>JARQST010000648.1:73973-106480 GCA_030142225.1 Pachycephus smyrnensis
GTCGGCCGGCGAACTAACCGGGGTTGGCCCCCCCCCCCCCCCCCGCCGAGGATTTTTAACTCGACTCTCACTCCCATCAGCCTAAGTACCCAGTGCCACGTTGTTAAGTCCCGAAGTAGCTTACACAGCCTAAATAAACTCGAGAAGGGTACCTAAATAACGTTGGTACTACCAAGATCGATCATCCCACCGAGTGTAATATTCTTGCCAGGGTTTTCTGGCGAGTTTCCTGCCCCGTTCTTTCGCCAGGAGTATGACTTCGCGCTCCCAAGTCCCAACACCCCAGCTGGATACTTATTTACAGTGGCAGGAATAAAGGATGAAATTAGCCTCAGTCAAAATCACTGCATACCCGCTGGACGCATGGTCGCACTCGAATCTCACTGCTGCTATTAGTATATTATACACCCTTTACGACTTTTCGTCTTTAATGGCCGGCTCATTCCCTTCACCCTTCAGAAAATCAGGATGTTTATACGCTTCGTTCCTTTTTCTTTCTCTTTTTTTTTCGTGATTTCCTAGCCAACCGAAAAACGCTCTAATGTTCCTAGGGGTTGTGTCTACGTCCGTACGACGTCCGGAGACAGGCCGGTGTGTGGGGGTAGTGGAATCGCGAATTAGAGTTAGGGGTTGGAATGGATACCTCGAGGGTCTGAATCGTGTCAGGGTGGTCGTGTTTGGTCTTAGGAGTTTACGACTGTTTCCATTTCTCGGCTTTCGTTACGGCGCGACGGAACTTCATCCAATTAAACGGCTTTACGATGCCGGGTCAAGGTACGGGTAGGTTAGTATACAGTAGGATAGAGGGTATACAGGGTATCTATATAGAAGAATACCGACAGCACGTGGCTCTTACCTGAAAACAGACATTCACTCTTTATAAATCTAACCTAGTCTCCATTCTCGAGACTTCAGTCTTAAGGGTCTATACACACAGTCGGGTCATGTGTGTTACGCCCAAGGGAAGAGGAAGCGATATAGAAGCCATGACACGTACCTTGCAAACCCTGGGTGAACCGTGGGCGAACCCTGCGCGAGTATAAGATCGTTACACAGTGAGTATAGGTAAGTAACAAAGGAGAAGATTCTCGAAGAGGAGAAATAAGGGAAGCATTTACCTCCTCGTTCGTTCCTCGACAGAAAGTTAATTTAAATCAAGGAGGAAATCTCCTGTCGAACCGCCTGAAGGGAAAATCGAATTAAATCGTCATAACGCTTCCGTTTCGACGCCTCTCACCGGTACTCTATCTAATTAAACGATTTTACGAGGTGACAAAAAGGCTCGCGACGAAAGACCCCGCGAAAGGTTCCTCACCTGGAACCCCCCACTATACAGGGTTATTCACGACAAACGCACCACCCGAAGGTGGTTCTACCATAGAAATCAAATGGACAGGCTAACTTCAGTTTGGTGAGTCTGTCGTGAATAACCTTATATACTCTCACCCTAATCAGACTTAGCTGTTGTTGTCGAAGATTCAAATATAATTCAAGTCCCAAATTGTCTCAAATTTGAAAAAAAAATATTTCTAAAGAAAGTCCGTGTACTTAATTAACCAAAAGTATCACGTGCATACGTCATCGTTTACGAGGAGACGCGTATCACTCATCCCACGCTAATCCTAATTCGCCCGGTTGATCGGAATCTAAACCGATTTAATCCACCGTCAAGCTAATAATCGTTCCGTTAACGAGCCGCGACCGAGGTCAGCCCTCCGATACCTTCATTGGAAACACGACCACGTCGATGGGCGACGCCGTCGCAGATGTCGACGCTATATCCATGACGGTATTATACGTACAATGGACTAAGACGAGTTTGAACAATTGAGATATCTATGATCTACGATATTTGAACTGGGTGACCTGTCGCCGAGATTAGAAGCTTATTGCTAGCGTGCACGTAAGCCTTGAAATTATACCGAGCGTGAATAATTACGTAACGTTAATCGCGCGAGATTCGTTGATTGCTCTTTATTGATTTCCTTCTTATCAATACCGATATATATAAATGATCTGGAATAACAGTGCAAATCTTAATACGTGCATTGATAATGAAATCCTCGATACACGAAGATTCTCGTACGACACGATAAACACACGTAACTTTTGCGCAGCTGTACAATAAATAATCCGGCCCAATGCTTTACGGCCATTTGGCCGTTGTACAATGCTTTTCGGCCTTTGGGATCGGCGACATTAGCTCATAATCCCTGGATAAATCGCCTTAAAACTTTACGAGTCGCTCCCGTACGGTCAGCACGTATAGTATATACCTATATAGATGGTGCACAGTGTACGTATATCTATAGGGTACCTGTTGGATGAACCAGTGTGAATCCTGGTATATTAAACATATATATATATTATGTACTACATACATGAAACCGTTCGAAGGATACGTAAGAGTAGCGATGGATAGCCAACGTTTACAGTGACTTACTGGGACATTTAAGTTTTCCCTGGACGTTTCCAACGGAAACTAAAAGCCAACTAGAAGTTGGAAAGCACCAGGGTCCCACTGTAATCCGCGGGTAATGCGCGATAAGTTTACGCCACGTGGAAAGTATTTTAAAGGTTATTGTACAAAGTGTCGGATAACCCAGTTTTGTATATAAGCCATATACCTTACTACGAGTGTCAAAAGAGATACGAACGGAGTACTTATAGTGCACCGAGTGTGCACAATTGCAAGAGTAATAAAAAAAAGCAGAGTATAAGCGTACAAGAGTATATAAAAAAAAATAATAATAAACCGGTCGCGATCCAAGCGATCGGTTACTTTGATATCCCTAGATCCGCTGGGGGATGATCGATCGATGCGATCTCTCGAAATAATCTCTGTGCCGGTGGATTGCTCGGGGAGTATGATAAGTCGCTATCTCCAGAAATGATCTAGATCGTTACAAGATCACTGCATCATGATCCATACCACGTTCGAGCGATACAGGAAGTTCATATTTCAATACGGTATACCCGGTGGTATTTAATCCTATAGTCGATTGTGATAATTTTACTATATTGATAAATACTAGAAATATATTGATTTCAGAAAGTAAAACTGATCAACGATTATTGATTGTGTATCTATGAAATGTATCTTTGAACACTCAGATTCCAGAATGATGCATTCAGCGATTATCGGCCATGCCGCATTCCTGCTTCCTTAATGCCAGGAGGGAATGAGTGCGCGCATTGCGCACTGATTCGTTCTATAGGCCATATAAAAACGGCCAATACAACCAATGCTAATGCGAGCATTGCCCGTAACGGAATATCGATTCGATTTACGCGGTATGGCACGACCCGACCAACAAATCACGATGGCATGTATGAACCTATGTAGATACCAAGGTATTAACATACATAACTACCGGTTACATAATTCGCGTGTCAATCCGCAGCAATAAAGCCGGAATGGTAAGATAAGAGGAACTGACGTCATCGGCACACGGGTATATTATATATATACACACGTACAAGGTATCTTCCTATTCTGACTTTGAGAAATTTAACTGTATTTCCGCTTTCATCCGTATTCGACAGCAGAATTTCTCTCTTGGGTTCTGATATAACACGAAGAGGGGGATTTATGGGAAGTACACTCTACGTATGAGACTACGTCATTCGTGCTCGTTATACCTATATCTGGTCTGATAAGATTCCAGGAGAGACTTTAGTCGGGCCGCCAGTGACTCCTCTATAGGTGGAGTACATAACTATTCTCTGTGTAAACTCGAGGATTCTGATCCTCCTGCCGCCATTGTTATCTCCACGAAGGTAATCGATGGGGAGTAAAGCTTATAAGACGTGTTTACCGGAATCCTCAGAATTCACATGGCGCGATCAGGACTCGCTGCGTGCGATTAGGAGCGCCTATACGTATATCGCCAGAGTGTACCAGGTATCGATAACTCAATTACAGTTTATCGATTATCAATCGCGTTGTTTGTGCGTAAGTACTTGGTTTTCGTCGCGATTATGTGAACGCCTAAATATAAGATAGGACTTTGTATCATGGATATTAGGATCGAACCCAGATTACATTGCGCGAGTGTTAGCGTGTACTAAAACGGCTGGATAACAATATAAGAGAAGAAAAGAGAAGCTGAAAAAAGACAAGAAGAATTTTCTAAAACGAAAAAGGAGAAATTTCGAAAAGCTTTACGCTCCGAGTAAAAACACGAAAAGCCCTGCTTTTATTGGCAGTATACGTACGATACTGTAATTGATTGTTATTGATTACGCGTCGCAACCTGACGAAGAAAGTATTGTGCGCGAAGGGAGAGAAAGCGAGAGACGAAAAGAGACGTGTGGATGCTGCGTGTAGAGGAAAAATAAGATGAGAAAGAGAGAGAGAAGAAAAAATAAGAGCAGGGAGCGAACCGCGAAGAAAAGATACGCAGGATTGGTATAGGGATCGGCGCGACCGATAAGGTCGCTAAGGGCGCGTTTACACTTCACGCTTCGGCGATTCCTTTCGAGGGTGAGGAAATACCCCGGGCAACGTTGAAATTTTAAGCGATTTTGCTTAGAAAGGTACTACTGGCAGTCGTCGAGTACTATTATATGCCTTCACTTCCATCTCCTGAATGCTCACCAAATGGGAAGCTGGATGCTAGGGATTACGAAATCCCTAAGTGAAGTCTGGACCAGGAGCCAAATGGTACATATCGGGTATACGTCTCAAGGTACAATTATCTTTTCTGTAGAACTCTTCAAGGTCTTGACAGGGACCTAAGCTTTCGCCGCTTAGAAATGATCGATGTACGAAAAAGCGTGTCGCAACGTAAGATAATGAGTATCCGGAGCCCCGTGCGCTCTTATCGATCGCACTAATCAATATCGTAACACGCTTATACCATTACGAGGCCTTTCCCTGGCACAATGGAGGCGTACGAGCTGCTTGGTTTTGGTGAAAAAAAAGGCAAATCCCTAAGGAAGATTGAACCAGTACCGCTAGAGGTTGGGTTGGGATAGAGGGGGTGGGCGTTATCGGGTGAACCTCACGCCTATACGAAAACACCCCTTGGCACTCGTCTCGGCGACGCCAAACGTGCGAACCAGCCTTTATCTCGCGATCATCCTCCCTAGCGAACTTTCGGAAGCTGTCACGCTGTTCCTCCCGAGTTAAAATTACCTCCTGCATTTACACGGCTCGACGTTTACGCAACGTCCGGAAAAGGGAGCGTCGAAAGATCCTTGGAATCCTTACGAAGGGTTAGACCTTCAGTCGCTGTTACGACCTTAACTGTTATACCGTAGAACTTGATATCATTTCACCGGAATTCCATAATTGTCGAGTCAAAAAGCAGGGAGATTGAATCACTGAGTGCGTTAGGTCCTATTCTTGCAAAACGTGTATACATATATATATATATTCACACACTATTTTTAACGTTATCTGTGTCACGGCCACGTATCTCAATTGATGATCAATAGACAATAAAAAAAATAATCGATGATTCACAAGAGAGAAATAGAATCACTTACTTGTTAATGCCTTTGAAAGATTTTCAAGTGTAGGAGAAGGGGGGGGGAGGCCCATGGAAGGGGAAATAACAACAAACGATCCGATAGAGAAGAGTATAAAGCTTCGTTCTAACCGGTTCTCCATAAGTGGAACGGGAGTAGGGATAGGGTTGGTGAGTGCACTTCTCTCTCTCCCTCTCGCTCTCTCTCGCGTACACACATAACGCCGGTCCCAATAATGAGCAAGAGCGTCAGAGGACAGGTATAGGGCTTTCAGAGAGAACTCGCGTAATGTTAATGACGTCATGTGAGCACCCGGGTAACATCAAAAGATCTACCTCTGCTGCATTATTGCTACAAAGTGCCGGTGTGTAACCGTACTCTCATAATATTACGATGTAATAAGCGAGCATGCGATTAATTACGCCCGGAGTAAGCCGAGCTGTCAAGAGTCTGGTTGAGAACCGCCATAACCATGATTCTTGGACATATACCTATATATATATACGTCACGTAAATCCTTATAATATATGCATATACATGACACTAGGAAATTGCAATGTAACACTTACAGTGTGAAAAAAAAAGAAAAAAACATTCAACGCTGATTACACTGCATTTTATCTAAAGGATTGAATTTCACAAGGTAATATGTTAATCACCCTCCAATGTGGTATCTCCGAAAAATTTTCAAGGTCATTGACATACGCCAGAATTCCAGGTAAAAGCAACGTTTAAATTCGTCCGTAAGCCGTGAGATGAACTTCCAGATGACTGGAGAGACGTTAGCACAGAACTCGTGTCACTAGTTAGCCAAAAAGCGATGTGATTACGGAACTTGAATTCTCTCTCGCTGCGGTAATGAGGGAGTAAAATCGAAGAGGCACTATTAATTCTCAGGTTCGCCTTGAATAGATTTAGCAGTAGCAATATATATATATACACACACTATTCGTGTATGCCGAACTAAAGCCATCCGAGAGTAAAAGCAAGAGTAATACGTTACATATATGTAGAATTACACTTTACGTATAGTATAGCACAGTGAATGGATGTCGGAGAGAAACGTCGCGTTTCGGCCGCAGCCGCAGCACACGCACGTTAATGACAATGGAGCGCGGTGCCTGGCACGACGATAATACTAATTAAATACGAGTCATAGTGACACCAGAGCCGGCTGCGGCTGTACCGTGCGTTTCCTCTAATGAGGCCGGTAATTACGCGATGACTTCATCTCCACGAAACGACAAAAAGAGCCATCCTTTTCTCCGTAGCCTCGTTACTTTCAGAATTGATTCCTTATGGCCATTTCTTTAGCGTCAGCTTCCTACTCGGTGCATCCGTTTTACTTCGTGTAATTTATTTTTTTTTTCGTAAAATTTCAAAAAAGCAAAATTTCGACACTCTCGACTATATTACTTATACGTCAGTCCGTGAATTTCTTGTTGTACAGAATTTTCGCGTTATTACGTTAAATTAATTGATAGGCCACGTTGGCGCTGGTCGATTCTATGAGACGGCGACGACAACGAATAATGGAGAGACCTCGTGGTGTCTCACGAGCTGGTGAGCATCTGCGAGGAACTGGTGCGACTGGCGGTCGAATCCGAAGGCGAAATGAAAATAAATGATAGAATGTTCGTCGTAATTAATTTATCACGCAAGAGCGAGCGGCTGTGAACAACGTGAACGAGCTTACATATATATATACACACACATACACACATATGTCAAGCCTCTAACTCTATACGATACAATATGCCGTGAATACAGAACCGTAATGCATATACGTGTCCGTGTTATATATAATATGTATCAAAGTATACGTTGCATATAGTATATATACATATGCTGGCAGAGTATATGGAGGAGCGATATTATCGCGCGTCGGCTGCTGATTTTTCCACGGGGTTGGAAACGGCAAGTGAGGGTTGCAAGGCGAAGAGAAAGAAAGCCAGAGAAGGTGGGCGAGTGGGTGAGAGAGAAGGGAGCGGAGTAAAGCAGCAGGAGAGAAAAAGGGAAATGATGACGTCGAAAGGCGAGAGAAGATGAGAGTGAATCCTAAGGAGACTAGAAAAGGTAGGTGTAGGTGCCTATACCATCCCTATGTATCCAACGACCTACCACCTAGGCCACTTTGCTAGCCTTTTCGCGCTATATATACTTATTCTAGGATAGCTACCTTCCATAACCTACGCCCATCGCGCGCTTTATTGTGAACGATGTTATTGGACACCTCCACGTGAAAAAATATGTATAAGTTGTATATACATTATACATAGTGTTTTATATACAAGGATGGACATACGTAATATATTTTTGACCTATATATAAAATATAAACATCTATGCAAAAAAATGGTTAAACGTATATCGAAGAGAGAATAATTTATTATTTATTACAATTGAATATTTTAATGAAAAATTCCAATGTTTAAGGTACGTTTTCATTTTACGTTGGAAATAAATAGAAAATATGTAAACAGAATGACCAGTTGTCAATGATATATTCCCATAAATACATACGTATAGAATTTACATTAATTCCTTTGCCGTATTTCGATTCTCAGAGCTATTCTTCTACTGGATTTTGACTCTGATCCTCAGCATCTACTTGCTTTCTATTCCACTAACGAATTGTCTTACGAGAAATTTCTTGAATTTGATGATAGGCAAAGCATGACAGCGATGATTGCGAAGTTTTTCCGGCTATCGTAATATTGTCTATTACATGTGACGGAAGGAAGGTAAGCGCCTATGTCTATTTTTGTATATTAAACACTATATATAATTTATATATAATCTATGCATAATTTTTTCACATGGGTCTCGTAATGGCATCAGCCATGTTTTCTCAGCAAACAAGTTCTGCCGAGACGGCGCGTACCTACCTATTACGTATGTATTTGCATGTAAACGGGTGAGGCCTTTATTCGATACCCTCTTGTCATGCCATCCAGAACCACGTAGAATTGGTAATGACGTAGTCGGGTAACTGTGCTGTTATTTTCGTTGGCGGGAGTTTCGAAATATTTTGTAAGTGTCAAAAACAGCGGTTAAGTTTGAGCGGAAAAAAAAGTGACAGAATATTTAAGGCTCGAAATTTGGCTATGTGATTCTTGTGTTAATTTTTCTGTGTACCTATAACCTAACCTCCTCCGGACATTAGGGTTCCTCTCGTTTCACTAAGCCGACTCCGACCGCTCGGCGCATGGCGTCGACTTCAACCCCCCGGATATATTATTTTTCCGGTCCAGTTACTTCCCATAAATAACGCGGGCGCAAGCGCCTCGGCCCGCAGAAGCCCGTCTAAGATTTGTGATCGTACGTTGATGAATGGCCGCCGCCTCTGCAACCACCGCACCCCTCGGCGTCCGATCGAGACTAATTTCTGTAGGTCGTGGTTCCATAAATTTTATCGTTACACACGGTGGCTGCACGGCCCCAGACCGAGTTATTCGTTTCTGCAGGATATTCCCCAAGAGTCCTATTTTCGATCGAACCTGATTAAATAAAATATATGTATACGAAATCGAGATATACCAAAATACATATAATACGTTCATATAGAATCGGTGGACCACTTTTTTTCCTCGACAAATCCCCACCAGATATGCCATGTAGAATTAGTCATATAGGTAATCGGAGAATTTTCATGACAATGGTATATATTCTGTATAACGTAGTGCTGATGTAGTATACACAAATATACCTGGTGTATGCAAACTTCCAAAGGATAGAGGAGCGAAGGAACTCAAGGTCAACCAGGAAGTCTGTGTACATGCGTGTGCGTAGCTTATAGGAAGCGACGTCGTCACCATCCTTAAAGCGCTTGGGATTCGATTCGCATCGCGCGACGAGCACATGCGCGTATACTCGTCGTCTGGAAGCGGTACGGATCGCTGAGTACTCGAGGAAAGAGCGTCGACGTAGAGAATCTCACCAGGAGAAGAATGTAAAAACATATTGAGTAGCGTATAAGAAAATCTGGTCGATGTCTTTGAGCGAAACGGCGCGACGCTGTCGTACATATTTATATTTCATGAAAACATTAAATGAGCATGACAGAAAACAGGTGAGAAGAAAAAATAATAAATGTTGAAATTAACAAAGTGAATTCTGAAGAATTACAAAATTTTAGGACTAAAAAAGTGGGGGTAGAGATTTAAAAAAATTTGTTTCCAAAAGTTCATAAAATTTAAAAAATTTGTAACTGTACCACTAAGCAAATATTTTTTTGAAGGACAATTCGAAGGGAAATCATCCCAGTTTTCTTGATAGCCCGGTAAAATATTCTGGGGGTGCTTTCAACGATGATGGTATTACCTTTATTTAATGGGATAAGGTCTGTTGGTCGACGCCATTGCGATCCGATAACTGAGCATATTGTCAAAGAATCTCGGAGCGTCTCTCTGGCACATGCGAATAGACGAAGCGTCGCTCAGAGAGGATACAGCGATTCAGATACCTACAGAGAGATAGAGAGAAAGCAAGAGAACAGAGAAAGAGAAAGAGAGAGAGAAGGGCGAAAAGATAGAGCTCGATTTTACGATCCCCCGAGCAGGCTGAATTAATTTCACAGTGGCGCAATAATCGGTTGGAAAGATAGCGAAGACGGTTCACGTGGGGAATGAGAAAAGGAAGGAAGGAAGGAAGGAAGAAGAAGAGAATCATGGAAATGAGAAATACATATATATATAATAGACGCACGGGCCAGCCGTATTAGTTTTCTACTCGGTTAATCGTAAATAACAATGGCGCGGTTACCGAAGTTCCGGAAAAGCACCTCCATGTTTGTCGCTCGGTACCCATCCGTTTCCACGCAGGGCGTCGGGTACGCTTCCGAAATCCAATTTTCCTGTAGTTGTAACGAGATGCAAATCCAGCGTATCCAACATACCATCGTCGATATGCGTTATGAAATTTTTGAACTTCGAACTTTCCCTTCTACGTGGGTTTGGCTTTACTATCCTGTACAGTGGAAAAAAAAGATGGCAGCTGAGGAATGGAGCACGAGGCAAGGCACGATGAGCGGGTTGGTTCAGGGAAGCGGCTTCCGGGGAATGCACTTTACTCGAAAGGGCCCCTGGAAAATCCAAAGTATTTTGCATCGCGTGACTCCGTCCGTATAGCCCGCGTGGTATGGCTGCTGCGACGGCCGTATTGCCGTAGGTAGGTTCCTAAGAGAATAGAGTTAGCGAGAATGCGGTTGGCACCCCTGCTACGGCTAGTCGGCAGCGACCAACGAGCTGAGCTGCGATCAATAACACGTGTGTACGCACCAACACACCCCCGTACGCACTTTTACATTTACCACCGACACCGGCCCCCTCGTCCCCCTTCGTCGAGCTTTCCCCACTACTACCATTGCCATCCCCCAGCATCCCTCTCTTTCCCTCTTTCCCTCAGTCGACAACGCGGTACTATATATATATATACATGCCTAGCTGGAATGTATAAACGTGGAAACGTCCGGAGGGAATGAAAATGTGTAATTGTGTAAATGGTACAATGGCCGACGGGTTCCTCGTTAGAGTTCGGCCATGAAACAAGATTCTGATTAACGCCTGAATTTTATCGTCCCGTAGTCATCGTTCCCTGCCAGTGCACAAGCCCATTTCACCTTTTTGCCTTAAAGCCAAAATCCTTGTACCCATTCGACCGCGCGGCATCGTTCACCCTCCTACCGTTGCCGCGAACATGAAAATCCTGCGAGGCAAACGATAAAACTGAATAACATTGCTCAACCCCGAGAATAGGTACAATTGTGATTTTTCCGCGAATACATATACGTGAGATATACGACTAAACCAGAGGGTTGAAAGTTTAAGGCGTCGATGGCTCGTAACCAGGAATCGAGAGATCATTCCGTACGGGCGGTGCAGTGCGGTGCAGTCGACTCGAGAAATGCACTTTTCGTCGAGTGAAATATTTTATAGTACCTGCATACGTAGATATACCAGTAACGTACAGTGGTCGTGTACAGTAGGGCGCACGAGGGGCGCACTTAACCAGCCGGGCTTAATAATTCTTCGGACAATATTAAACGTCCCTGAGAAAAAAGGAAGAAAGAGTACGTATCCGGCGAGTAAATTCGCGGTCGCTAGAGTTAAGGGATGGTCATGAGAAAAGGGGATGGTTTCGCAAGGGAAACGAGATGCCGGTGGGACGCCTGTGCGGTCTATGCAGTTTATGACTGCACTTCCGGAATACCTCGTATCCGGGCCACACTCGTATTTGGCCGCATCCACTAGCCCGTGATATTTCATGATATTTATTGTCTTCCCACTATCCCTATCATCTACGTGTATAGTATACCTAAAACGTACCGACGCAACCATCCAACATCCTCTGGACCACCGTAACCCTTCACCATATAGTCATCGGTCTCGACCTGATCCGGCAGTTAAGAAAAAAAATCTCATATACGTGACGTTTATAATAAACATTAAGTGTAATAGCATATGCCCGGGGGCACGTGTAGCCGTGGCTACGGCACTCTTATATATCCGTAACGTCCTTGGCGGTAGCTACGGCAACGATACGAGTAGCGTCGCGACGCCCGGAACTTGAGGAAATCGGCCTTAAATTCACGAGAACTTTTCTCGCAGCGAAATACATATACGTCATCATCCTTCGGCGATTACACCTGTGCGCATCATTCGCGAAGCAGTTGAAAGCAATGGCCGTTACCAATTCGCGGAATGTACATTCCAATAAATTAAAAAAAAAAGGAAAATAACATATATATACTTAATCTGAGTACACAGAGAGTCAAGCTTCTGAGTGGATTTCCAAGAAGCGGGTGTATGACTGTTACGAATAATCGCGCAAGGCAATTCTTAAGGCACGTACGGTTGGATGATTTTTAAAGTATTTGCGCGTCGATTACGACGATTGCGCCTTACGATAATGATTCCCTGGCTCCGTCCTTATCAGCAGCATGCCGATAATACACATCAGTAGGCAGGTACGTTAAATTGGAGACGAGTCAAATTAAGAGCAAGAGAGGAAAAACGACGTAGACGATAGAAAGAAAAAAAAAGTAAAGCCAACAAGATACTGCATATCTTAATGGAGAACAGTCTAAAGCGAATGGTTCGAAGTAAAAACAGACAAGAAGAGCAACAGAAAAAAAACAATTCTGGTTGTCGCAACGAGTGGATAGAGAGGTCGTAGATAACAGCAATGTAACTTTATCTCGTAGAAAATACCAGACAAGGTATAAGACATTGCTGCGTTGCGATATATTGCAATATAACGCATATATATATATGCGTTGTCTGCGAACGCTGCGATACGAGCACCTAATTTCAAAGATAGTAATGTTTTTTTTTTTCATCAACTGCTGATAACGCTGTCACTGCTATAAAACACAAATCGAGCACCGAGCATCTGTCTGAGAAGTACATAAGCAATGACCATATGAGAATTTCGACCGTGCAAGATATAGGGGATGCTGGGACAGATCAGTCATCTCAGGAGAGACATGCATATACGTACATAGAAAAAGATATGTGTTATCCTGAAATTTTCCAGTGCAACGTCATAGTACCATATGGTCCTATGTAGGCGATACTCCGTGCGCCGTTATATCCTTTGCATACTGTACACACTTCCGGTCCATGATAACTATACGGCTACGGTATGTTGATAGACAGAGAGAGACAAATAGACAGATAGATAAAACATGATCCAGCGATATTGTCCGAGCAGCACACGCGTGCTGAAATCTGACGGCGACCCGTCACCCCGTGCGTGATAGGGGGCGGCTGTAATGCCGTCGGAGCTTAGCGCACTTGCCGATTGATAAATTGCAACGTCGCGAGGCATTAGCGAAGTGTCTCGTAAATTTTGTGCAAAAAGATGAGAGCAAGTATACGTGTGTGTATATATATATGGTGATACCGAGAGAGTTTGGTAGTTCGGTAGAGATAGGGAGAGTCAAGAGAATTATAGTCGTAGAAGGAGCGCGTGGTATGGCGCGTGCGCGTTAGAAAGAGGTAGAGGGTTGCAGATATATAGATAGAGACATAAAGAGAGAGAGAGAGAAAGAGGAGACATGACCCACCCCGGTACCAATCCGTGTAATCGGACCATCAATTTTAATTTGTCCTGCCGTGGCCAGGTTGCAGTTTCGAAATCCTCTCTCTCCCTCTCTCCCTCTCCCTCGTCCCTTGGTGTCCTGTTAGATAGGGGTTAACGCCAGGACCCAACTAGGGTGGATGGTAGGAGGTACCCATCGCGTAGGGCTGCAGCTAAGGACATTACGCATTCATAAGCCCGGATTTAAGGTTAGGTCCCACGCGCGGCTGGCGTAGCAAGTGCATTAATATCCATTTTAAGCAGGGGATGGATATGAACACGTCGCTTCCGCGCTCACCGGGCTATATGGTGTGTGTATATATACATATACACGTCATACCTGGTTGTGTGTCCGTATATATATAACCAGGATACGTGGACACGTCGGTCTAACCGCGTTTATTATGTACGCCGTTGCTTCGGCGTGCCAAGCAACGCTGAATTTACGCAACGCTATGAGATTCTGCCGCGAGGCAGGTTAGCTTTTACCGTGTCTCTATATCCGATTCTCCTCGTTCCCCGGATTCTTGCCTCATCGACACCCGAGGGTTGATTATCGTGGTTTCCCGGCAAGGGACCTTTAGTAGGTATTCACGAAAAAAAATTCCAGTCGCGCAGTCACGCCTGCTGCTGGTCAGAGGAACTCCGCTGGCTGGGTTAAACGAGAGACGAGCAGTAATCGGCTCGTAAAAATTCTTAACCGCAATTTACAGCTTATTTTCACGAGGAAGAGAATTTATAGGCAATTTTTCACGCGTAAGAGGACGGGATATAAGGGGATGGGTCTTTATTGGGGCGTAAGAGTCGCTGGCGTGCCACACGCGGAAATGATTATTCTCGCCTGTGACTATTATATGTATACGTGGGGTGGGAGTGAGTGCGTTTCTTTTTCGTGGAAGTAAACAGCGCAGGGAGGAGGGTTACGGTGTATGGTGGTCTGTCAAAACATAAGTGCATCCTAGGCACTTGGTTACTGCTAAAAATAACAGCGGGGAAGGTCATCATATTTGGGAAACCCATATGACAGTAAAACGTATGTGGAAGCTAATCCTGCTTGGGTCCTTGGACGGTTCTTGGTCGTTGACGGTTACTATTTTTATACGCGATTACTCCAGCGGTGTATATATATATGCGTATGTGTACCGAGGGGAGGATCTGAAAATGGGCGTCGTTAAGCATCATAACCATAAGACAGTTGTTCACCGAATGCCTTTCGATTTACACAGATCGAACCTCGTTTAGTACAGTTGACTCTATTGTTAAGGGTTGATTTTGATTTTTTTGAGCACTCCACAAATTGTGTAAAATCCTAACATGTAAATGATAAGATGATTTTTGTATAAGTACGTACGATAAAAAAAAAGGTAAAAATAATTGAATTAAAAATTATCTTATGTTTGAAATAACGCAATAATAACAGGTCGACCTGGCGCAATCCCTTAACGCGGTAAGAAGATTCCGCGGGCGAAAGAGCAGACTCCTGTAGCAAGGATGACGCTAGAGTCGGCTTTCTCAGCTTTCTACGATCTATGGCCGGCTTAACTCCGGCAAGCTCGTATTTTACAGGGAACACTCTGTACACTCGGTCTCAACCTTCGTGGACCAGAATCACCGAGCCCTTCCTTAACCAGGGACACTACCCTCTTCTTTTTTTCCTACAGCCATAACGCACGTGCCAGTTCGTGGTTATATTCCTTAACGAGTAGAAGCGTCCCGACGCTCTATACCGTCAGAAGAAGAAAAACGAAAACAGAGAGACTACGTAAAGAGACGGAAGAATAAAAAAGTATTCCCAAAGAATTCGGTCTTTTCGAAAAAAATCCTTACACGTTCCTGCGTCAGCGCCCAGTATCGCTAATCCCACGACGTAGGGGGTAGGGCGCTTTCCTTTCTGCCTTCGTTTTTTTCTTTTCTCTCTTTCTCGAGGAGATGCCTTTTTGTCGAGGGATTCCGTCGTTTCGCAAGAGGGGCCGGTTATAAATATGCCTCAGGGAATGGCGCCCGATAACCTCGAGCAGGTTCGCCACTCTTAAGGCTCTCCGCCATTTGAGGATCGTGAGGCCAGTCGTACACAGAGAGAATGAGCGAGTACCAGGGAACAGAGGAGCGAGAGGGTAATCGTGAGAGAGAAGTAAAGGAAAAAAAAGGGAGTGTCGCCTGCAAAGGGACCTTAAATCGAGGGCACAGTCTGTAAATCCGGTGCCGGTATCTATATGTACTACAGTCAGCCCTCCTTCCTGCCTACAACGTGAAAACATGAGTCAGTTTTGCCCCTCGCCGAGGAAGATATTTTGCGCCATTTTTAGGCACTACGTCCAACGTTCAGGGGGAGTACCGTGTCCTTCCGGTTGACGCGACGACGTGGGTCCCCCCTGGCCGACCTTATGCTCGTATAGTATTTCGGATCCGCTTCTCTATTTTTTCTACCTCGGCTCCTATCCTCTTAATTATATTAATTGAGAGACAGGTGGTACTCCGTGGGGAGAGCCAAGAGGGATGACGTACGAAACGGAAGTTAATCTAATGGCGGAACTATGTCCACAGGCAATGATATCAAGCTCAAACGGATCGAATAACATTTGACAGCTGTCACGCAGATCGCTTAAACGTCATTTTGTAATATTTTCCAGTCACGTGAGTGAAATTCTTTTATTTCGCTTTTAACACCATTGGACAATAAACCTTGAAAAAATCTCCGATTTTGACAGTAGAAACAATATTGCCAATTGATGTTCAGGTAAACCAGTCTACATGACAGCTGTCAAATGCGACTGATACCTTTCAGCTGTACAGTCCTTTATACACGCGAGTACGTCCAAACCAAAAATTACAAGCGTCGAGCAAACACGTATGGGTGCGTTTAACCGGAAAGTCGAATTCCGCCAAGCGGATTCATCAGCGGATTCTTCGAAAAGTAACAGATTCCCTTTTCTGGCGTTTGTTCCCAACAAAAACGGTATGACAAAAACATCACGGTAACAATGCGGACCGCGGTTGGATGCCCTCGGTCCGGGAAGTGATGCACCGCATACATATATATAAGACGTGTGCGAGAGAATCTAAAGAATGGAACACAGAGAGCGAGAGAGAAAAGAGGAAGAAAGAGAGGGAGGAAACGAAGTAAAAAGCAAAGTAAAGTCACGGAGCACAAAACAGTGAGGCGCACAACCGGGGGGCGGTCAAGCCCAGGGCAAAACGAGACCGCGAGCTTTATTGTCTGGAACCAATGAAAATCGAGGAAATTCGCAAAACTCGGGATTACTCTGCTCGACCAAGCATCGGGAGTCGATACAAGGAGCGTACCTAGAGTTAGTATTGATAAACTCAAGAGGAAGGATCAGTACGCTCGTTTATCTACAACACAGCCATATTCTGCCAGGTAGTACCTTGGTACCACGTAGGTATACAGGTACGTAAGTAAGTAGGTAAACAGGTATAATACATACCTACGTAATACGTACTAGGTACCTCTTCCAGATACTTTATCTCGCTAGGCTATAGGGATATACTCGAGTACACGGAAGAAAATGCGATATAGCTGAACGGCTGACGCGATGTCTCTCGGCCCAATCAGTTTTACTCGGGAAGCTCGTCCGCCGAGCAATTTCGAAGATTGCGCCATGGTAGGATACGTGAGACGAAAGGAGAAAGCAAGAGAGAGCGTAGGAGACAGATATATAGCAGAGAATATAAGGCAGAAAAGTATAGGATAAAGGAGAACGACAGCCGAGCATGATGACGAGAGTGAAACAAACTGTAGCGTCGGCAGTCGAAAGAAACTGCTCACCCGGAGATTAATGAAGTTTCAATGTAGCCCTACGACGTCGCGCACGTCAGGACCGGCAAGCATCGACTCGTGAAGATAGCGCCTACGGTACTCCCACGAGGGAGCCCGGTCTTATCTTTGGGAAATAAAAAAAAAGCGTCGCTTTCTACCGGTAATACGGATGAAACGTTGGCTCTCTCCTTCAGGATTAACGGATGGTCGAATGGGGGGGGGGGGGGGGGAGCTCCCGCGCTGAATGCGCCTATACGTGTGCTGTATATGACGTAAGTACGTAAGTATGTACCCGTTGTAAATAATATATATAGAATATAAGAAGGGAGGAAACGTACGTGCGAAAGGAGAGGGTAGCGCAGGGATCAGGCCCTCGTAATTTTTTTATCGCCTAGGGTACCACTAGCCCCGTGTGTCTCATTCGGCCCTGAGGGTGAATAGGCAGTTGAGTCCCCTTGCCATCTCGAGTTCCGCAGTCTTCAGGGGGTTCGTGAGAGGCCACGTGGAACATAGGTATATACGTAGGTGGGTGCTACACCAGATGGAGGTAGAAGGGATGATGCTCCAGAGAAAAAAAAGAACAGCAATGATAACCTCCTGGTGACACAGTGAGTTCACGCGGTACTCGCGTGCTTTCAGTAGGGGATGTTTTCATTTAAAAGTCCTCTCGCATTTTTCTAGCTCTCACCCCGCTATACGTATATATCTGTACGTAGACACCTACAACTACAGCAGCATCTCTATCTAGCTAGCATCCGGTAGCCTAGGTGCCTGAAGTCGTCGTCGCATCCCCTTAGTAATCGTGGCTTGTGTCGTGCACCCTGGAAAAGCGGCCGGTAATGCCGCCACCTCAACGGCACATCACAACCCTCCACTACGTTTTTAACCCATTCTCTCGCGCATTTGTTGCTGCTACCACGGTTTCCCTTTGATGTGGATGGTTTTGTTCCACTGTTATATATCCCTCCTCCTCTTAACCATTTTTCTCTTCCACCGTCATACCCCGTTTTCCTTCTCTTCCTTTGTTTATATAGTAGCTCTTGGATGGTTGGATAATGCTCTACCGTCATCCACCACCCTCCTCCTTGCCTACCCGCTCTTAATCACCGCGCCTTGAATGCATTGTTGCTTTTGTTTCTTCTCTCGACTTCTTCGTCGTCGCTCATTCGCTACGAATGTCGCTCTCGCCGATATCCACCACCACCCCAGCATTTGCCGAAACCACGGCATCCTCGCGGGGGTGGCTTTCAGTTTGGCAGGGCTCTCAAGAGAGTGTAGTTTAACGCGACACTCGTCGCACACTGGTTCTCATGGATACAGAAGAGAGTAGAACAGTACAGGGGAATAGCGCTTCAAGCAATAACAACACGCCGTTCCTGGAACGTACGTAAACCATCCCCAACTAAGCGTACCCATCTAACAACCCCTTTTAGAATTGAGCGCGAAGGGTTGCTCGACTTCGACATTCGAAGCGCACGCAACCTGCGTGCTGGGAAACGTGGCGGCTGTGTGTAGTCAAGACTTTCCAGATTTCTCCCTGCGATTAACCCCAGCCCATCCCCTTGCCTCGCTCCGTCCCGTATCTACGTATATACATCTGTCCTAGTCGTTTTCGCTTGCTCCAAGAAATCTAGCCCTGTACCTATATACTAATGGCAACAAAAGATGACGAATCTCTGAGAAGCGTTACAGATTCGCTATCGGGGTGGAAAAGGTGAATCGATCACGAATATCGTGACTACCCTCACCCTCGGTATTATTGCTATCAGGAATAATAACATTGTAAAGCAAGTACCAGCCAACCAATCCTGTACCTATCTACCTACCCTTAACGCTTTCGTATATAAGGTAGCTCTGGTGTAAGACGGAAAACTGAAGGAAGAACCTGGGGAAAAAATAATACTTGTACCGTAGTGGAAAAGCAATTCCGTTCTTCTCGAGCTGAAACCTCCACCTCCGTCGGCGTCCCTCTCACCGCCCCGGGACTCTTCACTGGTTTTCTCCTTTTTTCACGACTGCGTTATGTCTACAGGCCACTGCGGCGGGCCGCAGGAAACGTACAACCAGGAGAAATGCGTTTCTTTAGCCGCGGAGTCGTGACGATTGTAATTTACATAAGCTTTCTTTTCATTTCAATGGTGGCGACGCGAAGAAGGAGGCTCAGACCGAGTGGAAGCTCGATCTCGGGCTTTATGTCTGATTCGCACGGTACGCCGCTGTCATATCCCCTCCCACCCCCGGCTCATCTCTCATCCAAGTATCGAAACGACAAATATAAAGTCGCGAATTGTGCGTGACACGACCTTTTTCTACGTAAGCCAGTGAATCGCTCCCGGGATTTCAATGGGTCTCGTTACCGAGGGACCCGCGCACGTTTTCCTTTCGACTACTTGCAAAATTATTACATTGATCCTCGTATACCAGGATCTCGATATATCCACAGAATTGACGACCAATCTTACACACCAATTACATGCATACGCAGAAGATCAGGTTATGACTCTATACCCCGTACGCATCCATTAAGTCATTTCCATGCACGCGTTACCAATAACGCAATGCCATTCTTTGAAAAAAATAACAATAATTCCTCACATCGATATATCTCCAAGAATTACTCGCTGATTCAAAACACACCGCATTGCAGTTCCCATGCGCAAAGAACGACCCACGTGCCGCTTCGCTTAAGTCAGTCGTTCACGAAACCGCGGAGCCACTCACCTGAAACAGAAAGGGTTAACGAGCGATCAGTATCAACGTCGTAACATCGAGTACGATAGGTATAGAAGCTTCAGGAAAAGAATTTTAAGCGAGATAAAGGAAAAGTGGAAGGTTCGCCGCAAGTGGGTAAGGATCGAAGTATATAGGTAATACGGGGTATAAAAATTAAGAGGAGAAATGGTACGGAACGAGATGCAGCATCCTTCATTTATCCTTTTTTTTTTATTCTCTCCCATTTACCATCCCTTTCTCTCTCTCTGGCTCATTCAACCGGTCCATGCCACCCACTCTCGATATTAACCGGTGGTTACACCAGCTCCGCGACTATTTGCACAAAGCACCTTCACGCAAATCTATCGTTCGCCATGGCAAACATATGAGAGTAACTCGTAGTCGAGTTTTCTTCTCCACCTGTGACTTCGCTCTCATTTAATTTTTATTTTGCCGTCAGAGTATATACCGGTACACGTAGAGATAGACACACATCGTCCTATCTCCTCGGGCAAACATTGCATCACACGTGTCAAGAATCGTGCCAACCAAGCAGCCAACCAAGAAACTGCCTAACGCTTACGCATATATGTTTGCGCTAACGCGAGACGCACCAGGTAGGTATGACTCTTTTACTTTATCTCTTGACATATGGACATGGTCCCTGCGACCGATAAGCACGTGCCTACATATATACTCATTGCTCACGTCTCGACCACGTACATCCCCCGTCTTATCCTCTCCGTGCTAGAGTGACTCACACCCTCCCGCCCACAGGACAAAACAACCCCCGGAAAAGATAGTGAATTCTTAGGGTGGCACGTGAACTAACGTGTTTCTGGATTTTTATCGGTATCCTGAAGGAGTGCATAGGGTGGGATTAATTATTAACGCTTTCTAAATTGTCCGCACGCACCGTACAGTAAATTTAAGCACAGACAAACTCTTTTTAATGAATTCAAATATTCTTCCATTACTTTCTCAATGGTTGGTATTGAATTTTTTTTTATTGTACCATCGTACGGTACTCCCAAAGATACCGAAACACCGTTCTATCTCGTAGCTACAAGGTCCCACTAGTCAGGGTACTTTTATCCTACGCTTTCCCGGACGCCCGAGGTCGCAGGAACACGCGTGCAACACGCGGGGCATAATTCAGTACGAGTGGAGGCACCGTTACGCCTATAAGAGTACATACGTAGGAAGCAGCAGTAGCAAGAACAGCAACGGGAAAAGCTAGTATTGGTATCGAGTACGTATATACCAAACAGTGGTGTAGGTAGGTGTACGAGTCAGGCAGGCACGTAGAAGCGTCGCGACGGGCAGAGTGAGAGCAGCAGGCACTCTACTCGTAAAAATACCGACGCCGGCGAAAAGAGTTCGCCCGAGCGAGGCCAGCGAAAATAACACTTCAAGAGATCTTACTTGCGGCGGACGTTTGCCGAGCCGGTAAAATTCGCCAGTACGAGAGATAGTACGAGTGCACGTATGTGGTACCCATATGTATAGATATATACATAGTATAAATGCAGAAAAAGTGTGCAGGCGCGTGCACCCTGTGAAAAACTACGCGAAGAATATATCGGCTGTGCCGTTTCTATGCGTATCTGTACTGGTTGTAACATTGGTATACGTATGAATGTACATGCGGAGGACACTGAAAGGACGTACCGTGGTAGGTGTGTATCTGGCACGCTTCCTCCTCTACTGGCTCAAACTATACGAATTTCGTGATTTACGGCTTCCTCGAAAATACTGGCCCGTCCTCTTTCACATCTAGCTCCTACATCCACACCCCATCCATTTTTACCCTCTTGTTCTGACTGCCACCCCTCCTTCGATCCCACCCCTTTTTCTAGGCGGTCCATCACCCGTTCCTCGAGGTCGTATCTTTCTGTTCTTTTAACATACTCCGCGGTACTCCCACCGTGTATACATGCGACGGCGGACAGTGCCAACGTAGTTGAGGCTAGGTCAGCGATCTATACTATCGACAATATCGGAAAGTTCCCACGGTACTTCAGTAGATTATGGAAAATTGAGCGAGGTCATGTCTGGTTTTACGAGTCGATTCGATGAGAAGTTAATTAAATTCGACGCACAACCTGCCAACCGTCGCTACTAAACCGTCATACCTATATATAGATTATGGCATTATGAGTCACAGGGTGAATATACATATCTGCCTAGAGTATATTAAGCTAGAGGGTTGTAAAGTTGTGGGTCTTTTTTTCTGCCTTTCAAAGATTCCGTAAACACCGTATATATTTTAGAAAGAAAACGGTGTATGGATACGTGAATCTCGTAAAGGTCAAACCATTGGATCTGCGGGAGCTTTTCCTCTCAATGTTAAAAACACGATACTCAAAAGGAATTCTGGTCAAAGGGAAGTTGATCTAAGGGAGTTTTCGCCAGGCTGTTTTGACAGTTCACCAAGAATCCCGGATATCAAGCTATCAGCAGGCATAACTCGGAAAATTATTTAAAATATTTTCAGCGCACAACACAAGCAATGGATACGTCGAGTATATCCAAGAAAAGGAAATATAAAGTAAAGAGAAGCTTAAGCGTGCCTCCGACTCGCGGAACAAGAACGAACCTCGGATAGTACAGCAAAACATAACGAGCTCCAGTAATAATAAGTGATAGCGAGTTAAAAAAAAGAAAAAGAAGATGAAACTACTAGTCATAAGCCCCGAGACGAGTCTTGCAATTTTTCCAACCCCCTTGCGCGCCGCGAAGCTTCATCTCCTGGCCACCCCTTAAAGTCTCGCTAATCATATCTACTATGCGCAACATGCACCCCCAGACGCTATAGGTATCCGTAGCTATAGGCAAGATGGTCGCGATATAGTCGCATCGCTCGTCGTAACTCGTGAGAGCTAAGGGTTGAGAGGGTGGGGAGGATCGAGGTCCCGCGAGTGCCATAACCACGGGGAAATTTCCTAGCATCGACATTTATTCACAGCACGGTGCATTTTTCCAAGAAATAGAAGGAGAGAAAGAGAAAGGAATAACGTGGATAGAGAAAGAGAGGCCGTCGCGAAGAGCTTTTTTCCACCCTTAGAGATGGGTGTCCCATTTTTTCCTGGGCTCTTTCTCCGGACCGACACCTCGCGAAGGAGTAATTTGTTTTGTTCGCTTCAAGGTGTTAATAACGGCCATTCCCCCACCCCCTCCCGCCCCTTCCTTTTCCTTCACTCTCGCTACTCACTCTCCCTCCTCTCTCTCTCTCCCCCTCTCTCTTACTCTCTCTAAGCAGAAAGGTACTCTGGCAGTTAGCCGAGATCCCGTGCCCTCCCCTTCTCTTCCCAGGCAAACCTCACCCTCGGCAAGGGCTGTTTATCAACTTTCCTCTCTTTATCGATTCAGCGGAGCGTCGACGGCCGTCGGCAAGCCCTATTACCGACGTTGGTGACGACGTCGACTTGCCTCCCGCGCTAAACAAAATAAAATTAGCGCTCGCAGCATTTTATGCGACCGCACCAGCGCCACCAAAGTATTGCTCGGTTCGAGGGGATGGCGCGCGTCTTCCGGCCGTCGTCGTCCTCCTCTGGGTTCCTCGGGCCCCTTGGCATACGGCTCACTCTTACACGCAAACTCCATTAGAGGGGCCGTACTCGCTGGGAATACCGTATTATAACACCAGAGACATCTCTATCCGGCGTTATAACGCTTTCCATCTACCTCTGCTCTTTTTTTCCTGCACCTCTTCGTCCTCCCTGACTCCACTTCCTTGGCAGCTATACCCCACCCAGACCACCACCCAAGAAAGCTGAGTCTCCTGGTCCGCGTTTCTACGTGTCACGTCTATATACAGTTATGCCTTATACCTATCTCACCACCCACCCCATCTCCCTCGCCACCCTTACGCCTTCTATATGCATCGTGTGTATCGTCTTTGCGCGTATAATAAAATATAAAATGTATAAAATACACGAGTAGCAGTACTATACTCTGACGGGAGAAAAAGCAGTAAACCGCGAGGCTCATAAGAAGGCCTCCGAATGTCATCTTCCGACTGACTTCACGGCCTCGTAACCTGTAGATATTTATTATTGGAATACTTTTAATGCCAGGATACACAGAACAGCCTTACGCGTACATGAGACGTCCTGTATTCACGGCAAAGTGTCGTTGCACTTTCATCTTGGCTAGAAGGAAAAAGTCAGCCTACAGGTTGTCAGTAGAAAGCACCGTTAAACTAGTATTGCCTCAATTTTTGCCAGTTATTCGCTGGAAATCTTAATAAACAAAAGTATAACGATCAAGTGCCTTAAAGGACTACGAGAAATAAAAAATGCAGCGCACTGCATAGAAACACGTGATAAGTATATTGGGAGAAAAACTACGAGTACATATATACCTAAGTATACGTACGTGGAAGGACAGAGAAAGATGAAGAAAGTATAGGGATAAAACGGAGAGGAAACATTCATCGATCGTTCTCCTTTCATCCAAGAGGAGCGACTTACAACAAAGCGACCCAACGGCCGAGGAACTTCCGGAGAGGAAAGTTCGGATTGACTGATGACGGCTCGGTTGCCGCGAGAATCGATGGCGTTGAGGGTGCGCCCAGAGGATTCCGCGTACCGTTTCAGACGCTTCTTCGCGAATTTCCTGTGACCGCTTCTAAAATCTTCAAGTCCGAGAATGTAGGCCCGACCGGTTTTTCTTTTTCTCCCCCCTCAGTGCCAGGGCAATGACGGCGGTTCTCGACGAAGGTAAAATAGTTTAGGTGCCTGTGCGGACTCATCGATCAAACGCGAGCGCGATCAGTCAAGTCAGGCTTAAGGTTTTCCTTTCATGTGAACCGTGCGCACTTAGTACCTACCATTACTAACGCTCAATGTCACCGATGGTAACAGATTGAGATTAAAAAAAAAGCACACGATTTTTTAATAAAAAATTTTTTAAAAGTCCCTATGAAATCGGCAACAGAAATCACCGCAGTCTAGGCAGTCGCGAGACGGTAATGGATCCCGTCGATGGAATCCGGATACATTAGGGGTTGCGATCCTGCAAGTGGAACGAATATCTACTCCGGCAGCGCTAGACCACCCTTGCCTTATACCTTCCATATAGCCAAGTACCTACCCCCTTGGCCCTCAAGCCTCACCCACATAACTAACATTTCGCGCTCCGAACCCGATAACTGGTTCTCCCTCGATTTACGAGGCTTTACCCGTTCCTCCTGGCTCCACGCTGTCGGAGGCCTTCTCCGGCTCCTCTCTCTCGTACCCCACCTCCACTTCCTTCAACGACCTACAACCTAGAACCACCAACGAAGTACCTCGAAACCCCCTCGAACTCTGGCTCGGCTCACCCTTTCCAGACGGTCATGTATTATTCCCGGTGGCGCGCCGCCTGGCGAAAGTATACCGGATAAAATCGGCCTCCGATTAGCGTGACTCACTCTGCCAGAAAAGGTCTTATCTACTAGCCGATAATGGCCCCACTATATCTTCATACGTATACGCAAATATATATACACGTACGTTATATAGTATACACGACTGTCTCGAACCGCACAGAATATATCATAGCCAAATCGAATGACTGTACGCACACCCACGAAAAACACAAACAAGGATTTTGAGTAATCTCACATTTTTTTTACGTCACTTCAGAAGAATTTACGAGCTATCCAACCTGGACTAAAGGCGATTACGACCCAGCATACTGGTCAATCCGTTTACGTAATCTTATCGGAAAGAAGACAGAGGAAGCGACCGTTTTACGTTCATTTAGCGAAACATTTCCACTACGCGGAAGAGGGATATGGAATAGGGTAGGGTACGAGAAAGAGGGCGGAGAAAGGAGAGAGGGAAGGACGTTATCCCAAGCGATATTTAGTCTATCTATTCCAGGAGCAGCGACTGGCTCAATGTTAAAAGTGAAGAAGCAGAGAAAGAAGTGGAGAAAGAAAGAAAAAAAAAGAAGACGAGCAGTCAGGCCTTAAGGCTTTAACGTCGTTCACAACAAGGCTCGGCATCGAGAGCACTTCGGTGCTCGGTGAGCGTGACGCCTAAACTTCTGGCAAAGGTGGGACACGTTTCACCTTCTCTGGTACGTAACCTAGTACCCGCTACACCTACGCCCTTTATCCCTCCCTCCTTATACCCTTCCTATCCAGGACCCCTTTTGAATTTACACACTCGGTGAGCACGCTGGCGCTTATAGCTGGCTGACAAGGGCTTCATACAGTAGACCTCTCCCTGTTCCGACTTTAACTATATAACTCTTAGCTTTTCCCACAGCTGGATTTCCTGATATTTGACTTTTTAATTAGTCGACCGTGTGTGCGTACCCTGTTATAACGCGTCCATCTATATGCTTTATATAAGGGGGACCTTGAGTACGTAAGTACACGCGTATACGTATACGCGACATAGTGCGTGCTGACGTGCGTGTCGTGACCGAGGCTGCGTGCTCGCCATGCTCTCCGACTATGGTCTGCGTGATGTCCGTATACGAGACGCATGGGTAATTACGGGGATTTATTGGTCGATTACCGAGCCGGCTTCTTTTCCGTCGTCGATAGCCCGTGAAACGAGCGACGATCATTTTTCAAGGACTGCCCGAAGCAGTGCCTCCGGGATACCCGGTGCGCACGAAGAAACGCCATTTTCCATCTGGATATCAAAATCGTACAGGTAATTTAGATTGGAGTGGTGCCTATAGTCTGTCCACGAGTTCAGTGTGATTTTTTTGACAGTTTGCGAACAATGCAATCCTTAGCAAATCACACGTGACTCTGCATACAATTTTTGTTACAAAGTACGCACGTGACATAGTTTTGCACTGAGATATATTTAATTTTTCTATTTTGCCATATACTTCTGTGATCTTATGGAGAGCGACGTGTGATTTGTTAAGAATTGCATTGTTTGCGAACTGTCAAAAAAAACACATCGAACTCGTGGACTGGCTGTATATACTTATTGCTAAGGGATAAAAAAAGTGATTCGAGCGTGACCCCTAATCGGGGCGAATTTCTGTTTCCTGTCCATACGACATCCTGCCTTGTGATATTCACACAGTTAACCCTTTGACTGCCATGTTGGTCATATATGACCGGCCACGGTTTCTCCTGAGACGCCACGGTGGTTATTGGTGACCGGAGCGTTTGAACTAAAAATAATGCCGTGGCGTCCTGGGCGAAACATATGATTTCGGCGTGGCAATCAAAGTGTTAACCTTACCTCAGTTGTTCTCGGTTGTAAAAAAAAATTGGGCAGACAAAGTTGCCGTTAATGACGTAATAGGTAATCTGCGAAATTTGTAGGTTTCCAGCAAGACACCTTTTTCACATTCGGTAGAGACACTTAAGATAAATAACATTTGGCATTAAAGCTTATCAGTTTTATCTGTTATCGCTCGAGTGCGCGCATACCTGTTTACTGCGAAGCGTAATGGGTGTCAAGGAAATTGAGTATGTAATAATTATCTTGGTCCATTCGAACCCATAAAGCGAGCGAACGCCTAAGTCGTTATTCCAGGAGCATCGATTATTCCCAATTATAATAACAAATGCAAATCAGGAGTAACGACTTGAGAGCCAGTAATAAAGCCCCCCCCCCCCCCCAACGCCATTCCTCTGATGCTTACGGAGCCCTACTCCACGAACGTACTGTCGCGGTTAAGACTCCGATCAATTTCGAAAATCAGTATACGATATATCGGTGTCTGTTGTAAAGATTTTTTAACTTCAGAATTAAGGAGTTAAACGATATAACAGAACATTGTGAAACTTTGCATAGTTTTACGAACGATAATTTTTCTTATCTCTTTGCTCGTATGTAAACCGCGAAATAAAAGTTAACGTTAAACCACAAAATCCGTTCCCATCGTCTGCGTCAATGGAGTCGCGACAAAGACCTAAAGCAGCGCAATGGCCGAGCCAAGCAGAACTGAATATTCATTAGTGATGATAATGCCACTCGATCCCCACCTCCGCAGCTACCTTCCGCCACCTCCAACCCCGTGCTGCAGTCAGGGTAGCGCACCAGGACTCCAAATGCGGCTGATTATTATTCAGAAAGTAACGCCTAGCCGCAGCGAGGATCAAACTTGGTTAGGTTTTCGCATAACTTAGAAAATCGCGAAATGGTAATCGTTCCCACGAGCCAAGGTCACAGGGGAGCTCCAGGGAGATGGAGAACAGTTCAGAGAGACAGAGAGGGAGCTAGAGTGGCATTGGTAAAAGTCAGGGGGAAAAAAACATGAAAAGAAAAGAGAAAGCAGGACGGAAAAACAAAATTGAAAATAGCAGAACAGTGGTACGTGAAAACGTGCACTCCACTCAATCCGCAAATACCTACATTCGTACAGAAACCCAAGAGAATGGCAGCCGCAAAATTCGTATTGAAAAAGCGTAAAAAAAGAACACAATCGAAGAATAAAGGAAACAGAGAAAAACACGAAATCACCAATAAAAGAATTCCATTCGTTAACAGCACGCAGGTTTGGACGACAGTGAGAGTTTTTCGCACGTTGAGGAGGTAAAGCCGCAGTACGAAAATAAAAAAACGCCGTGCTTAATCGGGGACCGAACACCCTTTGATCGCGTTTCGCTGGCTCGTGTGTATACGCGTTTTACGCAGGGACTTTTGTGCGCGCTGCCCGAAGGCGTGCCTGACCGGCCTACATACGTCGTTCATTCAAAACTACCAGCACGGCCGCGCTGCAATCGAGTAGTGTGAGCAACAGCGACAGAGCACATAGAGATACCGTACGGCGTTACTATCGTCGCCGTGCGCGTACGCTGTCGCCGTGACGTAACAGCCGACAGGTCCTTGACAGTAAGAGTTCTCAGGAGAATAATTTTCGTAATATTTCAGAGACTCATCGATTTTATAAAAAAACTATATATATATATATATATATATATAATCGCAAGACTCTCTCCCTGTACGCCCCAGAAATAAGTACCTTTCCAAATCCGCGACGCTTTGGTACGCAGCGCGTATCCTCCATAGCTACGTGCTACGTCGATGGGATCGGTATTCATGGCGAATGGTTTGACAGAACGCGGCTGGAATAAGCAAAGCCATTCGTCTGCTGCGAAATTACGGTAAGAGCGCGACTGCCGCAGCCGCCATGGATTGCCAGTGGTTAACGTACATTATGGTCTGGCCATTTCTACGGCCAAATCGACCGTACTCTCTCTGTCCGATGTTAGGTACTCGCGAAACGATTAAGATATATCCTTATTATGTGGCAAGAATTCTCGTTACATATACCGCATACATATATCCCAATTCCTCTGCTCTCAGAATCACACTACAGCATACAGTTACATATGGTACATGAAAATCTTTAAATCCTTGATAATCTCCCACGCTTCGTTGAGAGAAGGGTACAGGACGTTACCCTTTGGGCCCTAACGATTTAGTCCCAAATGAGGCGCACATGGGTCCTAAGAAAAAGCCTGATGAGGGCTTTAGGAGCTATCGTAAAGCAGCGGTAGTAGAAAAAGATGAAATAAAAAAAAAGAAAAAGAAGAATCCTTGAGTAACGGATAGAAGATAAATCCATGGATTAATCCCGTGTTCAGTCGCGAGGCGACATTATCTGGTCGAGCGCAGTGGCAATTTGCGATAGGAGCGGACACGAATCCGGAATTGCACGTCGGCAATTCTTGTCGATTTCAATGTCGGGTAAATCGTGTCGTGGCGGAGTTAGAGGAACATATGACATACCATACACGAATAGAACATACATGCTATAGGAGGGTATCTTTGAGCTGTGACACGGGTCCCAGTTTGAGGGGCCATCTCCGTATGGCTTATAACACACTGACGTCCCCTACTGTCGCGTATCTACACAATATACACGTATGAGCGCATGTAACGGTTTTATCGTATTATATTTTTCTCGACATAAAATACTGTTAGCTATTGAGACATCCGAGACAATGCATTGCACAATGCACAATGGCCCGAGTAAGTAGGTAGATATACATACAGATACGTATGCATATACATATGACACTGCTCGGCACAGGCGACTATCGCGTACATGCACGCTGACGCTCTTTCCATTGGACTTTCTGTAGCTTCACCTATGCTCCTCATACGAGCGATCTTCACGACTATGTAAATGACTATTGCGCCATAGAATGGATACGCGATGCCTGCCGGCGACGTAAGACAATTTTCACAGCAACGACGAACACATAGTTCAGTTGTGGGTAAAGCGTTTGGAGGGACAGGAGGGTAGTTGTAGCGAGGGCGACAACCCCAAGATAAGGGATGCTCTCGGTTGCGCTTAGAAAATTAGTCGCGAATAGGGGTGGTTACGGCATTGGCGCTGAACTTGGTCAAGGTTACGAGGTCTCCTGAGATGCCATTGCACTTTGAGGGATGCGCCTGGTGCTTAGGGTTGACGTCATCCATACGTCACAGAGGGTGTAAACTCTACAGCAAACGAGGGGGTGTGCAGCGAGACAGGTCGAGCTAGGAGGGTGGATATATGGGGATGGCATTGGAGTAGCGCGGGAACGAGCCCTGTATGCAAATCATATCAATGCACCCCCGACGCCAGAGATGGCAAGAAGATTGGGTGGCGTAGGGGTTGTTCGGGGAGCAGTGTCATTCCTTATCTGCAGTCTGGGTTGCATAAATGCATTCTGAGGGCGGTGGGAGCGCGTTCAAATGCAAGCCTCGCCTATGTGCTATCCAGCCAGCCAGCCAGCCACCCAGCCAGTCAGCCAACAATGCGCCGAGAGGAGACTCGCAATGGACCAGTGGGAAGGGGTAGGTAGAAGGTAGAAAGTGGAAGCGTAGTAAGGGAGAAAACGTTAAAGGGGGTGAAAGAAAGAGTGTGGGGAATGCTGGAAAGGGAGGGAGAGTGTGCGAGAGGCCGCAGCATTGTTTCATAAACATAATTTGCACTATCGCGCCATGCACCCCGTAAATTGCGCAGTACTGCCCGGAGTATGCACGAGCTTCAGCGGCATTTGAATATTTTTAATATGCAACACACGAGACCGGCTAACTAACCTCATATAATACCGTCCACGGCACTCATTCGCTGCCCACTAGACCTTAGTTTTCCCAAGGTGGACCCACCCCCTTCACTTCACCCTAACAGCTACCCTTTTTAATCTTTCACAGCAAAACGCTCAAAAAAATAATACTTCACGCTTTTAGCTGGATGCTAGCATCCATTTTGCAGACAACTCATAAAAAAGCCTGAACTGAACATGCAGCGAACGCTTACGTCATTATCCTTCTAAGGAAATTACTTTTCAAAAACTATCCGAACCAGGTACATCGTACGGATGCCACGACTTCGCCACGCGTTTCATATAACCGTCGAGTAAGCTTTCCCGTTGAAAATCCGTGACCGTAATTCCGCAGGCGGACACGCCGTGAAGCCTCGGAAATTCTCGCGCGGCCCGTTATTACAAAAATAGAGAGATTTTTGTCGCGCGTCCTAAAGGGAATTCATTAAGGTATGAATAATGCGTCTGCGATGCCAAGGCTGCCGGAGCACCACCATGCATACCATGGCCTGCCCAAGGCATGGCCAGAGAGAGCGTATATAGGCAAGAAAGAAAAAGGGAGAGAGGAGGAGAGCGCGGCTAAAATTAAAGCGGATTCGTCCTCCCCCTCCGCCGCGCCATCCAGAACCCTAGGTCTCGGAGCCGCTTTAGCATTCACGGCCGCCGCGCATGCTTTCCTTCGCGGGAGCTAGCAAACGAAAGCAGTGAGAGAGAAAGAGAGAGAGAGAGAAAAAATAACGAAACGAGCCAGAAAGAGAGAGAGAGAGAGAGAGAAAGAGAGGAAGAAGGGAAGTTAAAAAAGCCATGCAAATCATCCTCTAGTCACTGCCATCTATATATCTATATATTACCCATACATTAAGGTACCTCGCTAAGGGTACGTCAGGATAGGTATCAAGAAAAAATTCAGTCCCTCCGTCATCAGCCACTCTAAAGTCGCCGTTTCTGATATAGTACTACAGTGCCACCACCCCGTATAATCCAGGAGTCTCCCACTTCAGTCGAGTACTTACGCAACGATCGTCGCGATACAGCAGAAAGTGGCGGGAGTGTTTAAAGAGTCGACGCAATGTTTCCTAGACTTATTATCTCAGTGAAGATTAAGTGGTACCGCGGAGCGTCGACGAGGACGACGAAGAAGAGAACGACGACAGTAGTCGAGTGTATAGCCAGGTTAAAGAAATGTTGCAATCCACGCATAACTGGGTTACGATCTACAGAGTATAAATCGCACTATATATATATATATATATATATACCGTACGGATGCAAGAAGATGATGGACGCAGTTCATTTCCTAGAGTTATCTCGTAATACACCTAGCCGGGGTATGAGTGCGTAAGAGACCCTCTTGATCTCGTTCGCACTTCAACGAGACAGAGACAGAGACAGAGACAGAGACAGAGACAGAGACAGAGACAGAGACAGAGACAGAGACAGAGACAGAGAC
>JARQST010000648.1:106580-122054 GCA_030142225.1 Pachycephus smyrnensis
GAGAGAGAGAGAGAGAGAGAGAGAGAGAGAGAGAGAGAGAGAGAGAGAGAGAGAGAGAGAGAGAGAGAGAGACAGACAGCAAGACAGAACTAGAGGCAATGTAGCTCAGATGATACCATATAGTAAAGAGGGCTAGGGATATAGCAAAGTGAAGTGCGTAAGCCTCGTAAGAGACTGGATGGATGCGAGCCAGATGTCTTCCTAGGAGACGAAGGTGGCCAGGGTTCAGGAAGGTCCAGCAGGGTATAACGGGAGGAGAAGGAAGAGAAGAAGCAGGAGAGAAGGAAGACCCCACACGGTAGCCATTGACAAACGAGCGCCAGCTGAGTGGTCCAAGGGATGTGTCCTTTTGCCATTACTCGATATCTATGAATCGGCCTGTATTACTATATCTATATATAAAGAACAGATAGCGAGATCTCATCTCACGAGAGCATAAGATAACTATATCCAACCGAAGGGAGCCGGATGTTGATGATGTAGTGTCAAAATGACGGGTACGACGTTGTAGTGGAATTGCAGGACGTGAGCGACGCTTCTTGTGTTTTTTTTCTTGATCGACGTTCATATTGCGACTGTTGGACCGGAAGTGCATTAGCGAGACGCGTGACGTTTCACTGTACATGTCCTGTGACTCCCTGACATAGATTCCGTCAATAGAGAGTAAATGGTGTGTGCATGTCAGGGAAAACAGTCATGGGAATGCGAAAACGCCTGGCGGCCGTACAACGAGAGTCATGAGCGATGCAGAATGAAGGGAAAGAGATTTTTGAAAAAAAGAACGCAAAGATAATCAGGCACGCAGCGTACGCGATACCTTCGGGAACGCGAGGTTCTCTAACCCAGTTAGGACCCGTCGCCATTGTTCAGTGTGGTTCTTACATTTCTTAGCGGCATTAATTAGCTAATTGACCGAAGCGCACAGTTAATTAAGTCTCCTAGCCCACGGCACATATGAGATATGAAAATGATCGCATGTACACGTACCATTGTGAAATATATCTATATCTGTTCCTAGTAGGTAAATACGTATTGTCTTATGTTTTAGAAACGCGACACTTCGGCTCTAGCGAACGTCATGGTCGGAGTATGTCAGCCGATGAATCAGAATACCTAGATTGCTTCGGGGGTACAAAGGTCAAAAGATCCGAGCTGGACTCCTCCGCGTAGTAGAACAATCTCGTACTTTGACAGCGAAGTGGTAAAAAAGCTACTGGACGGATGGAGGGGAGTGAAGGGGCTGGACCTGTGAGAAAGAAGCAGAATACGTGTGAGGAGGTCATGGGTCGCTATTGGGTGTAGGGAAGGAGGGTGAGAAGTTACGAGCGCAGGCAGTTACCTCTACGTACTTTATCACAATCCCCGTTATCAAGGACCCCGCTAAGCCCCGTAGGTCGCGTCCCTGGCAGTGCGTCGCCACGTTTCCATGACAGTTTTCGGATTCTAAAGAATTTTTTGTCACCTTTCAACCGTGTCTCTCTGTCCTACCTATACGTTTCTTTCTCTCTCTCTCTCTCTCTGTCTCTCTCTCTCTCTCTCTCTCTCTCTCTCTCTCTCTTTCTCATTCTCATTGAACCTTTCATCCTTTCTCAACTACTACTGCTACTACTACTACCTACTACCAGTGATACCAGATACCTACTACTCTTTTACTCTCAGTTGGCGGCTTCCGCTCTCTGTCCACTAGCTCGACTACTACAGCCAGTAGGGTGACGGTTAAGTCGGCGCCCATAAATTACGACAATATCGCAGACCACTCGAACGTATTATTTCACTTCGGCGACAAATTTCACGGTAGAACGCGAAGCCGGCAGCCGCCGGCTCCGGCGGAAGTACGGAAAACGACTCCCCTTTTTCTCCATCCGGTTTGAATTACTATCATCCCGGTGAGCATTGTCTATTGTGCCGTGGAATTATTTTATTAGCGGTTCTCATACCGAATTGCGACAAAAATTCCAGCCGAGACCTAACCGACCTCCGTAGAGGGGGTAACGCAGTAATATCGCTGTATCAAGAAAAAAAAAACGTCAGCTACACGCTAGTTCGCTGTTTCTAGGGAATTTCGTCGAGGCTCTTATTCCCCCAGGCATGAATTCATGGACGCAAACGGACGGTCGAATTAACGAGAGGACGCGAAGAGTCATCCTTACGTCATTTGGAAGGCAGCCGGTAACGTTTTCGACCCACGCTGTCATCACGGCCGGTTTGCCCATTTAATTCACGGCACGGTTTTCACTCGGGCAAGTATCTTCTAGTCATTTTCGCGAGGATCTTAAAACAGGGCAAGGAACGAAAGAAATTCAAAAAAAGGCAACCACCAAACTCGAAATTCAGTACCGTGATCGAGTCATTGAATTAAACGATAATAGGCTTGACCTAACGAGCATATTGCGTGCTTTTTGAATTAATTAATGCAGCGAGCCAATCCGAACAGGAAATATGTATTCCACGATTGCAACTTGTTAAATTGCTGATACGTAAAATACCCAGCATCTCTCTCACGCTTGGCGACACACACGTGTGAATGTGTCTACGCATTATATGCAAGGGCGATTCCAATTTGTATTGGTACATACAAGAGAATGACTGATAGAAAGAACGGGGCTTGGGGCATAAAATAGAGGAGATGCAGAGCTGGCACGGACAGCAAGTGAGAGAGAGAGAGAAAGAGAGGGAGAGAGAAAAAAGAGAAAAAGACAGAAACAGAGATAGACCAGAAGCTCCTATAACGTGAGCGATCAATATCTATTTTTCAACTTGTTTCGATTCCGCGCTTCTATCTGTCCAACCAAGCACGTTCCGTACGTCGTGTCGGTACCCACTCGTACCAAGGGCCAATCAGGATGACTGATAGAAGAGTAACCGAAGACTTCCACTTTCCGCGAATAAAAGAAAAAAAAAAGAAAAAAGTTCAAGAAATACAGGCGAATCCATCCGGAGATAAATTCCAGAGTACGTGTAATACTACCCAAGAAGATTCCCGCTCGATTAGTCATCGACGTCCGGCTAATTCAAACGGCATGAATGAAATATTAATAAATCCAAGAGTGATTTAATTTATACGAATCTCAAGGCAATAGCGTAGGCCGTCGCCTTAAGTAAGAAAAAGGACGTTAGGAATTTTCGATACATACGAAAAGCTTCGTCACCATACGTTAGTCAGCAATAGTATAATACAGCCAAGTACACAGTATACAGACGACACGCGAAGTTGGAAATTCGCGAATTAAAATCGGTATATGATGATTCCAGTTCGAGTCATTTTCATGGCCCGGAACGTCCCGCGGTGGCGGCGGATCATTCATTAGAAAAGATAAATAGCGCGGCGAAGACCGTAATAACGCGCAGTCAGTGATTTATTCAGATTTCATTCATGAAACTGTACCAGTCGACAACCTGGCCATACGTACAGTCACCGCGTACGCATAATACGCATATATAAATTATGCGTATCTATATGCAAGCAAGCAGAGCCTTATACGACGTAGTCGTAGCGATCGTAGCGAGCTCAATAACTTTCAAATGGACGACAGCTTTCCAATCCAGCTCATTAACATCAATGATGTTCCGTTGCAACACCAAGCGGAGATTGAGTAGACAGCCGTGGTTCTCATTGTGATAAGAATTCCACATACGATATAAAAGATAAATCAGGCAAATGAGTCTTTCTCGTCTACAAAAATAATCGCAGCGTAAATGGATGCACGTATCACAAAGATGCGCGAACGATTCTCAAAGCTCCAGAAACGCATACGCGTGAACGCACATGCGTATATCCATCGCAAGGCGCAACGTGGCCTTAATGTATTTGCAGAACTGAGGCCCATTAACACGCGTCTGCCGGTTGTTAAGAGTAAAGGAGGTTCAACAAGTAGCGACTTATTTGCTCCGTTCGGTGAGAACACGTGCGCGGCCTTAAGGCAGTATACGGCCGGTCGTCGCGAATTGTCGCCGGTATAATGTCTGACGCGACTTTGGGATTCTTCGTAAGGACTTTTCTCGGCGACGTTATACCATCCGTACGAGTGTATACAGTTTGCACGTAGAGTATCTGTGCCTCCTACGAGCGAGTTTTCAACGCGAGCCCATTGCAAAATTCTACCGAGATATTTCGCCCGTTTCCATACTTCTCCGCGTCTCCCTTGCCGTCGTTGGTCGCTTCCGTAAACATTCCTTTTATTTCTACACCGACGACGGCTCGTTTCCGCCGGCTACGTTAATGAAAACGAGCCACAAGCACGACGAGACTCGGCTGGAACTTCCCTCTCGGCTGGCTGATACTCGGTCGCAGTCTGTCGCTATCGTGGAAATGTTCAGTGAGGTTTCAGCAACGCGTGTCTCCGTCGAACGAGAAATGGAGAGAATAACTACCATCGTGTAAATGAAAATGGATAGTTTTCACTTTTTATCCATTTTTTGTTTGACACTGTTTTCATGAGGAATATCGTAACGTCACGGCTCATGGTCACGAACCAATACCGAGCCAATGTCACGGTCGCCGTTACATGGGAAAAGGAATAGCTGGATTAAGGCTGTCCACATCGAGGATAGTTCGCATTAATTTATTTCTAGAGCTCCGCTAAAATTAGCAACGTTTCATTATACGACCTGGTTTAAAGCTCAGTTTCTATGAAACGATCGATTCCGCCTGTAGCGTACTGGCATTTCCAAGAGTCACATTATACTCGGAGACGTATAATCGAGTGACGATTAAAAAAAGTCGATAGATATTATCGCGTATTTGAAACAACCCCGCTTCCTGGATAGACAAGGAGGGTGTCGGGATATGACATGAAAACGCGGCTTAAAACGTTCGGCTGGTTTAAAATTAGAACGACGCTGTCCACCGTGATCCAAGAATAATGCTTGCGTATTCTGTAAACAAACAATGTTCGAACGGCAAGTCCAGGGACGTCGGAACTAGCCCCCAGGGTGCGGAATCTCAAGAGGGATCTTAATTCGCTGCTCTAATTGCCGTCGACGGTTTCCGCTTCCGGCATAAAAGGAAAGTTGAGGACGTGGACGCGCGTCCCTTTCCTGAGGAAACAATGGGACCCCCGCTCTCCCCACTCTTCTCTAGCAACAAGCATCGCGACCATCAAGCTCGCCAAGAGTACCGCAACGAGGACTACACAAAGATGAAGAGGAAAAAGAAGAAGAAGAAGAGAAGGTACAGAGAGTGATGATGACGAGGAAGTGCAATGAACGTACTGTAACTAGAACTTCATCTGAAACTGGAACGTGGTTTTACCGAGGATATTATTGCGAAGAATGAAACGTGACAGCTAGGAGCAGCGTTTACTGTAGCATTATGTCAGCGTAAAATAAAACGTGAGTCCGTGGAGCGAGAGGAGGGTATAGACGTAGAGGAAGTCAGGAAGCCATCAGGGAGCGAGAGAGCAAAAATAAAGAAGAGAAATAGGGGTATGAGAGAGAGAGAGAGAGAGAGAGAGAGAGAGAATGAGAGATGTATGCAGAAAAAAGAAAAAGGGTGAAATGAAGCAATATTTGCACGTACGCGGTGAATCGAGTGGCCGGGTGCAATTCAGCCCTGAAAACGAATCGCCAATTGTTCGCCAGAGGAAAAAAAACGTTATTTTCATCGCGAAATTACGAAAATAGGTAAAAAGCGCACTCTGGACATCTCTTTATAGAAGGTATATATAAATATATATATATACACGTACGTAAAATGAAAGGCCTGACAGCACTGTTGGTGGCAACGAAGAAGAGCAAATGAAAGTCCCTAAAATTTGCACTGACGATTGAAGAGGTGTCCAATCCAAAAGAATACGCTGGCTAATTTACTCCATCTGACTTTTATTGTTTTTGCCTCACATTTTCTTCTACTTCGAGTCGAACGATTCTGCATAAAGCTGCACGCGTATAAGAGCTCGAACCGTATACAGGAATCCAGGCGAGCTATCTGTCCACCATTTTAGCACCGGTCCGCGTCACCGCGAAAACCGAGAATTGCCCTCAAATAACAGTGGGTAATAACGTGAATTCAATTGGTACCGTCAAAATCCTTGGATCGTTTCGAAACCATAAAGAATTAACACAAAGAGAATGAAAAATATGAAAAAAAGGCACAAAAGAGCCGATGTATTATAGCGTCCGAAACAAATGCCAGGACATGCGTGTATACTATATATGCGTGCACCCTAAAATGAAATTTCATGGAAGTATACCTTTCCACGGATACGGGAATACGCACCGGTAAATTTTCACCAAAACAGGTAAACGCACTATGCCCAGTACCATCCGTTGATTAACAAGGTATTCAGGATAGATAAAAAGATAAGAACTTTATCCTGGTGAAATTCCAATTTGCGAAAGAGCACGTGTTCGCACGTGGTATTTCTCATCCATATCCTATACAACAGATATAGATATACAATGTAAATCGGAACTCATAGAATGGAGCGTAGCCATGAAAAGCACGTTTATGGAAATATCTCATTTATTCATCGACTAATATCCTCGGTACTACCAACATAGCATGGCACATACCATAACCATACGCCATGATACTTTAGTAATGTTTATTTTCAGAGAGAAGCTTGCCTTCTCGCCTCTTCAGTTCTTCGCCATTAGCCCGCACACTCCATAGGTATATAAATTTATCCTGCCACTTCCGGTTTAGGGTTCAACCAACCCTCCAGGTTGAATTTTCACTGCGCATTCCCATACTGCCATCCCAGCATCCAAGATTCTCGTGGGCGATACGGGCGAATTACTTTATTTCTTTTTTCCTCGACGTATTCTCTTCCAGTGGCCGACTCCTGGTGCGTCACCCAGCTGGATACCAACCTGGTAACATCTGTCGACCTATTGATTCGGCCAGCTGTGTTCTCGCTACTAATATTTGCGCGTTGCTCACCGGAAAAGCTACGCAAGCTCGCGGACCACTTAGCAGTAGCGATGTATGTACTGACGTCGAAAAGACAAACTTGCTGAAAAATCGTAGCCAGTAGTAAGTGGTAGCAATCAAGTCAGACCGTCTATTTATTTACACGAGGTACCTACTTTGTAACTTTTTGATAATAAAACTGTACAATTGTCTCCCAGCCCTTTTTTGACTCTTCCGGGCCACTTGTTTCATTTTGATGAAAAGACAGAGAGGAAAGAGGTTGGGTCATCGAAGGTTAACAACAATACGACGTACCACGGGCGTCTCTACAATGCATCTTTCGCATCGCTCACATCGCGACTTCGGCGACGGTTTCCATTGTACCTGAGAACTATTGTTTCTCATCCCATCGGTTTTCAGGACGTTGGTAGGGAGCAGTCGAAACAAAAGAGTTACGTCAAGCCATTCACCAAACGCTTTTGTGCGTTAAGATATTCTTATTCTAATCCTCTGAATGGCGCGACGTCCAGAGCGGGACGTCGCGCGTTACGAGCGCGCCTTGTCGCTTCGTACCTCCCTTTTGCTGCGACAGCGCGCGACTTCCTAGACATTTGCCAGGAGTGCCCCGGGACTCTTCCTCCTTACGAAATAATAACAGATTACGCTGTGCCACGACTACCATAGGTATGCACGTGTATATTTAGATGGCACAGGACAGGTGGTCATCGGAATGTCATTAAAATTTTTTCTCCCGACTCGACGTCACTCAACCGATTAAAGTCGACCGCATTTTATTCCCCCACCTGTTTTTTTATTCAACCCTCCAGGAAATATCGGCACTTCCGTGCTTTCCATTCACCTGCCCAGCGTAACCAGCAATCTGAATAGTATCCAAAGGAAATAGTAATAAAGGATCAGGTCGGTGGAAGGACGCTGTATATAAAATCGGGTGGCTTGCCAGCATAATTAATAAAATCATGCGACGTTAACGATAGGAAATATAAAGAAACGTAGTATACGTAGTATACGGATGTACATAAGCGTAGCTTTAAATGACGTCAGAGGCTAGGAACACTGCTACCAGCTATATAAAGAGTACAGTACGATTTTGCTTTATTAATACTAGCAATGCTAATGCCATACATCGCTAATAGCTTAGTGCGTGTACCGTTGTACGTCTATAAAGAAATTTTCCAATATCACAAATATTTATCCGTACACGCGAAAGCCTGCGAATGCAAAGTGCACGAGCGCTAAACGAATCGCAATAAAAGCCCATCCGATCAACGGAGCGTAATTACTCTCGGGTCTCGGGGCAATATCGGTAATCAAAGTACTCTTCCGCGACTTCGAGTCCGTTAACGGCGAAAATCCAATTTGCCATGGCGGCAACACTAGCCAAACCAGCCAGCCATCCAACGATTCAGCCAGCCACCCAAAGCCACCCATTTTGCTCTCTGCTCTTCGAACAATCTACCCTCCCCACTCCGCTCCTCTCGTACGCGAGCCGCCATCTGCCCGAAGCAGACCCAGCAGACAGAGATACCGAGGAGGAACGTAGACTTTACTTCGCACCACTTTCCAATTCATCAGGCATATCGAATATTTAGCGAGCTCTTTTTCCTGCCGGCGCGTATATAAATATTAAATTCTGCCGATTGCACCGTCTCGCCGGCGACGCTAAAACGTCGCCCCCAACGCCACGCGTCGAACGTCACGCGACGACGCTACACTAATGTCAAACGCGACGTCGCTAAATGCTACTAGCGCGTGGCAACCAAGCTGATCTGACAGTTCAGTTAGACTGACTACGTGGCCGCGCGCCTCCGACTTAAAGACGTCGCGACGCTGCAAGTCTCATACCAGTTCCGAACATGAGTGTATATATATATATATATTTGCTCTCTCTCGCTCTTAACTAAATACATTTGCTCGCTTTCTGTCCTACTCACTCTCCACCAAGTATCTTCACACAAAGTAAAAACAGACTAAGGCAAAAAAGGATAGCACGTCGTAATGTCACGCATGGCTACGCACCTCAGCGTATCCCAGGACGCACGCGTGTACGCACGCACTCACGCTCACGACTCCCAGGCCAAGAGATGTGCACGTGTACGGCGTGCGTAAAGCCCTTGGAATTCCAGGGGGCACGTGAACTACGTGAAAATCGTGAGGAACGGACAGACGGAGGATAGGACATTCTCTCGTGGGGATTCGGTAGACCAGAGTGAAGCTGATGATAGTGGTAGGAACGTATATATAGAGCGGGTATCTCGTGGTCTGCTGGACCATGTGTATATACTAACAGTAAGGTCTACTGCCGGGTTGCACTATAGTAGTAATTTAAGGTATTACGGTAACGTAAGGTAGAGTTAGGTTACAAATGGAGACAGTGTAAAGAGTGACGGTACGATAATGGAATTCTTAAGTACAGTAGAGTAAGAGACAGTATAAAGTTATTGATGACGGTTTTTCTTCTTACCTGTTGCCAGTGATCCTCGAGAGACGGCTGGGCCGAAAAGTATCCGGTATCATGTATGTCCTGCAATTCTCGAAATATGTTCCCACTCGGCAGGATATCCATGGTTACGGGATGAATTGTTAATAACGACGTAACTGACTGGCACAACAATAACTCCGTAATGGAGGTGGGGAAACGCGCGCGACACTTACTATACAAACTACGCGTGGTAACTTGTATGACGACAACAATAACAACAATAACGACGACGAAGATGCCGACAACGTCAAGGATAAGGACCCGAACGACAACAATGTGCCGCGCACGTATTCGCAGAGAAGCAGGTAGCTACGCGCACACGTATGTAGCATCGAAACTTCCTTATCAGCGTTACGCGAGGTTACATCGGTCGTATTTTTGACGCATGTATATGGACATATAGTGTGTTGTGTATGTAGGTAATAAAAATGAGGCCTCAAGATAGAGCGAGCGCGCGGGCGCGCTCGCTTACTGGGATATAATTAAAGGAAAAGATGTAAAAGAATTATAAAGAGACGTATTGGAGGGTTGGAGGTAGATTCTAGGAAACACGATGGATTTTCTTCTCAAACAAAATAAAACTCCGGCTTTTTCACGAGACACTTGAGACACGCGACACGACGTCGTAAACTCTGTTTCGAAGCGGCTCGGACTCGGCGCGCTGATCAGAGTAAACTTCCGAAGGTACTCGCAGAGTATTCTGTCTGTTGGACGTCGCGCCGTGTGGACGAAGCACTCGCGCCAGTATCCATCATACGCAAAGGTGTTTTGTATCCGTCGCGACGACGTAGCGTCAAAACGCCGGCTCGCGCGTCGCAGCACACGAGGGATCACCGGCTACGACCGATACGTTCACTCGCGCCAACCATTCGAAAAAGATTTCCCATGAGGCACTGCTCTGGTACGCCGGCCACCTTAGCTCACATGCACTAACCACGGCCTACGACACTTATTTTTGATTATGTCACTAAAACCGGACTCGTGCCCGACAGGATGTTCTTTTATCGGTACTTTAACACTGCGCAGCCCGGCAAGAATCCCTCTCGCCAAAGCGTACAAACTCTTCCGCGCGGACGCCGACGAGTGACTGACGTTCCCTTGCCTTGAGCGAGTGCGAGGGAACCCGAAAGCCAGCGAGGATCGCCGAGGATACCCGAACGAGTCCCGTGCCGGCGACGCTTTATCGCAACCGGCTGCCGCTCGACGTCGCAGCAGCACCGCTCGGCGTCGCGACGACGATTCCACGACTCTTTACCTCCTACCTCTCCTCTCTATACTCCTTCTTATTACTCCTCTCTATCCCAGTATCACCTTTAGTACATAGTATATCTATACTTTCATTCTGGTAGCAGCAGCAGCGTCTCCTCTTCCATCCAGCGTGCTTGTCCCGTTACTATCCTCCTACCGCTACCTACGTATAGCCCTACATACGTATACCTCTCCTAATATCCTTATCTCATCTCAAATCTTTTAACCTTTCCTTTTATCGACGGAAACCGTCTCAAGACTCGAGAGAAAGAGAAAAGAAATTCCTTGTCTCCCTTGTAGAGAAACTCTCAAGGAAGGGGAACGCCACGCTGGCTACTAAAGCGAATAGGGAAACAATCTTAACAGTGACATTCCGAATCCCTTACTAGCTACTACTGTACGCCATTTCTCTGTTATATAGTGGCAATCTACCTCTTACTTATCAAGCACTGTGCACTGCCTATGCCATACGTGCATTGCCAATAGGCACTGTACACTATACATACCTTCTCGTGCGTACTCTTGACTAAATTTCTAAACAGGGACAAGAGGACTCGCTTTAACGAGGTTAATACTCGTCTCTTTACTACTCCTATCTGTAGTCAATGAAATTTGCAGGTCATTGACCAAAGGTTACTACACTCATTGTATCCTCGCCAACGAACGAGTTCGTACAAACGTTCTACGTTAATGGCTCCGTGCAACGTCGTACATAATTCCGTACACACGTGAGCCTACCTCACTAACATATTGACCAGCACGGCTTATTCAGCTGGAAAAAATTTATAAACAGCCTGGAAGGTCAGGCACTTTGCAAATGAAAGATCAGCGAGTTACAACGCGCCTGTGACTCAACTGAGCGTCACCGGACGACTCAACGCCGGGACACACCAGATGAATGTGTCGGATAGTGATTCATGGATTCTGCGCCTTTGCTCAAAAGCGGTTTTATAGCGTTCCTGGAGCACTCGAGAATGTCTGATTAGATACGTAAGCAGGGCTTCGTTCGTGACGAATGAAATTAGGAGAGTGACGGCCTTATCGACTTCGGTTTCCGTTCTCCTATCGCAACGTCGATTTCTCCCTGCCACGTACATCGACTTTCCTCTTCTTTGCATCTTACGCGACAGCCTCTCTCCTTACACTCACCAGCCCTGACACCGGGTCGTAGCTTGTCTACGTTCCACTGTCCTCCTTTCCCATGGATATACAACGTATTCTACTCCCGAGTACAGTGCTACAGGGTGACTTCGATATCCGCACCATAAATATGCCGTAGAACGTTCCTCCTGCTTTTTGGACGGGAGCCCAGCACTCAGAAGCTTTTGGCTAGGAGGATATAACGTTGTGTCAATTGTCAGTTGAACTTCGACCCTAGGTGTAACTAATGCTCGAAATCGCAAATGTCGGACAGAACGAAACATAAATAAATAACCGGAGCCATTAGCACAGCACGGTGTAGTAGAGAGAGGGTGAATGGGCCTGAAGGATGACGAAAGAGTGCGAGGGTGAGAGAGAGGGAGGGGGGGAGGTTTCGCGAGAAGAGGGCCATGGGCTTGGAGCAAGAGGGGGGGCATGGTTGTCAAGAGGGACACCAAGGGAAGTAGATATCAGGTTGGTGTGAGGCGAGCTAATAGCGTTCATTAGTCTTCAAAGCTTTTGCTAATTCTCTTCGTCCAATTGAAGCTTTAATCGCGCCGTAAAATATTCAGGCAAATTAAAAGTGTCGGATGATCCCACAGCCGACGGCATTGACTGAAATTATGTGATTTTCGGCTGTGATTCAACTTTTTTTTTCATGTAACGTTAAAAGACGATCCCGCGTTATCAGAACGTTTATTATATCAGCCACGCTCTAGTAAGAGTCAATGATATAAAAAATGTAAAAATTTTCTCACGATCATTATGATATCAAAATACGAAATCTTTATGTATATGTATAAGTACCATTAAAAAAAATTCTTCAGATTCAACGTCTTTTTGTCTTCTATTCTTTGAAACTGAATATTTTAAACTAAAATGGAAAACTACTGAATTAATATTCAGCGCAAGCATAATATGGTGGTTTGCATAGTGTTTTTATTTTCTTTAAAAAACATGGCGAATAGCTATGCCAGCGCTGCGAGTGTATCCTTGCCAATTCCGCAGAGAAGCGTAAGTCGAACGTGCGAGCGGCGTCGCGGTAAGAAACATGCAGACTGACGTAATTCTCGTTGCATAATGGCCGCGTTACAAAGGCCCCACAGATAGTTCTGCTTGCAAGGGGACTATTCGTGTCAACTATTATTCTCCGGTCGAGACAGTCAATGCACATTCGCATCCTTGAAGTCGAAATTAGTGGAACGAGGACACAATATCCCGACATCGAATTCGAGAGGATCGACTAATTTCAAGTCACTCGTTCGTATACGTATTTAAAGATAAATACGAAAATTCACGTATTTTATATTACACTTTGTGATATCCTGCGCACGTCTATAAATATATGTATATGCGTCTGCCATGGGGTTTCATAATTATTAACGTGCCCGACGCTAAAATCTTTAATCCCATAATCCTATCGTGCCGGACAGATGGCTGCGGTAAGCCGCATTCAAATCCATGCGGCGTACACGCCGCGCGCGGTGCCTCGTAAAGTGGATAATCATTTTCTGAAACATCCTGTACATTCCAAGATCGTAAAGGGAACCATAGGCTGAGTATGTAAGTCAGATTAGAGTATATGGAAGAATCATTTGAGCGATATACAAAAGGTGGAACAAAATAAAATTCTATTTGGTATATAATAATTATTTACGGTTTTTCTTGAAGGAATTTGGCAGTTTTTGGAATTAATTAAGCATATCGTCATGGGTCACGGTACACAAGTTTCTCAATTTAATTTACCACTGAAAGTTTTTCGCCCCTGGCCTCTTTTCTATTGGCGTTATATGTGAGAAACGAAAATGGCGTTGTAGTATAGCTATATGGTAGCGTTTAAAAATCTCCATTTATATTATGTCGAAAAAGGTTATCTCGGCAGGACCGAAAATATTCACAGGACAAAGAGCTCCCGACGGTGCGCACGGAAGCATCAATTAGACGAGAGGCTGCTTGCCTGAGGGTTGAAAACGCGTTGTCTCGAGATAAGTGCGTACACAAAATAAGTGGGGCTGTTACGAGTAAAGAGTTGAATGGTGTACAGAGTAGGAAAGAATGAATGAATGGAATCGAAAGGGATATGGAATAATTATTAAGTGCCATTTCTTTCGAATATTTTTTTTCTAGTTATGAGAATTTATTTTTATCTCTTATACTCCAGGATCTAATGACCCTATGGAAATAAAAAGGCGTAGACTATATGGGGGTTAAAGTGTAATGCAGGTTAGAGAAGGTGGTATTAATATTTTTGTGGGATCCAGTCGTATATTAAAGAAGGGCATTACCACAGGGTCCCAGGTTCTGTCAAGGGCATTTTCAGGGCGAGTGGCGCCCAACGCATCACAAAAAACTACCCTTACACTAATCCCTGCACCTGATCACCAGAGCCTGAATTAAAGTCCTTTACGGTAGTCACCTGTTTCGGGTCTATAGACCCGCGTGTCAGGGTTAGAAGGGTGCTCCCTCTAAAATCTCGGTCTGAGGGTGCCAGAGTGATGTTAAGGGTGGTATAGTGGATGGGGGGAGAAATGACACCCTTCTTACCAAGCTCCGAGCCCTTTCGTCCCACTGGCCCTTTTTCGACTCCTTGGCTGTCTGCTCCCTGAGGACAGATTGCGGTCTGGTCGAATAATAGAAGCGGTCCAAACCAAACCCCCCCTGAAAATTTCAAACACCTTGCAGTTTTCCGGGGACGTGTATTTTCCGGAAAATCCTATTAGGCTCGTGTCGTAGCTACCAGGGGTGCGAAAAAAATATATATACAACGATGTAACCTAGCTATATAGATATACTATAACCACGTAAAGACATATCTTGGTAATACCACAAATCCCAGCACTCCGTAGCTGGACCAAGGGGGAGCATTTCGATTTATGGAAACCTCGCTGCTGGATAAAAATAAACGTTAGATCCTCGCTTTGAGTTGATATTAACCCGTAGGGGCTATTTATCATAACTTTTTTTTTCTGACCCAGATTGTTACTCCCTGTAATCAAATAAAGGTATCTTACGAAAACTCAAAGGCATAATCTTCTTCCTAAGGGAACTTTTAATTACGAACGTATTTTCTTAAGATTTTTCCCAACTGCACTCCCAGGCTGTCGCGAGAACGTACCGTCAGAAGGATTTCAAATTGTAGAAGTTGTCTGTACGTTCGCACGTCCTAATAAAGTCCTGTCAAGGTCAAGTACCTATCAAGTTTCTCTATCCATGAGAAGTTTAATTCTCCTAGCAGAACAGCAATCCCTCCACTGATCCATCCTCGTCTACATTTATTTATACCTGTTTCTAATGAAATCGCTGTACCCTTACGAACAGGGATGAAGGGAACGCGTAGTAATGGTTTCGGCGAAGGCGTCGCGACGCATGACGTAAACGCGCTACTCACACGGCTACCAATCTCGCTGTTTGCCAGCGTATCTGCGTGTGCCCTTTTTTCCTCTCCCGCACTCCGGGAAAAGTGTTGGGTAAACCTAGCAACCCTTGTAGGTTGCGTCGAGTCTGATTGATGTACGTCGTTTATACTTACCCTCCTCCTTTCCATCCCTTCTTTTTACTACCGCCTCGACACGCACCTCCAACCCCTTACCAACTATTCCATGCTCCTCGAGCATCCTTCTCATCCCTTCTCACTCTCTCTCTCGGTCATTCTATCCAGACTCTCTCTCTCTCTCTCTCTCTCTCTCTCTCTCTCTCTCTCTCTCTCTCTCTCTCTCTCTCTCTCTCTCTCTCT
>JARQST010000648.1:122154-175343 GCA_030142225.1 Pachycephus smyrnensis
TCTCTCTCTCTCTCTCTCTCTCTCTCTCTCTCTCTCTCTCTCTCTCTCTCTCTCTCTCTCTCTCTCTCTCACACTCTTTCTCACTCTCCAACTGGTTTACTCTTTCACAGCTGCGTTACGCACACGGCTAAGCATCTCGACGCTGAATCCTCCCGTAGAGACGTCGGCGCTCCTCATGCTGACATACGGCTTTCGTAGTTACCGATAGTCGCCCGAATAAGGGTGCCTTCACATGAGCAACCAAGATTTGCCCCTTGAACTCCTACCCTCTTTGCTAGTATCCCCCTGGCTAAAATACCCCCCGAGAAAACATGCTGAGAACGAATAGCGCACGACCTTCCTTTCGGCTCTTCCGTGTACCACCCTACAGTATGTGGAGGATGCCATTTTTCTGGGCAAGCATTTTTTTATCCCCTCCAGAGTCCCCATCACAAACTCAGCTTGCGTTCACCCTTAGGAAAATGCAGAGTGTATCTATACTATATATACATTGGTATGTACATGCTGGCTAGCAATAAGGGTTGTAAGATAATCGTGTATCTTCCACACGGAGAACGTTAAGCAGCGTCGGAGGTACAATTCCTGGAGTGGTTTTTCTTTTTGTTCCCATCGCTTTCTTTTTTCTTCCCTTCATTTTCTTATTTCCACTGGATGATTCCATGGGGGGGCCAAGCGGCCAGATAAGATTTTCAACGCTCGGCCCGATCCTCTATCTTGACTGTAAAGACAAGTATATATATATCTATTGCAAGGAATTTCACTTAGGCGAAACGTCGAAAGTCTCATAGAAGTAGCGCCTTAAGGTCGGTACGAACGTGGAAAAAGGAGCGAGAAAAAAGAGAAAGAGATACGAAGGCACGTTGCTGGGATTGGGGCAAACATCGTGTTTTCCAAGATTTCGCCCTGTTTACTGAAATACGGTCGCTACCGTTGCGTATAGGTATGGCGGCAATCTTTCGCGGTAGAGGACGCAGGAGGGAAGAGTACGAGGAAAAAAGATACGCAACAAGAAACCGCGCTTTAATGGATGAAGTGGGTTTTCAGTTACGCGGGGCCATATTGCCGTGGCCATTTTTTTCTCTTTCTTCTTCCCTTCTTCTTCTTCTTCTCTGTCCCCGCTTTACATTTTTTCTATGTCCTTTTATTCCGTTCTTTTTCTTTTCCTCTAATCGCCTGGAAACAAACAAGATATGGACGAAATCGTGTCGTGCCATGTACGATGGATGCAGTTGTTCAGACTTTCGTGGAACTATGGGCTCGTACTCATTGGATGCACGATAACGAGGCGCAAGGCCGACGATAAACGTCATCGTAGAGTAATACGCATAGCAGTCAGAGAGCATAAGGTAGGTGAGTCATTGATCGTGATGAGAGGAAACGTGACAAGTCGAGTATAGGGGCAATTAAGAGTAATTAATTAAAGCGAAATGTCCTACAAATGGAAATCGAGACCCTCTTGAAGAATCTTGGTAAATACATAAATATAAGTATTATATATAGTACATGTACTATAACTATATATTATACGTATATACTATAGTATATACATATATATGAGTCTTAGGATTCTCAAGGAGAAGATTGAACCTTCTTAACCCTTTTCTGCTTCGTAGTCACCTTTCCCTTAGCTTATACCAACTGAGCGGGGGAAATATTTTACGCAACGATAAAATTCATCCCCTCGTACAGGGTGGAAAAAAGAAACGGTGGGGTTAACTCCACACTTCAGACTAGGTTTTTTCCGAGAAAGGGGTCACGACACGGCGTAAGGTTAGTCGAGCGGCGAAGGGTGGACGCGAAAGGAGAGCTAAATTCAAAACAAGATAAAACGAATTTTTCCACCGTCACTGCAACGAGAAAACGCCCCCGTTAACAGAGTTTTGAAAAAGTTTAAGTTTATTACCGACACGGAGTCTCCGTGCCATCCTTGTATTGTCTTCGTATAACGGAGGCGCCATAGTCTTTGTTCCAATTATCGTTGAGTTTTCTCGCTCAGCCGATTAAACAGCAACCCTATCCTCGGTCCAATACATAATTATATATAGTATATTATAATATACTGTAGGTATATAAACCAGTATGAACTTTGACCCCCACGAAATGTTCGTTACGTCATTCAGGTGAAAAAAGTTCGTCGCATCCAACAGCGTGCACAAAGTTTTGCGTCGTGTCTCTTACGTAGATGGGGGTGCTTCGAAAATTCCAAGGGTACCTACTGTCAGTGTGCTGGATCCGAGTGTTCGCGAGGGTGGCCAAAGGTTCAGCCAGGGTGGAACACGGTACGCGAAGTCGCGTTGAGCCAGATGAATCGGCGATCGTTTATCGTTCTTAACGCCGGAGGGCTCACTGGCAGCGTTGATATTCACCGACTGATGCCGGAAAAATTGCCCGATTAGTTCTCTCCCTCACGGTAACACCGGTTCACCCCTGCGCCACCACCTCCCCGCCATCAGCGACGCCTTGCACCCTGGATCCGCACACTCCCTCTCTCTCATTTTCTGTCTCTCTCTCTCTCTCTTTCTCTCCTATTTGGGCTCGGTGCTTGGGGAGTTTCTCGCGAATTGAGAACTGGTGGGTAAAAGTGAGATGGAGGATACGGAAGTGCTGGTGGCTGAAGAGAGACAAAGCCAAGCTTCTAGACATAATTTGTTTTCATTAATTAGGATTTTCCCTAAGAGAAATTAGCCCTCTACTAACCGCGGTCGATACCCTATTAATTATTTCGACCATCTTCCCGTATCTTTTCTTTGTCTCTTCCTCGCTTTACTTTTTTATTTCATCCATTTCATGATTTTTTTATAGTCTCTCCCTTGCATACAGTAATCGATGTATGGTCTTATACTGCACGGGAAAAAACCCATTACATTCTTTTAGTAGTATAATAATAAGGAATGTATATAATACTTTAGTAGGATGTCGTAGGAGTGTTAAAAGAATGGTAAAGACGTCTGTCTAATTCTCAAGGAAGATGAAGAAAGGGAAAGGAGAGACAGAGGGGTAGAGAGAAGCCCAAGAAAAGGAAGAGACCATTACGAGAATCAGCGTACATTATAAATGAGACGAAATGAAATCTACGTGAAAAGGAACGTCGAAGCATGGTAGCAGAGTGAGGGTCGTGGAAGGTTGGCCGCCCTGAAAAAGAACGTCGCACAAAAGGCGCGTCGTCATTTCTGAGCTCGAGCGACGCTGCGCACGTCGTCCTTGATAATGTAGCAGACGCTGGAAAAAGGGGTGGCGTCGGTAAGCTAAGGGTAGAGTGGCTTAAGGCTTCTTAATAATTCGTTCTTGCGCGAGGCTCATGTATGTACGTATATACATATATGTACACACATATGTATATACAGAACATATAGTGTTAGCTGAGCGTTGTGGCTAGACTCACGGCACTAAGGAGTAAATGTTGCTGGTAGATCGTGGTAGATGCTGCTAGATTACATCCTTGGTGTGGTAGCACTGGTTACTCGCTGCTCCACCGGTAGCGTTGCTAGTGTGTTAGAGTTTGTAGTGGAGGTGGTAGTGGTGGTGGTGATTCCGCGAACGGTCGGCCAAAAGCCACGTAAATTTCCTACCCCGATGGCTCCTCCATACAAGACTTTTATCGCGCAGAAACATTTACCGTGGCGTCCATTTGCATGCAAACGCGATCGTGTCCCGTCTTTCCGCCTCCGTTTTAGGTCTCGTTGCACGAGCCCCCATTTAGCCTAAGCTCTCTCTCTTCCGTTTCCTCCTCTCGCCGCTCCACCACCTCGTCCCGACGTTCATGATCGCACTCTGGGAATATATCATCTTTCGTTGTTCCTCGTCCTTGTTGCTCTGACGTGCGAAGCCCACTAGAGTGACGAGGACGAATCACGGCATTTTTAAATGTTGCTGTAGGTGGGAGGGGGGATTTCATTAATTCAGATGGATGCGTACCTATTCTAATTCTCTAAAGGAATTTTTTTGTTTGGTGACGATAAGAATTGAAGAGTTGATGCCGCCATGTTTTTTTTTTAATATTTCGTACGCTTTCAAAAAATGGTTAATATTTCGTCAGATGAGGATTCTGAAGATGCTAAGGTGTATTATATGTGTGGAATATAATATATACTATGTGCTGTGTAGCCGGTGACGTCGCATTCCCATAATCGTTAGGTTAATCGTTACGCGGTCGCAGGCCATTAAAGCTTAGTCTCGCCGGAATCGCTACTGAAAAAGTTAATTCGCCGCAACATTTTTTTTCTTCTCTCCAATGCCAAGGGAGATATCCAACGCGAGGGACCATCGAGAATCCTTACAGCACCCTCAGGCACTCTTAGTCTGACCGTCTAATGTCACTGGTGGGAAAACTCTTCCTGGAGAAGTTGGAAGCTAGAGGAATACGAAGACGTGAACGAGGGTACAGGGGTTGAAAGAAGCCAGGACGAGGGAGACGTATTAGAGTCTGGACTACTAGTCGTTCTTCTAGGTAGGGTTCTCTTTCTCTCTCTTGCCTTCTCTCTTTTTCTCTCTTCCTCTCGCGTCTGGTTAGATATGCAGAGCAGGGGCAGTCATTTGTAACCCTGAGCTTCGCGTCTAGTGAGCTTTTCGCAGCCGGTATCATGCCGGTCACCCATCTTTTCCCTCTTTCCATTCCTTACTCCCACTTTACAACCCTTACAGTAAACTTGACGTCTCTCTCTCCCCCATTGTCTACACCTCCTACATCCTTCTCTCTTTGGCTCTCTCCATCATCCACGCCTCTGGCCTCTATATCTATCCTCCTTGTCAGCCTTCTCTCGAGTCCTGGCACAGCATCCCCACAGGTCCATGGGTTCTCTTAGGGGTCTCAAGGCGGGGGGTGACGTCACGCGGGACGTATCACCCGCCGGCAGCCATCCGGTCGCTCGCAAAACCCTTCTGACACGACGTGACTTGCGATGTTAACCGGAGACAAGGGAAGAAGGAAGAAGCCAGGCTCTGTTTTCTCTTGCACACCCTATTCTAACCTCTTCGTCCCTCCGCTTCCATCGTGTACGCCCTACCGCACGCTCTTTACCGAAAAGAGCCACTGCCAAAAACCCACTCCACGTTAGACTCTTCCACACAAGTAAAGAAACGTGCGCAAGAGAGACTCAAGAAAAGGTCTTGGGCTGACTGGAGAACATGGCGGCCGGAAAGGTGGAAGGTGAGGCAAACCTTCGCCGGTTCAGGGTCGAATTTCCAGTTTCGTCCAGTAAAGGGAGAATATAGGGATGTACGCGCGAGGGGTCGGATGCCACGTTAAACCTTGGCGGACTATTACGATAATCCTGTTGGACCTGGGAGCCTGGCCGGGATTTGACTTGGGGCAGTCAGGAACGGTAAGGGTATTAGCTTGCGAGAGGGTAGGTAGGTTAGACTGGAGAGATCGTGATCCCAATATTTCTGGCACAGAAAGCTTCGAGGCCCTAAGGCCGCGTATCCTGATGAACAGCAAACAATGAACGATAAATTCCATCCCGGTGACGATGCCCTGTAAACGCACACACTCCAATTTACTCTCGGCCAATGGACCGGTAAGCTTCTTGGGACGGGATGGACACGTACACTGGGCGTTAATTCAATTTCGTGGAAGTTTCCAAGGACCCGTTAACCACGTGACATTTTCGATCTATTCTATGCTTCATACACGACTTAAAGATCTTGTAGGGTATCAAAGCGGGATAAAATTTAGGACTTTCTCTCAGGAGGAAAATTGGAAGAAGGTAGGAGGAAGATAGTATAGGCATCTATACTCTCCGTAATGTGACGATGGATATAAAAAGACCAAATCTGCGATTCCGACGGGATTATCGTAATAGGCGGTTTCTGGAATGGCTTTTCTCATGGAGTATGGAGGAAGCGTCCTGACTGGAATAACTACACGTGTTTAGACGAAGGACACTTGAAATTCGTCGATAGGCGACGTTCTAAAGCGACTCACGTTGTTCGTTCAAAAAAATTTCATTTACTATACATAACCCCTAGTTGGTAGGGTGAAATGATTTCGAAGATTCTTCATACCCCAGTTCAGATGGGTGGCCCGGGGGGGGGGGGGGGGGAGCACCCTTGATTTCACTGGCGCATACGAAAACCTGAAAAATAAAGAGAGAAGGAAAAGTCAAGATTTCCTGGCGGTGAATTTCGTAAAAATTCAAGGGGGGGTCGAGGTCTTACTACCCCCCTAAGCCCAGTTCGTATTATGCGTTCGCTCGAAACCCTCGGAGAGCAAGAGTGTGGAGATAGGCTGTTCTAGGGATGATATTGATTTCCCATTACACTCACCCCCGTGTCATGCGAAGCATTCAATTGATCCCAGTAGCACACATTTGCTATCACGACCCCGGGGTCCCCACTTTCCGAGAGATGTCACTTCCTGTGGTGATCTCACCCTTCGCGGGCTGCGTTCCGTTTCCACCACCGCTCGCTGTAGAGCTACTCCCTTATTCCACGGAATTCCCTTGTTTTTTCTTTAAATCCATTCATCCCCTTTCTCCGAGGAGAAGGCAAAAAAACGGTTGGTCTTCCTTTAAAGTAAGCAAGCAGCAGGGCGGACAGGGCTCTCCGGGGAAGAGGGATGAAGAGTAAAAAAAAACGAAGTGAACACCAAACGAATTTTCTGCTTTAGCGAGAAAACCCCCGAGAGCGACGCATGAGCAAACGAAGCAAAGGAGAACATCGACAAACGCGATGGAACTCTGGAAAAGGTAAGCTCATTCGACCTTTCTTGAAAGGAAGATCATGAGGGACGGAAGAAGAGGAAGAGGAAGAGTTGGAGGAAAGAAGAGAAGCGCAAGGAGTTGAAAAGTAAAGAAATCGGGAATGTGGATGAAAGCACAACGGGTGGCAAAAGAATTCCTACGCGCTATGGATAAACGAAGGAAGAAAGAGTGACGTGTACGAGACTTTATCAAAGTAGGATGCGGTCTTTATCAGGTCAAAAAGTACGTTAGTTGACGGTACCCACTAAGATTAAGACGTCGGATCAGAAAAGTAAATTAGACGACATTCGGTCGGTATAAATAAAGGAGAGACTAAGACGAATTAGATGTACCAATGATGTTAATAATATAGAATAAAAAACCAATAAAGTACAAACTGACAAAGTAAGAATCATAATGAGATCAAAATTTCGTTTCGTCATTAACCAATACAACCTTGAAATGGTTAAAGAGAGACAAAAAAGGGAGGTTAAAAGGACGTCGAAGAGGGAAGAAGGAAGTACTAGCGTGGTTACAGGATAGTAGGGTAGAGACTTCCGTGAAGGAAAGTAATCGGCTCTCGCTCTGAGATCGAGATAATCTAATCAGGTAGGGGTAGGAAAACCACCCTCTGGCAATAACATTAAGGCATTTGTTTCAGCGTGGCTAGTGTGAACTGCGAGCGCCCTGGGGGACTCTACGAGGAGAACGGCTTCGGGGGGCCGGGGGGAGCTGCATGAGGGTAGCATCGTTGGGTTAGGGATGAAGAAGAAAATAGAAGGGATGTATAACGTACGTACCCTACGAGCGGACGAGCGCGAGCCTAAGGGATGATGGCGTAAAGAAGGTGCAGATTCTGTATTAGGGGAGCAGACGGCCAACCAGGACGAAATTGCTTAAATTTCCCCCCGAATTGTTGGTTTAATGTCTCGGGGGTTGAGGGTCTGCCTGGAACCCACCCCCGTGTATGCACTCCTGTATTGTCGGGAGTACGGCATTGTTACCCGGCTAAATGAGTTTCTAATGCATATTTCTTGTTTAGTTATTTTTGCGTACGAGAGCGACGCTCTCGCGCCCCCTCTTAATACACACACACATACCATCTCATACTTTCCTTTCGTTCCCCTCATCCCCCACGCCATCCCCCAAATTCGCCAATGCCAGTAGAGGCCGCCAATCTACCTGCTCGCTTGCTTATACATATCCATACCTACCCGACGTATAACTTACTCCCTTGAACATCCTTTGAAAAGGGGTCCACTAGGTAGAAGCCATGGTAACTCCCACGGGAGAAAAGAAACTTTCACGCACGAGAATATAAATTATTCAATTTCTTTAATTCGGAAAATTCCATTAATAAAGATGCACGCCAATTTTACCCGAGTTCTTCGCCCGACCCTCGCGGACTCGATTTATATTCTCTACCCTAATGTGGGTACCTATTACTCACTCGAATAACTTTACTGTCTCGCGCGGGTAACCTATACAACCCCTTTTCAAATAAGATATACTTAACTATACGGATATACCGAAGTCAGGAGAAGCAAGGAAGCAGATAGGTATATCCATACTCATCAAGAATTTTCTTATTCAGGATTAAATAAAAAGTCAATAAACTCCTGAAGAATGTGTAGGTTTTACGTCGAATAGCCCTGACGTCTAGGTTAGGTAAGTTCCTACGACCTACAAGAGCCCGCTATAGCAACAGCCAAGGGACAGCAAAGCATTCCGTTGCTCCAGCGCGTAAGAGCATCCCAGGAGGATACTGCGACCGAGACATAATACATACACACCCGGTACATGATATACCTATATATATATACCTGTATAAATATCCACGTGTACGCATATATCTATACGCACGTAAGCCTATGTATATACACCATATACAGGTATATATAAGGCGAGAGCTACTGTCAGAAAGAGGGATGAGATGTCGACTCGTTCCTGTGACGTAAGGCAATGTTAGTACTGGAATATATTTACCTATATGTATGTACCTACCTATGTACCCATCTGCAGGGAGATATCATCCACTGGCGGATAGCAAAGCGAAGGCAATGTATTATTAATCATTGCCGAAAAGACTCGCGTTCAAGGATCCGTGGGAACGAGGTGAGTGGGGAAAATGCGGGGGGTTTATCAGAAACATGGGGTAGGAATGTAGGTGGGGGGAGAAGTCATACAGCGTAGAGACGCTGGTTTTTAACAGTGTAAAAGTTTCATGCATCGACACCCCTTGTAGTTACTCAGACAGGGGGGTGGATAATCCTTTCAAGTAGTTACGGCAAGAGGGTTGAAAAGAAATGGACGCGGAGTGAATATTAGGAAGTAGTGAGTGACAGGAGAGGAATGAAATGACAGAAGGAGAGTGAGCTAAAGCCACTGGGTCGGCGTATGAAGGTGCTAAGGGATGGAGGGGGGAGGTACGAGGTGTATAATATACGTGACAGGTAAAAAAATATGATATATTAGTAACCATTAGGCCAGAAGGACGTGACGCAGTTGTATACATCAACGGACTAATGGGCTAAGCGGGCCGTGTTATTTCAGGCTTTCATTAGGAAAAAAAAAGAAGGAATGATAAGAAAAAAAATTGGGTGGAGAAGAAACGAGAATGATAAGAGGAATGCGCGCGTATCCTGGCAACAGGAAAAAAAAGATTTCTGGCAATTTTCGAAAATGTCCCATGTGCCAACCCCGTAGGAGCCGCATTCTATTTACCCCGGATTGCCTAACAACTTTTGTAAATGTCCCGGATGCCACGGTGAATATGTAAACGACATGTAAATTCCATCCCGGCCGTATATGATTTTCTTACATTTTACCAGAAGCGCAGGAAATGGTCCTCTACTCCCTTAATAAATGCTTCTCTTCACAAGTTCCACGCTGCCATACTCAACTACCCCCCGTACGAATGCTACCTGGCGGGCAGCCACTTTGCTCTGGCGAACGTCATATTCCATTATTATGAACTTTCACCAGTCTTCATTGCCACGGAATTATAGATCTGCCATTTTTATTCCGTTTCTTTCACCCGCCACGAAATTCCATTTCGTATATCAAAAATAAAAAATTCTCTCACCCGAAATGACAGTTCTTATCTAATTTTATAATCATGTCAATCATCTTGAATCTCTCTTCTTCAAAGTGCATATATACGTATGAGCAATCGAGAAGTCACTCACGCACAATGCACTAACCATGCAACGCGCGTACTGTGCGCCAGAGTATAATGAGACATTGGACGCGGGCATTTGCCAATAATAGAGGAAATGAATTATGCAGTCAATCCATAGGATGTGCAATCCTATATACGTGCACCGTAGAAGGGACGTCGCGTGCTCGTTATGGGATACGCGTATGCGCGTGCGTCATAAGAGTCTCGGAGCATTGTTATTGACACTTAGCAAAGACAATAACAAGAAGCTAAAAGAATCCCATAGTAAAAATAATAAGCATCGAGTACAGCCTGAGAAAAAGTAGAACGAATTTGCCGGGCGTTTAGCGTCATGAAATTAATGGCTGCCGATGGTTGGGCAACCGTCAGTCGGTAACCTCGGGCGACGAACTTTCTTAATTCTCAGGCCCTTCCTAATGCCCACCATCCCGAAGTAACGATTGTCTCTCTCTCTCTCTCTCTCTCTCTCTCTCTCTCTCTCTCTCTCTCACCCTCTTACCACGGCTCCTTATTCCTTCCTAGAGGAACAATTCCGGCACGGCTTTCCGTTAGCTCACCTTTTCGCCACTTGGAATCCTCTATGGATTTCCAACTCCTCTATGCGTCCTTCTTCATCTTCTTCTTCGCACTGTGTCCGCCATTTATGAGAATTCCCGCGGGAAGAAAAGTGAGTTATTTCAGTAAGGTAGTCTCGACCCGTAGTGCAGCTCGACGTACGTTCGCACAGTACCCATTACGTATATGCGTACACATACGAGTATACTTACGTGTCGATAAGTCGCCAGGGTGTTAAACAACGGCAAAGTCGCGCATATATTATCACCAGGTGCAAATATTAACTTAAAGTGAAGAACGTGAAGAGGCCGGTCATGCGAGTCCCACAGGTAGTACATATATCAATAAGATACATATATAGATATTTAAGTGTCCCTATTCATACGTAGGTATCACTTATGAACGTTACATTGATACATAGTAGTTTCTGGTTAACGCAACGTCTCAAGGCTATTTTAATAGTTTCTTAAAATTATGAAAACTCGCCTGTACTCCGTGAGACTGCGATTTGTCTTTCAGTGCGTTTTACGTTTATTTCTATACGCCGTATCTGTACTGAAAGGCTCGTTCCTGGAAGGAAGATACCCAGGCGATCCTCGAAATATCTCCATTCCCTACGAACCCTGTAATCTTCACCCCGTTTGTTCAGAGTGGCCCACCGGGTAGATAACAAAAATGTACACGCAGATCTCATCCCGCAGTTACCACCCTCATTCGTCTCTATCTCATTTTCCACCCTCGCGGTGCGGTGGCTGTATACGTACGCGTTCCTACCTCACGAATGCTCTCGTGGAAAGCAGCCTTGCGGTTAACCCTGCAAGGCCCCATTTCTAGAGGGGGAATTTCACGAGTTCTACAGGATCCTAGTATAAGGAGAATCCCGGAAGGGAAGCGAATGTAACGGTAACTGCAGGAAAATCAGAATATACGATAAGAATCCTGGAATTACATCGTTTTTTTTTTCACAGAATTACACAGTTGATTGCGATAGCTCGCACTGAGAATTACTGGCAACCTTAGGTTACGCTTGAATTGAATAAAAACGTCCTCGAGTGGTGTACTCTAAAGGATAATGACCTGAATACCGAGAATTAAAGATAAATTAAGCGCTCGGTTAAAAATAGTCGAATTTATTCTATACTCTATATAGGCACTCTTTTACTTCATCCTCTTTTGACCTCACATCGAGGTCCATCCGGGAGGCTGTATAGTTTCACTAGAAAACTGGCAGCCACTCGAAAAGAGCTGCTCCATTAGTTCACTCTTCTTTTGTGCATCGCTCTTACAATGCACCCACTTAATTCATCCCTTTATACACTGCATGCACTTAAGCGTACAAAGATCTTATAACAGTACCAACTTTACTATCCAAACTGAATGCAACTGATCATCAAAACCTACTATACAAAATTGATACCGAAGCATCCGTATATTTATTTCTAAAAAGAATTGATCAAGTCCATCCAACCAGTATTAACCATAGCAAGATCATCGATGACAAGAATGACAAGACCCAAAAGGAATTCAAGGTGATGGGAATGATGACGATGGTGGTAGTAATTAATTTAGTAAAATTACGAAGACAGAACGACTTGATGAAAGTTTCGTGAGGTCGGGAGTAAGCCGTTTTTTTTTATTGGCACCCACTCGTCACCAGCTAGCACAGTACGTATCACAGCCGGACATACTTGCTTTAATTAGCAGTTAAAAAGTCAATTAGCAATAACCGTATTTGTTAACCTCCCCTTCGAGGGAGAGGGAGGTCGTATGACACGCATACATACTATATACCTCACCCATTTCCATCGGATAAGACGTTGCGACCACCCCGTGCATACGTGAATCTCACTAATGCACATACGTAAATACTACATACGCCAAGCATACCCGAGGCGTACGTATAATTTGCCCTACTCTACTCGACTGAGGCACCCACACGCTTTGGACGACATTCTCTTGTAAAAACGCACTGGGTCCAATTAGCCGCTGAATCACTCATCCTCCCCACGGCCATTCCGACAATGAGTGCAATTGCTTCGGTTTCACGAAAGGTTAACGCACTGGGTCAAATACCCAGAGAATTCGGTGTCACTTTCGGCGACGATGATCGTCCCTGGATTCCAAGTCTTTACCCTGGATAAACATTAAGTGTGAATTCTAGGTATCAGTCACTTCGTTTGACAAGACACGTCGATATTTAACAGACGCGATTGAATGAGTGTATAAAAAAAGTTGTATATGAACCAACCAATGGGAAATTGCAATGAGTGCATTCGGAAGAGATACACTGAGTGAATTGCAGTTTGTCTAGAGACACGACGATGCAAGGTCATTGCACCGTTATTAATGTGGCACTGAGCGATCCGCATTATCGCCGATGAAAGCTCAGCTTTGATCGAAAGCTCTCTGATAGCTGCGTTTCCTACTCGGAAAGGCTTCAACGTCGAGGAAATGCATTTCCTCGTGCGACGTTGCAACCTTCTTGCATCACGGTATGGGGACTTCTTACCTTCTATCATATCAAGCTGCGTTTTACGAGAGCTCGATGATCCTGTCCTTAGAATTATGGACTGATAAGTTATCAGAATAGAGAGGGGATCAGTGTAAGGTTTAAGAAAGTCAGTGGGTATATCATAATTCGAACGAAGGATCTTTCCTTTTCATTTTGTATTCCTCTTGCATTTCTCCCCTTTTTTTCGGTTTCTACAGCCAGTAACGATAGCGTATATTGATCCTAAAGGGAAAGGGACGACTGCGTAACCAGCTTTTAGTTAATTTCGCTAAAAGCATTAATTTAGATTAAAAGATCGTGTACGCGCGGAGCGAAGTGCGCCAGGAGAGGTGCACCCTATGACTGGGCGGTGCGGTGGTTGTAGCTAATGGCTCGTGCCCTTCCATCCCACGCGCGTCTCTCTAAAAGAAGAAATTAACCAGAATTTTTTACTCTTTTCAATTAGGTAAAATGCTTATCAGGATGTGCTCATTAATTTCACTTTTTCTCGCGGAATTAAAGAAGCAGACGCTAGCGCGAATATCGATACACGGGGGGACTACATTGAGTGTTTCTGAACATAGAGGAAGTATGCGCGCGCATCCATCCACTGGGGGAATGACGGGATGACGATATTGCGTCAGTAGTTTTGAGATAGACTAGAAGCACCCCGTATAATTTATAACTCGCTCTACGGCCCCGTGACGAAAGTAATATCGATCCTGACGAAACAAAAAGCCTTGCCCCGAAAGGCCAATGAAATCTCTCAAGAAGTTTCACTGCACACTTCACCTCTTCTAGCAACGTTACCGTAGGCGTTTGGTTGAGTGCACGAAAACGTCCTCGGGGTTTAAAGGAACGGAGTCAGAGCTGCTGATGGAGTCGGATAGCCTGAGGAACTCCAGAGGAGGGTCTAACACAGGGTTAGCGCACTACAAAGTGGCGGGCAGAGAGGAACGTATGGGTGAGAAAGAGAGGGAGACAGCTCTGGGCAATAAGTGGGCTGCAGATGCGGTTTCCGATAGTCATCGCCGCATCATATAAATCTACTTAACAATAGAGCGAGTGCACTTCCCGGTGCTACGGAGCAAATGCACGAACGAGAACGCGCCAATAAAAATCCGTAGTCGCCATTCATGCATGAAGGGTCCCATTCGACACGCTTTGGTTGGCTACTACGCCAGGACGACAAGAAGTCTCCTCCTGGTGCAAAAGGAGGGTCTCGCCGCGTCGGTGGTTCCAGTTGCAACAGGAGGTGGAAGTCATGGAAAGTTATGGGACGGAGAAGTAAAGGATGTGTGAATTCTGAGATCTGAGAGACGAACAAGGATGACAGGACCAATGGACCAAAGGATAAATCGGTTGAATAATACTGGATACAAGTGGCTAGACGGAGTCCCTACGTCATGCTTTTACTTCGCACACGTGGATGCTGGATAGTTTCTCGTTGCTATACGTTCGATCATTTCCAGGAAAAGGTATCATGCACAAAGAAGTACAATGCACGTGTGGCATCCAGGACGACAAGGTGCAACGTAAAGAAGCAAGTAATATCGATGAGTCTCGTAGACAGGTCATCCTCAAGCCATGTATGGAAGATCGGTAAGCTGTTACCATCTCGTTGATATGCGAAGTGTCGCGCTTTCCGGTTCCGGCAGGGCTTTTCGCACGCTCGTCTCGTAGCCAGCTTCCTCCGGGAACCGGACCCGCGAGCTCGCGAAAAACCAGGAACGTCCAGGTACGATTATGGTATAGCGTAGTGTATTTATATTGTCCCTACAATGTATCACGATACATAGCTCTTTCATGCTTGGATATAGATAAGTATACGTCTAACGATCATACACTGTAATATAGAGGATATGTTGCGACGCCTTTATCGGATCAAGCAGAAGCAATTTTTTATTTTTTTAAGATTATATAAAAGAACTCACGTATTTTCACTGAAGCGATAACTTCCGATATACATAATAGAATCGGAAAGACAATATGGCAATTGTGCGGATACGTTTTGTCCGAAGATCCTTTATTCATTCCTCTCCGTATTTCTACGTCTCTCCCGTAAGGCGAGACAATGTGGCGTCTGTGCTGGACAAGCGACGCGGAAAATTCGGCATTGCGCTCAAACCCAACCCACGATTCTCCTTGGACCACGGTGGTACAATGGCGCTCGACTCGACCCGTCCTGCAAATCACATTAGCGTCTCGACGCGCTGTGCTTCCCTCTTTTGCAGGCCGCGAGCTCTTCCTATAGCTCAAAGCATCACGGCGGTTATATTCCCGCGCGTTCCAATACTTTCACCATATACAGTGCGCATATACGCGATCAGGATTTGCAGTCCTTAGAAGAAAGAATAATAAAAGTAGATACTATACCAGGAAGAAGCCTTCCGAGGTCTCCTATACCAGAAGGACAAAGACCGACCGATTGGCTTACTGACTCCTGGAATAATGTGATAGGTACCTGAATTTCTCATCAGGTACATTAGTTCTTCCTGGAAATCCTTTTACTTAATATCAGGTTCCTATAGGGTTTCCAATAAGGATCAAGTTTCCCTGTGTCCTTGAGGATTAAGAATTTATCCTCGCAGTATAAATTTTGCCGGTAAACTTCCTTCTACTTATTATCTTCACTTTGGACTCTTCTTCTCTTCACCTATATCCCCACTTCTATCTATCCGTCATAGCTTCACTTATAGACTCCTATATACATACTTCTCTGAACAGCCACGTCTTTCAGCATCCATCGCTGAATTCGATTCGGCATTCTAACACCGGAAATCTCTTTTTCTCATGCAAACGAGCAATTAACCGTACGTGCCTTGGCGATTGAGTCACGATCGCAGACCGCCACCAGTCGAGAGGTGGTACGATGCGCAATCGGATTGTGCAACGTTATCGCAAGCATCCGGTGAGTAATTTCCAGCGTAGCTGCAAACCCGGTAAAAATAACTGTCGAGATTAAGAAGAAGCGAGGACAGAATGAAGTGTACGAGGAAGTGGTACGAAATCCTGCCATATCCTTGTAACGAAGGAATTTCAAGATGATTTTTTTTCACCCCGCCGTCCTGCATATTTCGTGCTAAGAGAAATGAGTATGGATTAAAGAGAGGTATGAGAATAAGTTGGAAAGAGTGAGAGAGCGAGAGTGGAAGCAAGGAGAGTCGAGAGAGGAGAGCCAGTACCAAGACTCGCGTAAATCCCTACTGCTTGAAATGTATCGGAGGTAAGAGGCTCTCGGAGCCGCTTTTACGATTCCTGGTGCGTAGCCAACTGCGAGAGAGGGCCTCTGGTATCAGGACTTCTTAACTCTCTGCTACGACTTATGACAGGTTAATCTCAGCGCGTTTCTTCGCTACGTGTCGAATATGGACGATAAGGCACGTTTCCAGCGAAGCAATCGCCATGACGATTACTGCCCTGCTGTGAGAATTCGCTACGTGTATCATGATCTCGCGTAAACGTGATTTCGTCCGTGCTTACGCGTCGAGTAAGTTCTGCGCGTGCGCACTGTCTTGCGAATTCTTCAAATACATCGTGCACACTTGCGACGCTAAGGAAAAAAGAAAATAATGCTGTTTATGGATATAGATAAAAAATAATTTAAAAAAATAGGTCGACCCGTTTAGCGCCATTATACAGGATTGTCGTAACAAAAGACACTGTATACGTTATTTTATGCTAATTTTTGCGCATTGCGAATATCTATCAGGTAATACGAGAAATGCGAATATATTATGGTGAACAATTTAATCGTTAAGTAAACATTGTTATTTGGTATCAATAAATATTGTATTGGTTTATCGATGACTGATTTATTTATAAAATTGTTGCGCGGAAGCCTTATCAACGCAATAAATAAATTGATAACGATTAAAAAATTCATAAGATTGCACACAAATAATCGTACCAGAAATACAATTTTTTTTTGTAATCACACCAATTGATTATCGATGATTCATATCAGCGAATCTACACGTATATTTATGTTCTCAACCAGCAGTAGGATCGCACGACGCGAGGAGGCAATATTTTTTCCTAGCTTTTTCTTAATGATCGAACGCGATCGGATTGGCAGGCGTCGAGAGATAAATTCCCCGCAGCAGCATCTTTCCTCGCAATTCCCTCCTCGAGTCCGCATTCCAGTTTCAATCAGACAAACGCATGTCGCCCATCCATTCGACGCATCCACGTTTATCGCGGCATCGGGAAAACCAATTTGCAAATAGGTTGCGAGATACTGGGTGACCAGAACCCGAGGAGAATTCCAGTCTCCGTGAGGAAGCACAGCCAGAAAAGTTCGCTAGGGACTTTCATATTCCTCAGGAGCCATCCAGAAAATCTTATACTTTGGAAACTACCGCTACTAGTATTCCAAGTAAGATTCCGGCCATTACACTGTATACCTATATATATCTGCATTATATATCTATATTATCATACCAAATATCTATATATCCCTATTATCATAGCCAATCCCATACGATAAACAAGACGTCAAAATAAAGGATCCCAAAGAAGCAACTTATCTTAATGTCTCTTACAATCGTAGATTACACATCCCAATATTTAGTCTCGTTTCAAACCACCCGTTATTTATCAACGTGCATTATACTTAAGTGGGAATCAATGCGCGCATAGATACATAGATCATTACAATCAGATGAAGTCTCGAGCAAACACGGTAGCGCCGGTGTTCAGCATCCCTCCCATGATTCCGATAAAAATATTCAAGCCTATTAGAACACAGTGCTATTCCTTAGAAACGCATTTACGGTTATCAATAATTGCTAATGGCTCGGTATACTCGATCATTCATTTATATCTTCCTCGAAATTATTTCAACATCCCGGCATAGTTTACTGTCACATGCGTTACAGGACAGCACGAGATTAGGTTAGGTTAGTAGACAAGCGAAGTACTGTTCCCAAGTGACAGTTTCAAAAACCGACATCTTACGTCCTTCCATCCTTATTTGGATCCTCCACGTACGTATGCACATGCCTTAGGACTTACCTCGTCTGAGAGACTTGTCGCGTCCTCATGAATCTTGACAGCGTCCAAGAAGGATGAATCTTCGACGTAGTCCTATATGTACACACGTGTACCCTCGTCTAAGATAAACGCACTTAATCCGTTCACGCCGAGACTCAGTACTTGGTAACGTTACTATCACAGGAATTCAGTCGCGATCGATCTGGGTCGGAGCTCGTAACTTCACGACTTGTAATACACGGCGAGTTACGTTCGCTGCGTCCTTGCTCAGGATAATTGCCCGGTGAAAATATTATTTTGTTATGCAACGTGAAATCATGCCGGAGATATCGATTTACTACGTTGAGGTTAGGTTAGGCACGGTACCGTTTAACGGGAGTAAAACGAGTTTAGGTATGAAAAATCAACATAAGTATACCCATTCTATACCTATATATAGCTGTGACCAATAGTTCTCTGAGAACAGTCACGTGACTCAAGGACGCCTCCATGTTGTTTTGCACAAATACAATGCACATGCTTGCGTTATCGATGAGACTGAGGGTAAAATTATTCATTGCGCGAACGACGTGAGAATCGTAATCGTAAATTTAGAGGTTACCAAACGGTGCTACTGCGTTTTTCTTACCTGAATTTATCAGATTGACTCGACGCCTAAGAACCAACCGACGCTTTCCGTAACGACGCTGTTTAATTACACGCCTCGACACATTCGTTACGGATTAATTGCACAACACTCCTCGACGGCCCTGCCATTTACGTAACTACAGTTTCATTCATACTTCTCGCACGGCGCGCGAACGCCCTCGTCAGCCTGTCTCTGTTTCTGGAAATATTTTTCACTTTTCGCGTCGTTGCGACGCTCTAACACTAGAATTGCTTTCTTGTAGATTTCCTTCCGGTGCTACTGCACTTTCGAGAAAAACCAACCTTTCGCCATTCATATGCGGTCGTATATAGTTATGAACTCATGGTGGAGTACTAGTCTTAATCATGACCGGAAGTGGAATGATGAGTCGTAGTATTTAATTAAACAATGTGGAGCTGCGAGAATTAAAATAAATCGCACTGACTGGATATATATATATATTGTAACGTATACATCGTTATCAATTTATATCGCCTAAGTGTAACGTTGCTTATATGAATAACCTTCTCAATACAAATAATAACAGCAAGTAGTCATCACGACGCGTTCCATTTCGCACTCCGCAAGCCACCTAGCCCACATCTTAAGGGTATATAAACGGCACCGATTTTAGATTTGGGGCATTCTGCCATTAGCGAATAGTTAGCTTAGCAGCACGTATAAACGAGCAAACCGTCTCGGGCAAGGAGGCAAACCGACCCCATAGCTAGCTATTACACTGTAAAGATACTACTTTTCGCTAAAACACGCAAATCGCGTAGAGCAAGGTGGCAAACCGACTCCTTCTCAATTCTTTCTTTGTGCATTTACACTGGAACGTCACAGTGTCGATCCATCGTCACTTGTGCCGCTCCCGTCATTACATGCCTATTCTTTAATTTCTCATTTCAACTCATTTTTCCCATCTCGTCAACCTTTTGACCATATTCTATACTACTAGATACTGTTCACTGGCACGACTTTTAATCAATCTGAATCAACCCTTTGACTATAGTCTACACTCTAGCAAGTGTTCATCGGCACGATTCAGAGCATCTTTATAGTAAGTCAACCTTTGGACCACATTCTGGAATCCAGATACTGTTCTTTGACGCGACTTTGTTTATTAAACATAATTCTATTCGCATAACCCAACTTCCGCTCTGGTAATTGGCTTCTGCTTAATAAATCATCTATTCTTCTCTCCTCACGCAACTAGTAGTATCTACTAGGTTTCTGTACACTTAATTTTGCATACCGCTTTCTTTTGTCATTCACTAACTCCCAGCATCGCTTAGGCTGGATCTCACTAACTATCTCTCTATATCAATTGAGGACAATATATTCTTTTCTTTGTTTAATTTGTAAAGCAAAATGTCATTTTCATTTCTTTTGCTCCACCTATTATCTTTCCTAACTCCTAGCAGTCGATTTCGGCTCGAAGCCGCCTAACACACATGAGTTGCAGAGTCATCCCGTGTGGTGATATAGGTTAAAATATATATATATGTGATTCATTTCTATATGCACTTTCATTCTTTACTTCATTCTTTTGGTTATATTTATAAAATGAGTTGACAAGTTGAGGTGGCTCAATGTAACTGCTTGGGGGGAGTTGAAGGGGGCATTCTGTTACTGTCCTCTCTTCCATTTTTCCATTTTAACGATGAATTCATTGACCATGATCTAATGCTAACTAATCTAACAAGTTTAGGTATGATGAGACATACGAGTAATACTTAATTGAGAATAATTATGCTAATCTAATTTGTATTCAAATTCTAATTCTACCGAATTAGTCTATCAAAATTAGTGTCTAATCTCGTCGGCTGTATTTGTATCATGGTCGACCCATTAATTCCATAGTAGTTAACTCACGTAGTAATTAATATATGTATGTATACACCAATCCGTCATGGCGATTCTCAAAGAACGTGAATCGCGGACCTTAACGATTTTGTGTACGGACCGTTTCCTTGCCAGTGACATTGCTAACACGAATCAATTAGGCGATGTTTCACAGAGCGCCTAAGGCGCTTACGCGTCGCTACGCACGCGTCTCATACGACCATCTAATACCAAACCTCCCTACTCCGATCACATCGCATACACATGATATCCTTGAGCCCAGCCAGCCTGGCATGGTCACCAAATATTTACCGGCATATTTCGGAGATTGCTAATATTGGCTCTTGCATGCTCGCTATTGATCTCGTAAGACACGTTATATAACAAGCTCTAACGTATCTCATGCTAGACTAAATGGACTGGTGTATTTTTCCACGATTCAAAAATCCAGTTTTGCATACACGACATTATACATCTATCCATATAGATAATCCATGGTCACGAATAGGAATGACTCGGTCACATTTTTATAATACCCTTCTCTGAGTAAATTTAATCGATTTCATTATTAAAATTGATATTTCGATTCACAGTCCTTTGAAATGAATTTCCAGAATTCTAGGTACTCGTATTTATTTGCGTAAGCATTAGAGCGTATATCGCCATCGTGACCATAAGTAACTCTTTCCTTAAGAGCACGAAGGACATGGAAGCCGTTTGGTCTCCTGACGCATTTATTTATTAATCCTGAGCGTACGACAGTCCTTGCGAAAGTCGCCCATTGTGCGGCTGGCTTACGGCTACTTAAGCATCGTAAAAGAGCGACAGAACTAGTCGTTAGTCGCACTCCGACTTCTCACTGCCAAGACCGTACGTTGGAAGCAAAGAACATGGCAATGTGAGACAATAAAAATGCACGTAAGAAACACACAGTGGATACGTGCATTTGAGATAAACAATGAATACAAGAATTTAGGTTAGCAAGCGACTAACAATACAGTTTTCATGGTAACTGCGAGAAACGTCGGAATAATTATAAAATTCTGGAATTACTCTTTGTGTAAATAATACTCTATAATCTGACTCTTGATTATTCATCAGCTTTTATTTATGCTCATTATCATCGAGATGCATCCTGGTACAGCTATATTATGCAATTGCGCATTGACATTTAGCTAACTGACAATACCAAGATTACAGTGGAAGTCGTCGCGAACAGATATGTTTATAACGGCAGGATAGCGCGACGGAATTCGCCCGTTATGGCAAATAGTCCTAACCAACGCGACAAGTATATGAATCACCGTTCGCAACGTCGAGGCTCTCTGACTCTGCCTATTGTGAGTCTATGCCGTACGTCATGTGCTAAATCTCAGCAAACGTTCCTGCAGGTACGTTTATATATGGACATATGAGTATATGAGCATATACTGAAATACTTGGTTTCTTTAAATTGTACAATGCATATATGCACAAATATACGCAGTCCATCTGAAAATGGATGGAGCGTTCCAAGTGCGAGATACTTTCGGCCATTCTTAGGAAACCCTACATACGTACATATCTGCATTTCTATATGAACAAGTTATTCGAACATAGAGAAAATGCGGTTAGGATTTTATAAGAAAAATCTTTTGTTCGTTTTGTGATTCAGGAATTTTTTCAAAAATGCTTGCTATCGTTAAGCGTTTGAGTTCATAGTATGGAAAAATGTGTGGAACAATTGGTAAGCGTAATAAGCGTACTGACTACGGATGCTGGGATTTCGTAAGTGGATGCTTTTATGAATGGAAGGAGTATTTGAATTGATCTTACGATTTTAAATGGTATTTTATGATAGGCACAGTGGCTGCGCCCAGAGGGAATAAAAGTGAGGCCGTTTGAATGGATTCCAGCAGGTTGCCGCATGCCGTAGGGAAACGGCAGAAACGATAATTGCTATGATTCATGCAACTATGCGGCCGTTTCCGATGCATTTATATGCATCGCAAATAACGGCGTTCTGCAGCCGCCGCGCTCACCGACGTAATATTAACTGCATTCTCTTCCGTTTATAATATCGCCGCTCGACGGGGACATTTTTGCATTGCGAATAAATGCGTCTGGCCTGTAGCGCCATGGGGATACGACTTTAAATGCATGTTGTCCTTTATACTTTTTCTAGCTTTCACTCCTGCCACAAGGTTCATCCCTCGAAACTCTTTTAAACGTCACTACGGCTTCGGCCCTAAGCCAATCTTTGCTTCAGTCGCTTACTTGAAGTATCATTTCCCGGAACATAAGGAAACAGGAAATTACACCGCAAAATCGCTCTAGAGCAAGGATAAAGAGGTTGAACAGTCGTTTGATATTTGTACATATAATATGAAAGAAAATTACAACCGTCGCTCATTGAAACCGTATCTTAAATCGTCCTCAAGGTGCATCGTCCTGACCCATAATCCCGAACGTCTCAAAATGACAAAATAAGATTCAGGTCGCACCACGTGCAATTCAGGTATTCCGGATGTTTATTTCCCAGCTAGAATCAGCGAGTGCCGGTTGCCTCTCAGCATTTCCCGGAGATGCACATTCAATCTGAATGCCCAGCTAGCTCGATCTCGAGCGCGTATTCCGTTCGCCGTTCTATCGACGTAGGTGGGTAACGTCGACGGGTTTGCACTGCTGCACCCTGGCGAGGACCACTCTGCATTTTTATTGGCGCATTATATAACATCGGATTCCAGAGGTAAGGTAAAGACCAAAATTTTCGTACAAAATCCCTGACAAAATCTACCCATGGGATTTTACTATCTTGCACCAACGTTCAAGCCGCTGGAATTAACCCGAAACCTTGCGTAGCTGCTGCACCCCAGAGGACGCGATTGTTTTCATACAAAACATTTGATTTTAATCTACCGCACGAGTCGCAGCGAATGTCTCGCAACAGGGACAAATATTTTCTGGTAATTTCATTGGGAGTATGTCGACAGCCTCGTAGTGGGTACCTACCTAATAATGTCATTGGCAGACCCGTATTATACCTATAGCCCACCTAACCTTAACAAACTCCCAACTAAGTTTTTCGCGCCAGCGACCATTTTTTGCCAGCTCCCTTCTTCTCCCTTGACACCCCTAAATTACCTATCGTGAGGGTTGGCGTTTATCGTACCCCAAAAAAATTCTTCGCGTTTTTTCGATCCGAGTATACGGCCGTAAACGCGCATCTAGTCGAAGCAGCCTTGCGCTGCTGTATTTACGCTACGGCAACGTACCTATAGTCTGTCCGCGAGTACAATGTGTTTTTTTTACAGTTCGCAAACAATGCAATCCTTAGCAAATCACACGTGGCTCTGCATACAGTTTTTTTACAAAGTATGCATGCGCATGGTACCGCACTGAACTATATTTTATTTTTTTATTTTAACATATATTTCCGTGATTTCATGAAAAGCCACGTGTGATTTACTAAGGATTCCATTGTTTGCGAACTGTCAAAAAAAATACATTGAACTCGTGGAACGACTATAGGTGCGCGGAATGTACCTGCCATTGCTATAAGGTTGGAAATCGTAGAAGGTAGATATTACCTACCTGCATACATAGAACGGGGAAGAGTCAAGAGACGGAGGGGAGCTTTTCCTCCTCGAATGCAATGCAATACTTATCGATCGGTCACCATGTGTGAAGTAACTCAAATAACACGCGCGGCTATATATGCACCTTCGGGCTCCCCCTACCACGACTCCAGGAAGTTCCACGGGAATATAACGCGCGACAGGCCTTCGCACGGAGACACCGATCATTTCATTGACGAATAAGTCGTTTTCATGCATACCATATGAGAGTGGCGTATGCGAAGAGCATAGCAAGAAATATAGGGGTTGGAAGGACGAAAGTCGATCCTCCGAAGGAACCATACAGAAAACCCATATATGATGTCTTTCGAATTTGCGTCCTTTGCCATATCTTTTTTTTATTTCTCCATTTTACTGTCGTGCCAGAAAAAAAGAATTATCACGGACAATTTCCGACGAGGATCCTTCGATTCCGGGTGGAAACCGGAGTACGCGTGACGGACGGCATATTTATGAGGGAATTTTTTTTCTATAGTCGATTTGAATTTACTTCTTTTTTTTCTTCGCATCTTTCGTCTTCTCTACCGACATTGCTCCTACCACAGCTTCCACGTTCTGTTCCGTTAGTACGAATCTCTCTCTGTTATTCGCCATCGAGGAAATTACACAACGGAGTTTCTGTCACCGCTACGGGATGCAGGAATACCGCATCCTGTCGAGATCTCAAGGCTCGTGGTATCCTTAGAGTTTTTCGTTCCCCCGTTATCTTCCACGATACTGATAGAAATCGGAGATCGTGTCAGGCCGAGATTCAGCCCGAAGCCACGTTTCGAGTCCCCCGGAAATTACGGGTTATCCCCAAGGGGTTTTCTTGGCTTCTGCTTCTCTTGGCCCCCTGTTCATTTTATTCTCTTTTTTTTGTATATCTCCTTTTTTTTGGGTAAAAGATTCTGGCAAGGGTGCGTGAACGCGGTAGGGAAGCGGTGGAAAATACACGATTACCCGGTTCGCCAGTCGCTGCCGGCTTTACCGTGGGCCGTATGAAAAATAAGTTTATCAGATAACGTCACGTGCCGTAGGGTAGGGACGGACACGGGGCTTAACGTTCGTCCAGCCAATATGCCGGTTACACAAGGATGAAACGATATAAATCCCAAAACGCTTACAGTTATTGCACATCCAAAGCAATATCCAGAGAGTAAGTGGAGTGCGGTCTGCGCTTTACGGGGTTATTCGCCATGGGCAGCATCGCGAAAATGATACTTCAATCGTTTGCCCTCTTTATTATTGTTATTAATAGTATCGTTCCAAAAGTATTATCAAGCATACACTCTGAGTTTCGGTAGAATAATATCTCGCCATAACGATAGAAAATGCGAAAAAGCAGGAAGACGAACCCTACAAAAAGAAATGCAATAACGTCACTACCATGATTCGAAAATTCGAATTTTTAAAAAGGGGTAGAAAATTGTATTAGCCACCATCAAGGATGCACTACTGCACACGATCGAATATGCTATACAGTGTAGTAAGAGCTTTCCAATAACCAATCAATACTCGATCGATAATCAGTGATATTGTTGCTCGGGAAGAACGCAGGAGCAAAGCTGCTTCCATCGATTTTACTCTAGATAGTATTGCTACCACTGTTACTTGTAGTATTTCTGGAACTACTACCAGTACCTATACTAACAGTAATACCAGTTCGACTTTTACCAACATGGCCACCCTCTCTACTCGGAACAAGTAGTTCGTGGCGGGCGTAGCAAAAGGCGGAGGACGACTGTTGAATTGTGGCCAGATTGGAAGGAGTCACGGGTACGGGAGACTGCAGTTTTCGAATCTCCTTTCCTGGACCGTTTCTGTCCACCCTCTTGGACGATAAATTTACCAGCTTTAAATCCCACCGCAACGCGACCGCGATCGCGTCCACGAAACTCCGCGGCCACCACAATTCACCGCTCGGACGAACCCGTGCCGATTTTATGCGCGCTTGTTTACCGAAACCCGACGACATATTTATGAGAGCTCCGAACTCGCGATGCAATCCCCGTAGACAGTCATCTTTTTTTTGGACAAAATTTCCCTCGTGAACGGATAAGAAAATTATTTTGACGCGCGACACTTTCTTGGTATTTCTAATGCAAGATTTGAATTGGTTCCTTAAATCGACGACTTATCGATCTGTCAGTCCTTGCCAAATTTTGACTGCGACAAAACATACAAACAGCCATTACGTATTCAAACAGTCTTAAGCCGATAAATTTTGCAGGCCATCGCTAACGAATGGCAAATTTCCAAGTGCATCTCGCAGAATAACCGCTACGGACGGTACGTTGAGAAACGATCGTAAACGGAGGCTGATAAGAAAAAAATTTGAAAAACAGGATCTCCGGATAAATTCTGATCAGATTGGTTAGTCTTCTTGCTTTACTTTTCTCTCTTTCAAAAAAAGAGTGAGAACACGTAACACGTTTGCCGGGTTACCTCCGCACTGCTACATCGCGAGGATTTTAGCCACGGCAAAAAGAAAACGTATAGATCGCGTAAACAGCTTCCATCTCCGAAAAGCGTTACGGCACCCGTCTTCTGCCGTTACTCTTAACAAAATATACAAGAACTCTAACGTAGATTAATTACTCGTGGCTCTTTCACCCGGCAAAAGTTTACGTCCGCCGAGCGAATTTAAAGCAGATCTCCAGCTCTAAGGATTCCAACATCCACCTATCCACCCGTGCTGTATACATACGCTGTCTATATACCCTAACCCTACAAAAGAGGAACTCTAACTTTCTCTCTTTCTCTCTCTCTCTCTCTCTCTCTCTCTCTCTCTCTCTCTCACTCCGTGTAAGCTGTTAAAATATGCCTGAGGAATCGAACGATTTTCCACAGAAGTGAAATTCCAGATAGCTGCGACCAAGTGCACTCTGGGGAATGTTAGGCGGCAGATTAACAAGGTAATCATTGCCTTATCGTAATTGCGAAAGTTTATACAAGACGGGTCGGCAATGTATAAACATAACTAGCGTCTTTGCCTTAACACACCTTATTATGGCGTTATCGTAAGAGTCAGTCGCGATATCGGGATCACTGCGATTTTATGAAAAAAATAAAGATTCTCGAGTCGTATATAAATTTTACAGTATTGTCTTTATGTATTTTTAGAGAATTTTTGAAACATGTCGACACCAGCTGTGGGAATCGATCTTGGCACTACTTACTCATGCGTTGGAGTTTTTCTTCACGGCAAGGTTGAAATAATTGCAAACGATCAGGGAAATCGCACGACGCCTAGTTACGTCGCTTTCACGGATAACGAACGACTGATCGGCGACTCGGCCAAGAATCAAGTCGCCATGAACCCGAGCAACACGATCTTTGGTAAAGGCTTAATCACGGAATGGGTGGGAGGAGTCGCTCCCTTGGACACCATCCAATTCTCTGATTTTCATTAGAAACTCCCCGGGTGCAATAAAAGTAAATTCTAGCCACTACGAGTAGCTCGACCGTTTAATGGGCGAGTTTTAATGGGAGTGCAAGATCTCTACGATAGATAGCTCACTTGGAAGTAGCGATAGGTGTTAATTAAGGAATGCACTTTTTTTTTACTTACTTTTATCAAAATCCGTTATACGTAGATGCGAAAAGACTGATCGGACGAAGATTCGACGATCCTGTGGTACAAGCTGATATGAAACAGTGGCCATTCATGGTAACCAGCGAGACTGGAAAACCTAAGATCCAATTGGAATACAAGGTAATGGGTAATAGCACGGAGCAACAAGTACCTGATTTATGAGGACTGATTTGATACAGGGAGAGAGGAAGTCCTTCTTCCCGGAAGAAATTTCGTCTATGGTACTAACGAAAATGAGGGAAATAGCTGAGGCTTACCTTGGGAAGACTGTCTCGAATGCCGTGATCACTGTACCGGCTTATTTCAACGACTCTCAGCGACAGGCCACCAAGGATGCTGGTACGATATCAGGATTAAACGTTCTCAGGATCATCAACGAGCCCACAGCAGCTGCCATAGCCTACGGCCTGGACAAGCGGGGTCCGGGCGAGAGGAATGTCCTTATTTTCGATCTGGGTGGCGGCACCTTTGACGTATCTGTTCTTACCATCGAGAATGGAATATTCGAGGTAGAGAATTGAACTTGTGGTGGATGTGAACGTTGGGACGTCGTTGTTTGATTTTACGAGTTTAAGGTGAAGGCCACTGCTGGCGACACTCACCTGGGTGGCGAAGATTTTGATAGCCGATTGGTGAGCCACTTCATCCAGGAATTTTATACGAAATACAACAAGGATCTGACCGGTAATAAACGTGCTGTTAGACGGCTAAGGACCGCCTGCGAGAGAGCAAAGCGGAGCCTCTCGTCTTCTACCCATGCAAACATCGAGATAGATTCTCTCGTCGATGGAATTGATTTTTACACTCCAATTACGAGAGCACGATTCGAGGAATTAAATCAGGACCTCTTCAGAAGTACCTTGGAACCGGTAGAACGGGCACTGAGAGACGCGAAAATGGATAAGAGTCGTATTAATGATATCGTATTGGTCGGTGGATCCACTAGGATTCCCAAGATACAAAGACTCCTTCAAGTTAGCAGGATCTTAAATGATTTTTATTAATTGCACTTAGAGAGACTGTCTTCTATTTAGTAAATTTTATATAGGAGCTGTTTGACGGGAAGGAGTTAAACAAGTCTATAAACCCGGACGAGGCGGTGGCCTACGGTGCCGCCGTTCAGGCAGCCATTTTGCACGGTGACGAATCTGTTCAGGATTTGCTACTCCTGGACGTGACTCCTTTATCACTGGGAATCGAAACTGCCGGTGGTGTAATGACGGCTCTCATAAAACGCAACAGCACTATACCTACGAAAGAGACCCAAACATTCACGACCTATTCGGACAACCAGTCGAGCGTCCTGATCCAGGTCTACGAAGGTGAAAGAGCGATGACCAAAGACAACAATCTCTTGGGGAAGTTCGACCTCGCAGGAATACCACCAGCACCACGTGGCGTACCCCAAATCCAGGTTACGATTTACGAGCGTCTAACTACCGTAGCCCGGTGACGTTACATCCGGAATAGGATACCGTTTCCGATTTAACCATCCAGCATCTCGTATCCTTCTGCTCGCCAGGTTACCTTTGACATCGACGCCAACGGCATACTAAACGTCTCTGCGGTCGAGCAATCCACGAACCGAGAAAACAAGATCACTATTACTAATGACAAAGGAAGATTGGGTAAGAAGGAGATCGAGAGGATTATTAGAGATGCTGAGGAGTACCGTGCCGAAGATGATAAACAGAAAGAACGTATCGTTGCTAAGAATAACCTGGAGTCGTATTGCTTCAATGCCAAGAATACTGTTCAGGATGACAAGATCAAGGAGAAGATACCGGAAGCAGACAGGAAGCTCGTTGTTGAGAAATGTACTGAAATTATCAAGTGGCTGGACGGTAATCAACTTGCTGAGAAGGAAGAGTTCGAGGCGAAGCTTAAGGAAGTCGAAAAGGTATCATTAACTAACCCTTCCTCAGTAGATCTTTTGCTCTATCGGTAATTCAGTGACGGTACTTACTATCGGCGTAAAGTCCATTTTACACGGGCCAAGCTAGAGCCAATATTGGCCCGAGATTGTCAGTACGGAAATTGTTGCTCTAAACTGTTCACGTAGTTGCGTCTTGTTCCGCTTTGGCGCTTAGAGTATTTGTCCGCGTTATCGAAAGTTCTCGGTTATACTGAGAGGGAGTAACACTGGTGGGATCAGGGTATCTTTTTTCACTGTAACGAAACAGATACCACTGCTTTTATAGTATTACTGTTAAAATAACAGTTTCTCTTTTATCAGTCTCCCTTCCTTTCGGCCAAAGTGCTAGAACAGTATACATCTTTCCTATCGTATGATAAAACAGTAGAAAAGATTGTACGCCGTCGATAACAAGATCACTTGGACCATGTAAAAGAGGGAAACACTCTCTGTCCCATATCGAACCGAAATCGGGACGATATTGGTTGCAATCTTGGCCCGTGTAAAATGGGCTTAAGGAAATAATTTAGGTTACTTACTGATGGTAATGAAATTTCGTTTCGGATTATCTTACTCATACTTAGGGTGCGTTCTGATATTCACTCAAAGCGCTGCGAATAGCGTTGTGTCCCTGTTTACTCATATGCAATAGAATGAGATACAACCATGCCCGCAGCGCTTTAAGCGAATATCGGAATGCACCCTTAAATTGCTCGAGCTGATCATGAACCGTACGTTTTGAAACATGTAAATTATTGATATTGTATGCATAAGTTTTTAAAGGATGTGGTCATTTTTAGTATTTCAGCTTGCAACTCGATAGATTTCATTAGAGAATTTTTAAAATATAGGTATGTGGTCCCGTGATGATGAGACTTTATGAAACTTCTGGTGGTGTACCATCCGGATATAGCCGAGGCAATTTTCCAAGTGCGACTGCAGGTAATACAGATGCTGGAGGACCAACTGTCGAAGAGGTAGAATAAATACAATGCTTTATCATATGACGGTATAATGGAATTTGCTGATATTTCTAGATTAAATTAAGATTTCATTTTTCTCCTACGATTTGATCTAAATTCTGTCAAATTCTTGATCTTCAAAATCAATAAATGGGAAATCGATTTGATACAAGGAAACACCGTGTTTTAATTTTCAACATGTTATTTATTGTAAGCGAGCTCGAGAAGGTAGCTATCGTATGTTTCATAATACATCGTAATGATAATATTGTCAGACTACAACAATGTAGTGTCGCCCGAGCGACGACAGAATTATAATGTTAAGGGTTGACATCGCGTAAACACATATTATATATATCTCTATATATATACACACACATGCATAGAAGGTTGTGGGTATTTCATGGGGAAAGTCTTTATTTTCTTTCATTTTATTATATATCAAGGATTTCAAGGCAAAAAAGATGATAGGGACGTCGACAATGCGTTAAATATTAATTGTCCTTATCATCGATAATCCTACGAATTAATGGAATATTTCTGATGTAAAAAATAAATCCAGAGCACCATATTTCGTGTAATCCGTTATGTACAATTCTAGCCGCGTAGCTCTATCGAAATCGAACTATCTGACCGTTCGCTGCTTGTAAGCACGACCTTCGACAAGGCGCTGTTCGCCAGTTGGAACGCGCGTGGATTTACAAACATCGAAACGAGGAACAAAAACTGACTATTTTACGGAAAATTTTATGCCCTATGCTCAGTCTTAGTCGTCGCGCGCGAAATCCTCGCTGCCGTCCATTCTCGCCATTTTGCAAAGCTTACTACGTTTCATTGCCTTTTGCCGTGCTTTACTTGATTTTTTCAAGTGAAAAAAAAACCCATAAAAACTGTCATAAAAATGCGACGCGAGAGCGGATGGACGAAGGACGCGCAAGAATCACAAAATAAATGAGAATTTTCAACGACATTAATTTCCATATGAATGAGTGAAAGAGAGAATATGAATACAAAACGTGGATTCCGTCACGCGATTCTTGAGATTACAGTAAATGTCTCATTACTGAATTCAAGAAAACCGGAGGATCCCGATGCCTCGAGAGTTACGAAAATTTTCCGTCTCCATCTTCACAAGTAAAACGCATGAAGAGAACCGCATTCGTTGCCGAAATTCATTTGGAATTGCGAATATTACATATGTATACAAAGAATCGAGGCGAATGAACTGACAAAAGAACAAAACAATGAAAAATTACTAGCCGCAAATCTACGGTAAAACTCGAGCAAAAGACAAAAATTAATAACCAAAACTTCTAAAACGCACTGAAAGGAATCCTCGCGGAGAATGACTTAAGGCATAAAATTTCGTGGGGATAACCGATGATCGCACAAGATCTTATATAATCGTGTACGATCGCGGCTTAATTATAGAAGTAATTAAGATCACAAGCATCATTGGGGGTTCAGTAGGACCCCCGAGAGGACAGGGTACGTGGGATGTGGCGTTATAACAAAACATAAAATATGCCTCGTTGTATGCATTCGTACGTTTGCGTCTGCAATTGACTTAATTCTACTTATATACAGATGATGATAGTCCGGCCATTTTATACGTCCTTTCATAACGAATAGACATTTCATGAAAAATAAAGACCGAACTTTCTTACTACCTTATTCTCATATCACACGTGTACACAAGAGGGCACCACGATTTTCAAGGCAAGGCGTGAGTCGCACATCGACGCCAAGCGTCGCGACGCGATGACGTCGTTGACTTATCCTCTTGTCCTTTCTCATAACGCTATTACCCTTGGAAAATATAATCCCTTTCGCGAGCCGCCATGTTAAAAAATAATTGAGATATGGGCACTAAATAGACCATAAAGGGCTACTGGCAGAATTTGAAAAAAGGGACAATAAGTATAAAGAGTTTGCCGAATAATCCAGGTTGATCCTATCACTTCGTTATCAAGGATCCATCCTGGATTTCGTCCTGTACAGAGATAATTATTGCACCGGAAGTCAGACGCGCAACAACGCGGTGCGTCAAGAGACTTAGCCCAAACTTAACCCTCGGGACTTGCGTCCTTTTAACACCATAAATACAGCTATACAAAAGATATCCGAGGCAATATGTATATATAACAAGTACACATAATTAGAAAGAGAATGAGTGCGCGTGTGTAATATATTAGAATTTTGATTTTCTTTGATTCTTTAAAGAAGAAATTTATAAATCATACCATTTTCATTTAACTTTTCATTAAGACATGTTACTCCTCCTAATTTTAGGTTCACTCTTACCTAGTGCATAATAAATAAATTTTAATCTACGTACTAGGCGATAATTACGAAAAGATCGGCGTACCTGGATGAATCGTAGTCAGTCGCCATACTTTGATCCGTATTAATTTTTTTCTCGATATCCAAATTAGGAGTGACAAAATAATCTTCAGCAAATACATATGTACGAGTGAACAAATAAAAAAAACGTCACGGGATCGCAATGACAATATAAAATAATACAATTTCGCAGAAATTTCGCGATCTTTCATTATACTTCTCACACGTATATCATATATATATATATATATATATATATATATATTTGCATCCTCTTATTCATCATTTATTTACATCGACGACGTCTACCATCTGGTGACGTGTTCCAATCTCTCGCGAAAGGGTGCTGGCTCTTCGGATTTTCATCTCATTACAAATCATGTACTACTCCTGACAAAGATCCATCGGTACAACACACGTCCACAAAATCTGACGTAAGGTCATGGCCTCATATGAGTAATTCGAATGTGACAGATAAACATCGCAATTCGGAATGTGCATAATTTAATCCAAGGGCTCACCGGGCTATAGCTGTAGTAAGGACGACGCAACCCTAAAGGACTAGGCACTCAAATGTTCTTCCGGGAATCACAGGACAAGATTACAGCATCTTCCATGAATCAAAATGCGAAACTTGACTGTCTTACTATATATATTAATAAAACGTAGGTAAAATTCGCGTATATCTGAACGACACAGAATATCGCGGCAATTACTTTTTCAATCAAGCAACTAACGTTCGTGCACGTGGTTCGTCCAGAGGACGACGCTCTTGGTCATTTCTTTGAATAATATGTATGCTCCTCTTCATTAAGGTTCATCTCGTTCACTTATGGATTTAGATGTTTAAATGCACGTATAACAGATACGACCAGGAGATCGATCGACGTTTCTCTTGATTATTAATACTTTTTGAGTTCGCGTCTAGCGGTTCTTTAATATTTTTATAGACTAGTCGATCGCTTCTTTCAAAGCTGCCAACTGCTCCTCGCCGAGCTTCACCTTGTCCTGAATTTCACGACCGTCCATTATCAACTTCGCTTTCATATTGATGAAGTGTTGATAGTCCGCGAACTCCTCGTCGTTCAGGTATTTTGCCAGGATTGCCGAGACGTTCACGCTACGTTTGTCGATGTTGCTCTTTAAGATCTTCGCCTCCTCCAACTGATCAATCAGCTTGTCACGTTTGCTTTCCAGAATTTTCTGTTGAAAAAATATTCTGTTTATACCACAATACACATAATGTAATAGGACAGCAGGGTTCCTAATACGTAATCGTACAAGTGAATTAAAATTTTAAAAAACTATCTTACCCTCTCAGCGTGATCAGCTGGCATCCCATAGAGAGCATTCTCAGCTCGAGCGAGTCTTCCACTGAGTCCCAAAAGAAGACTAGTGATCTTGCCGATTTCCTCAACGTGAAGCCTGTACTTAGAAGCTTCAGCAGGACGTGCAACAGCGGTGACACGAGTGGCGACTCGGGCGCCCAGCGCCTCATTAATTTCGCCCTCCTCTCTGACGGCTTCCTGTTCCGCCCTAAGGACCACCAGCTTCTTGTCCAGCCGTATCACCAGTTCCTCCTGAAATGGAAAAGAAGCCTCGCAAAACTTCCCATGAAAGAAAAGGACGCAAACACAAATTTTACAGGTCATACCTTCTTCTGTTTAAGATCCAAGCTATCCGTCTCCAGGACGGGCGTCGCGACGCCATTATCATCGTTATCATTCGCTGCAGCCTCCTCGGACACGTCGCGCGAATATCTCGTGAGAAAACGCGCCTTGCCCTCGGAGGTAGTGAAGTACGCCGACGTCGGCGATAGAGGACTACTAGGATCCGTCATGGACGGCGTCGTTGGCGTCGAAGGTATCGAGGGTGTTTCAATTCTAGAAAAATTGTTATCACGTTTCACAAAATGCTCTCGTGCCATCCTCATGGACGTCCTCGTACAGGATTTTGTAGTTCCTTGCGATTAGGATTACGTCAATATACAAATGGACAATGAGTCACGCGTGAATCAACAAGCGCGAGGGACATGATTGAAAATGATGTCGGCACTGGTAGCAAGGGCGTCCGGACGTCGATGCATATTGCGAAATCGATATATCGCGTTTTGAAAATCCGCCAAGAAATTTGGTGAGCCGTCGCGTTACGTTCCGTGTGAGTGGCATGAATGGTCGTACGTAGACTGGCAATAATTCGTATATCCCCTCTAGCCGGTCCTAGTGCGTTTATAATAATGCCCGAGAGAAGTCGACTTGACAATATCATTTATGGCCGTGTTGCGCAACACGCCGTGCCTCCTGCACTTTCTCCTTAGCCACGGCGGAACAACTATTGTCCCGTGACAATTAAGCGGCGTTTAGTTCTCGCTCCATGGAAAAGCAACGTTCGGTTTCTGCGATGGTGAAAAACCGCAGGCATTGCACTGGTACAATAGGTGAAAAACCGCAAGGGAAAATAGTAACGGTTAAAACAATATATAGAGACACAGTGCGCCATGTTGGAGTTAAAGACAGAAATTCTTTCAAGAGGTCAGTAATCATTGTTAATTTTTATTATCTGCTTTTTTAAACCTATCATCATTCTGTTCAAACTGATACTTTGTTATACAGTGTATATACAATAATTTTCTGTAAACAGACAATTAAATTGCCGTATAAAATCGGTGAGCATTAATGCGTGGTAGGGGAGGAGCATGTGTGCGTGCTATGCGTCACTCTTTGAGAAGGTGGTACTTGGGCTGTTTACAACACACGCGATATTTTCCGGGCACGTGTCCGTTGTACCATGTGACGTTCCGTCATCCCATCGATTAACTCGACTCACGCACATCCTACATGCCAAATATATACCGAATAAAGAGACAGACAGACTGTGAGCGATGAGAGTTTCCATGAATTTTCGTAAGAGCGACCCAAAAAATAATCCATACGTCTGATTTATCCCGTGAAAGAGACTCGATCGCCTTCGATTACGGATGAGTCCGGTGTAATAATAACCTGGGAATGAGGTTACTATTTCAGGATGAGAAAACGTACGAAATCGTGAAGAATACGTTAAAAAGACAGAAAAAAGAGAAGGAAACTAGACTGAAAAGAAAGAATCAAAACGAAGGCCAACCTCTTTCGGCGACCGGTCGCACGCAAAGAATCGCAAGGTTACCACGATGCTTACGATATGGTGGGTGGATACACAAGTAAGATACGCATTGTTATGGGGCTTTAGGGTATGCCGCGCGCTGGGAGAGTTCCTTGGAACTACCTGAGTGACCTTCGACCTCGACCTCCTCAACGGATTCCGTGTTGTTCTCGATAGGTATTGTACACTGATTAAATTTAATTGCAATTACAATTCAATTACTTTTCAGGGCTCGAGTGACGTCACAACAAGAACTGAACGTTTTCGTTAATAAAACAAGAAAAACTCACTTTTTCTCTTCTTCCATTGAATTTTCCCTGATGGATGTTGAAGAATCTTCCAAGAACAGACGTGTTCTCGGTCGCGGTTGTATCGTGGCTTCCACCCTGAATAAACCGGAAACGTAGTCCGTAGGTTTCTTATGCTCCGGTGCTGGAACTATTAGGAAAAAAACAAAGGGAAAGATTATTTATTTTGTAAATTCTATTAGACACGTTATAGAGAGATACAGTCGCGAGGTCGACGGATAACGACACTTAATTGAATAACAGAGTCTGCCGTTGATTAGGTTAGCGTTTATTAAAATAAAGGGTCGTCGCTCCGGCGCGCGATCAATTCCCAACGCATATGCGACTGCACATGCAACCGGCTGCACACAAAGCCACGTATTATGCGGGCCGTGACGAAGCCGACAGAAGTCTAGTCGAGAAGTCCGTAATCCCAATTACTCTTATGGGATCATCATGGGGAAAAACGAAGAGATATGTATAGAATACGGTGAATTCAAAGAATACCGGGTGGTAACGAGAACATCCGACTTGAAATATTAATGAAAATTAATCAAAATGATTTTTGATCAATTACTAGCGGCCAATTCGTATAAAACTCAGAGAATCAAAAAAAAATTAATGATCCTGTCAGTCATCCGGTACTCCGGTGTTAATTCATTTCACGGATCCTCCTCGTCGTCATTTTCTCCCGGCGTTCGATTTTCACCAGGTTTTCGAGCCCCGCTTTTTTTGCTTACGTAAAATTTCTCTTCGAACCTTCCCACCCAATCGAGAGAGCCCATTGACTCTGCGCGAATCCGGTCTCTTTCCAATTGATTAGCAGCCGTTTAATTAGCGTGCGTCATGGCGGCTCTCGAAGTCGCTTCTCTTTCTCGTCAATGGAAACGACATTCTACTGGTAAGCCGACGATCGTTGATTATAAATTTACCTTGTTCCTTAGGTATTTTCAATCGGCTACGGTTCATGCGATCGGAATCGTAAGTAGCATTCGATTACACGCCGATCGATCTTTCGCAACTTTGACTTTTGACCGGACGAATCGTGAGAGAGGTTGATGGGATTCTTTTTTGTAACGTGAAAAAAAAGGAGCCAAGGTATCAAGTTTCTTTGAATTGTTTTCATGAAAACAAGGTCTTGCTTGTACCGATGCGTTTTCGCCAAGTAATATTTTTAACACAGTTGAACGATTACGCCGTAACGACGAATCACTCGTGCATAATTACCAATTGGTTCGTTTTCTCTTTGCCTACCCAGTGTTTAGACCCAACTACCGTCGCGAAATTACGCTTTCATCGCAGTCTCTAAACGTGCCTTTAAGTGACTTTAGTGTCGCTCCGCATTCACCGTGTACAGAGACAGGTCGATGTCACCAGATACTGATGTCTGAAGGCGTTCCAGTTTCTACAAGTAATTCTGTTTTTCGTTTGTATTTTGAAAACCCGCAGTCACGAATTGACTCGAGTCAATTGGCCTGGGCACGATCCTATTGGTAAATTGCATTAGAATTTCTGGAGGATTTCTGCAAGAGCGACACGTAGCTCATTGAAAAGCACGCGTAACGAAAGAAGGAACGATGCTGACTGAGGTACAGAGATCGTCTTGCGCCATTGTTCGCGGTGGGAGTCTTTTACTCGGGTCGAAATCTCATTGGTGTGAAACAGTTCTCGAAAGACTGATAAAAAGTGACAGCAGTCGTACCAACAAAGAGACAAATAAATGGAGAAAAGATATTTGCTCACCGAGAATTGGCACGAGTTTGTCATTGGGATTTAATTGACTGGCAAGATCCCGGCTGAGCTCTTCACATTCGATTTCTTCTGGAAGCTTCTTTCTTGGTTCTGGTATTGGATCTGGTGTGGTTTTGTTCTTAGCAGCGTTCTCCTCAGAGAGTACCTCCGTTTGGGATGCTGCGTCACTTGTGGCTGCGTTTACACGCAACACGACTTCCGTTCTTTGAACTAGGGTGAGACCCTCGATTCCGGGTTGTGGTGAGACACAAGGTGACGTGGTCGTCGACTTGTCTTCTATCAGAATAGGATCTACAGGGGTTGTTCTTGGGGATAAGGAAGACTTAGAGATCGTGGAGGTTGGTGAGATGGAAGTCCTGCTCGTCCTGGAGAACGTAGCCTCAAATTTCTTGGTGGAGATTTCACTTTCTAAGGTTTGACTTGATTTAGTATACGTAGGTGATGAGCTTCCTGGTGAACTTATTCTATGCAGAGAGCTAACGTTGTCAGTCTGAGTTGGACTGGAGACCTTCCTCCTGGAGGAGATACTTATGAGCTCGATAGGATTACTTCCTTCAGGAAGTCTAGGGTCAGTTCTTGTCGGTGAGTTCAGTGGTGATGTCTTCGGAGATGATCTTGATGGTAGAGTACTAGGAGACGTCCTAAGTTCCGTTGATCTTCCTGAGGAAGAGCTAGAACAGCTACCAGATCTGCGTGGAACGGCTCCAGTCTTCATAACAGGACTGTCTCGTCTCTCTGGTTCAGGTGTCCTGGGTGGTGAGGTCGTAGGTGGTGGAGGTTTTTCGATAACAGGAGGTGGCCTGGTATCCACATTAATTTCACCCTGCAATCTACCATTCTCAACCTTATCCCTGACTTCTTGAACTCTTCTCTCGACCTGAGTCGCATTGCGTCTATTCAACATCTCCACATTTTGTGAAGTCATCTCAATCGTCGACGTCCTCTCTCTATAGAAATCCTCAGTACTAAGTAGACTCTCCCTTTCCAAAAGTCTCTTCTGCCCGACGGAAGGTTCGCAGCTGGCAGCCAATTTTCTTCGTTCTCTCTCCAACTGTCTGTTCCTATCATTCAGAACCTCAACACTCTGCGGTGACAGTCTCTCCTTCCTCTCAACATCCCCTGCTCCAGAATCATGTCGCTCCTCCAGATTATTGTTATTCTCACCCCTGCGAACTTCGCTAGCCTGCAGCTTCTTGTTGAGATCGTGGGACAGTTTGCTGATCACTTCAACAGAATGAGCGGTCCTTTCCTCCAGTCTATGATGAAGCGCATCCACACTATGCGATTTGGGTAGTTCGGTATGATGAAGTGGATGAGGATGATGAGGAGTTACCCTCAGAAGTACAGGATCATCCCTGTCGCGAGGTGGCGGCCAATCGTCCAATCTTGCAGTAGGAGACATGGTGCGTTTATAACTTCCTTCGCTATCAGGCGCCCCACGTTCCCTCCTATACGCCAAATAGGATGCCTTGGATTGGCTTCTGCAAAAAGAGAAAAATAAATCGGTATTAATAATACTGTTATTACACGGTGCAAGCACATCGCAATTTCATTCATCAAACAAAGCCCTGTATATACATTAAGAATTATGATTATCGCACGCGTTGATAGACGTACAGCCTTTCTTTTCCTTCCTCAAAATTCCCTCAGTAGATTCCACGCTACGATGCATCTCATTATTTCAATATCAGCGAAGAAGAATAGCACTAGCCGCTTGAAAGAATTCAAAAATGAGCGACACACCGTAGACGCGAGACGTCGCACAATGCGCATACCAATTATCCGCCCAATTAGCCGGAAATGTGTTAGAAAGGATCTGCCGGCGAGAAAAGATGCGCAAAGCCGACATTGAGGATTCAGTCGCGTCCTCAACCTTCCTCGCCACAACTAAAAGAAGGAATGCATCGAGCAGAAAAATATTTCAACACAATTCATCGAGAATTTTGCGTATTTTTTATACTCGTCCGTGCGTACGTAATCGAAAGATGGATATTATTTGTCACAGTGTAGTGGGTCAGTCCTGTGAAAGTCAGACCCAGCCAGTATCACGTGCGACTCGTACTCGTAAATTTGGAATGGCTTTGATAGTCAATGATTAAGGATGATTTCTAGCGCGCGACACGTCGCTCCCATCAACGCTTGTAAAACACATGTATCTATACCTGTACTCCCTCGCGTGCCTAAGTACACGATTTATACGAGCTGCTCGGCCGTACGTGAAATATCCGAGATGAACGCAATGGAGAATAGGTGCACGCGTACCTAACATCGTTGGGGAATGCCTTTTGTTCATATTTGCGTCGCAGTTGTTTGCGCGACACTTTATAAATATTCCGAATGAATACCGACGCGACGTAAGAACGGTAAAGACGATAGACGCTGGATAAACGTCGATACGATTATCGGCATTTTTTATGACGCCTGTGAAGCATCGCTACATGGAAACTCGATTAGGATCTGTTCGGTCGCCCGGAGTAATTTCTACGTGGGCAAGGACAATACGTGAACGCCATAGCCTTAAAGCATTGTATGATAATAGGATAGATCCATATTGTCCATTTCCTTGCTGAGATTATTAATAGACTTGGGCGACAATCCAATTGGAAATAAGCACGCGTCAAATGGTGTCGATTTTACTTTTCTAATGAAATTGAGGTTGACATTGAAATTCCATCGTCGTCATAATATCAATATTATTCGCGTGCTCCGTGTAACGGATCGTTAAATGGAGGCAAGTGAAAAAGAAAAAAAAAAGGAAAAAGATTAAATCAAGAGATTCTCGTATAATCGTGACACAAGAGGAACGTTTCGCGATCCGCGAATGAATTCCTATGTAATATTGGTGTACTCCTCGACGAAAGTAAAAACCTAGGAAGTCGAGCTCGTCATGGGGTCTCGTTCGCGTTTAAATTCTAATCGTGGAAAGGACTCCGTGAAATCGTGCCAGCCGGAATCCGGCATTTGTTTAAAATACAAAAGCCGTTGCGGATGCGGCTTAGCAAATCCATTCGAAGCACGTCCTACGACCCGAATATGTCCAGTCGTATTAGTTGCCTTGCGATGGTCGCTATAGAGACGCGGTCAATATTCCTCAAAGATGCTCAAAGTCATCATTGACATCGTATACTCGGAAACAGTAACAATTCCCATCAAAGATAAGGCATTTTTTTCAATTTCCAATCGACGTCAAAAAAAATCAGAGCATCCAGGAAATACGACTGACACCCACATAGATATATCCATGTATAATTGTATATCATGTGTACATATACGACCTGTTTTATGCATACTAGTATCGCAGCTCGAAGCATATAATATACCACGCTTGAAAACAGCCTTAAAGAGAAGCACGATAACGAGACTCGTCCGCAAGAATCGACGATGTCGTCGTCCAGCGTAGAAAGTCCCATATGCTTTATGGTAACGCCAATAGCCATCAGTATATTTCCTTACGTGTTTGGTCTCGCATGAGAAATCCCTTTCGCGTATAAGTCTTCTTATCATTTTTTTTTCTCTTATCTATCGCCTTTTCCACGAGCAATTAACTTAACGTAACGTCGATTTAGTTTCTATAGGAAACAATTATCGGTATCCAATACATATGTATGACAATCGGTCGCTGCACCGGGCGACTTCTTACGCCGTACACGCATAGGAATTATCGCACTGGCGCGATATCTCAAAGTCTCGCGATTGTTTCGGTTGCCAACTGAACGACAAAGACTTTCGAAGGTGTATTATTCTGTAGAGCAAAAATGGCACCAACCTTGAACTTACTTTCACATTAGCATAGTTGAGAACAGCAGTAGATATTTCAAAAGACTTAAACCCGCCCCTGCCTCCCCACTCGTCCTTCACCCCTCAAATGGTAATTAGCGATTCCGGGTGAATGGCACGTATATTTTTGATTGAAGTAAAAAAAAAACAAGAAATAAGATAGCGACGACGTTACCGCTATGAAAAACGATCTTTTCGCTTACATGGAGATACATCCTACTGTCGATCGATGCTCTACAGACTTCAGCTCGGTTGCATGCACATATAATGGGTGTGTGTATATATATCTTGTTATAGGACAGGATCGCGATCGTTCCTTCAATGTGGACAGTAGTTAGGTTTGAGAGCGGTGATCGGTCATTGCGACGCCTTAGTAATTAACTCTGGTCTAGGTTTATAAGCGAGTGCACAGAGGTTTAAGTCGGCTTTCATGGAGGCGCACTGTGGAAAAAGCAAGTTTACAAGCCCGCAGCTCAATGCGATTTACATATCGTTGATATTTATATACCTACAGGTTGACAGTTCGGCAATGGCGATAGTGTCCAAGTCGACGTTACCAAGTAACAGGCTGCTTAATAAGCTTTAGGTTAGCCTTAATTATTTATGGATACCACGGCTGGCGTATTTTAAAGTAAGGTTTACGCGCAATTGGCGAATATTCGATAATATATAGTCGTTCGTTGCGTATATGAAATAATATTAAATGGCAAGGAAACATATGATTCACGTTAGTACGCGGTTACGAAGATATATGGCGCGCAGATCGCAACGAAGTCCAAACCTTCTCTCTGAATCCATTTCGCAAGCTTCGTTTTGTGAATCCGATTTACAAGTAGCGGAAGTACAGCAAGTAGATACGAACTACTATCGGAATTACAAATTCGTAACAGAAAGTGAAAACTACACAGTATATTTCCTGGTTCCGTGATTTGAGAATAAGTATTCGCCGTCATTTACTTACAGACGCCATGTATCGTGTCTCTCATTGTTGTAATTCTAAGCCGGTGAAAGACGTCCTTTAGATAAGTTCTTTATTTGCCGGTGTCACTGTCACGTGTGTTACACGTCGCTAGAGACATTAGAGACAACCAATGAAAGTTTGGGTCCCTGACGAATTGTCGTGGATTAACGGAAGAGTCGCGCTTCGCCGCTTCGCGACTCTAAAAGCACTTTAACTGCTTCGCCAGACGAATTTTGGTCGACATGACACCTCGATTAGGGACTTACGCAATAAGTCCATTAGCTCATAGCACCCTGTTTGGTAATAAAACGACCTGTAGACTTTGAGAGAAAAAAAGAAACCTCAAAGTCATATATCGTATACTCATACGGACTATCTATTTATTTCCCTACCTTTTCAGGTACATCCCTAGAGATTTTTCCACGGGTTTAGAGCCTATCTAGGTCCCCACTAGGCTAGTAGAGAACCTAGCTAGGACCTCCGACGGACCCTGGATTTTCATAATGAAATTTATACTAAAAATGAAATAGGTACAGACAGAAAACAGATATAACTCATCCAATATGGCTCTGGTAACCCCAAGACTGTCTCCCTGGTAAAGTACTGTTATGAGTGACGGGAGCAAGCAACGGCAAGGCCTACGGTCATGTACAGTTTTCCCAGGGCACTTGGCATTCGTCTGGCATGACAAAAAGATAGGTAAGAGAGAAAAGGAGAGAAGAAGAGAAGCCGCCAAGTCCTCATGAAAACGACAAATAATATGCTACGTGTATGAGACAGATACGATTTCGATGCTATCGCGGTTGAACTTAGCAATTACCAGTTCCTTGAACTCTCGTTAGGATTGGTCACTTTAGGAACGGACTATGTATATATGTATACACACAAGGAGATACCGATCTTACGCAAAGGAGCGATCAATGCAATTTCTCAGAAGAAGCGCCTTTTAGTCGCGCTATGGAATGTCCGACGCGCCCTGGGTCAATTCAGCGAATTAGGTCGCCTCATACCGATGTCGATGCCATCCAGATGCGCCATAATGACTTGTAGGAATCATCCTTACTACCCATGAAGCCATGACCCAAAGGCACGACCCGGTAAACTTCGAGTGAACAGCTGTATCCCGAGGTGATTATATTTATTTTATGTAATAATGGAGGTGATAGAGGCTGAACCAAGGTGTGATATGGTGCATATGATATATGAGGAAAACAATGAATAATGGCGAGCTAAGGCGGATTAGCCCTAAGCCACATAAGACGCATGCTGTATATACCGCTACAGCTGTACATATATAGTATACAGTCAGAACGTTGATATTCTACAAGTATACAGAGAGTGAATTTACACGGATTTGTTTTTTAATTTTTAATTAAACCATAACAATAAGACGTTCTTCTATACTACAAAAGGGGAAGGTCGTCGTCGAGTCCCGTAGTCACGAAGCTAATAAAGCCCCGACAGATAGTCTATCGCGTACAGAACGGTAGTCTCGACGTTGAGACGTGACTCTCGACACAACGAGCGACGCCAGTTTTTTTCTTTGTTTAGGACGCACAGACTGCGCGTAACAAAAGTAACAGAGCGTGGGAAGAGTAACATCGCTATCGGTTTATCGGCCCGCATAGCATTATTAACGTGCGCCTATCAGAGCTTCGTTTCAACGAGCATAATGTGTTTGTGAAGCGGTTCGCACTATCTGCCGCCATTACAGTCGGTTTGCGTATTACCCTTTGCGGTATTTATGTATACATGTACTATTTTATATACTATTAGAGGCATTTGCCAGTTCGCGCGAAAGGTCTCATTGGCGGCTTTCATCCAAGGAATAGCCTCTATTGGGATCGATGGCTGGTAGAAAATTAGAGCTCGTTAGATTTTACTGGTTTAGATTTAGAGGGTCGAATTCATGGGACACGCGTTATGATTGACTCTATATATGTTTATATATATATTTCTTATTAATGGTACGGCGCGTGATAGGAGACGGATTTCTTTAAAAAGTATGTCAATCCAGAGCGTAGTGAATATTACTTAATAAGTTGCATAGCTTTATGTAGACAAGAAGCTGACTTTGATTATACGTTACGCGCTACGTACGTGGAAAGTAATTTAAATAGTAGGTATATACTCTAGAAATAGCTTAACTACCCAGACGGCGTATACTACTCCTTCTTGTAACCCTGAAATAGCCATAGCAAAGTTCCTCGGACATTCGCGAGGTATGATACACGCTAGCACGCTTATTACTACTGTGGGTCTCTTTGAAGAGTGAAAGGAATTCTCTTACGGCAACGTTTTGTAATTAAAGCGCACACGGCAAGCGGCCAACTCGATGCGGAATGGCCGTGCGAGATATGCTAATTTCCGAGTTATCTACAAATATGAGAGAGCACTCGAGTGCTTCCATAATATTTGCCAGACACGCGGAAACGTACTAGAGGTCTCATAATGATGAATCTACCGGGTACTTCGTACGGTACAATTTCAAATAAAACAAAACAAGAACAAAAAATTATGAAAACGGTAGCTACCAGCCGCATCATCCGCGTTTACATTTACGTAACGCGTATAAAGGCAAATGAACGAGAAGGAGATCGTCAATCACTCATTGGAAAGATCGGCACGTGCCAATGACAACAAAGCTTTTCGTTCTCACAGAACCAATTGTCCATTTAGAGAACGTCAAGGGGCAATCGACCAATTGGCATCGTGTAGGTGGTCAATTGGAGCTTACAGTGGCGTCCCTTGAGTCAATTTCTTTCGGGCAAACATAAATCCAGGGACCCACGGCCCGTTCTATTCTAATTCTCCACGTGTTTACACAATATCTCTAGACAATATCGTCCTTCCGCAGGATCAAACGGGGACAATGATTGCGTCACACTGAAACTGTATAAGCCCAAAAGATAGTAAGTATACGTTGGTACATATAAAACGAGGCCATACATGGCAGCGACGTATTACGAAGTGCGGCGGATTCGTACGCGAGCCTTGGACCCCCGATGCTTTTTTTACAAGACGCTCCTTTCTTTCTTGGTAGCCGAGACGCCGCGACGTTCGAATTTACGGCGACGGAATGATTCATGAAATGCTGGACTGCCACTCTTCACGCCGCCGCGTGAAAGTGAACTCAGTCAGCAGCATCAAATGTAGCAAAGAAGAGGAGTATATATATATAAGTAACCAACAATAAACTAAGGCAGATCCTGTACATAGCGTAGTCCAGCTTTAAACTACTCTCCAAAAAAAACAACAAAGAGAATTCTCATATTCTTCGCTCGAGCGATTTGCGACAGAGTCGTAGGAATTGTCGTACGACACGCGAGGAGTACATTCATAAGGTATGTTTCGTAACGAACCAATTACATGGAACTCCCAGGAAGGGTGATATACATCGTATAAATAATAAGAGAAAAAAATACAAAAAATGTCAAACCAAGTAACCGCCATGTTCCTGACGGTGCACGAGCCTCAGTGAGATACACTTATGCAGGTTCATCATCCGCCAAGGAACCCAAGAATCCCTTGCATATGCAAGACACGAAGTTCACTTTCTCGAGACGAACTCGCAGCCAAGGTGAACCCCGTCGATCTGGGCGCCGATCAAGATTCCGATCTATGGAGACCGTTCACCGTCTCCGTAGTTCGAGATCGTAACGTTGAAACAGACCGACGGGAACGATCTCATGTCCGCCATATGTCGCTCGAATTCCAGGGTCACGATTATACGTGCAAACGAACGCCAATACCTTCTTTCGTTTGTACCAGAGGGACAACAGTTTCGCGTAACCACAAATAGTCAATAGAGCATATATCTATATACACGGGATACGTAAGTGAGGCTCTAAAGGATTCAAAGAGAAGGAACCTCTTAATGTTCGCACAAAGTAGAATGAGACATCGAGCCCATGTTGGGACCGCGTGGTTCAAAGCCTATAGTACACACCTATATATAGTTATAGTCGGTCCACGAGTTCGATGTGTGTTTTTGACAGATCGAAAACAATAAAGTCTCTAAAAAGCCTCACGTGGCTCTGCATAGAACTTTTGTTACAAAGTATGCAAGTGCAATTTTGTACGATACTCGTGCGAAAAACCTTTTCTAAACTCGTGTGATTGCTCACACTCATCAGAAAAAAAATGTTCGCACTAGTATCGTAAAGTACTATTATTTTTCTATTTTAGCATATATTTCCGTGATTTTATGGAAACCCATGATTTGTTAAGGATTGCATTGTTTACGAATTGTCAAAAAAAGCATTGAATTTGTGCACCGACTATACATATATTACTATAGCTATACACTACACTGCGTAACCGTAAGTCGGATCGTCCTTTCAACGGGACACCATAGATGTTGCGCAGCGACGTGGAGGTTGTCCAGGTTCTTGGTAGTCGAGGGTAAAAAGCTCGCTAACCGGCAACAAAGCGGTTACCGCGAGTACCCGGTTGCTCGCTCCATTACGAGATGGCTGACGATTTAGAAGCCGCATACCGCGCGTTCTCTCATTTAGTCGGCGTTCCACTTTTTTCAGGATTGCCCTCGCACTGGCTGTTGCTACTTGTACCTGGATACTCTGGAGGCTATATGCATTGGCAGTATACTGGCGGCCATTGCTTGATGTCGGCATGCTGGTAAGACACGCTGTTCTCGCAATGGGCGCTATGCTTATAGCAGTAATGCCGGGTATGATTGCCAAGGTGGACTCCGATATACAGCTGTGAGAAACAGATGGCGATGATCGGGATCACCATCATCATTATCTAGTGATCTCCTTCCGTTAGTGACGCTTTGCATTCTGTACGCGAGTGTATGACTGCGTATAGGAATATATCTATAGGTAATGGATATGTGCGTTACGCGCCATTACTCAGACTGCACAGATGAATCGTGAATTACATTGCAAAAGGGGGTTGTTACGAGAAACCTTCCTTGGGGTAGTTATCTTTTTTTCCTTCTTCTTACATCGTGCAATCTTAGCGAATGGCTCATAGCGTGAGTGGAGAAGCGAGCTCGTTAGCAGTAAAGCCATGAAAGCGTACGAAGTCCTCTGGCATTTAGAGGCCATACGGAATCCCTTCGTTGCCCGAGCGTCTAGCTAATCAATAACAAAGAAATCGATCAAGTAGAGAGTAACAGCGAGAATGCTTACTGATTGGGTAGTACAACGCGGCCGTAGTAGTATAAATCAGAGAAAACCAGAAGCATCCCCGTGGCTAATTCGACTAGGCAGAAAATAGAATCTGGTACCAAGATGCGAATTCCAGGTCGTACGACGTCGTCTTCATAACGTGGACACTTGTCTAGAATAGGACTCCAAGTCTAAGAACTCAATTTTGCTAGAGCAATTACACGATGGTAAATGATTCTGTCGGCATTCCTTGATAATGACAAGAGAGCACACCGAGCGCCCTACCGTCAAGGATCGACTTCCCCGAAGAAGAGCTCTACCATACCAGGATAGGAAATCGGTAGTAGATGGTAGGAGAAGGTGAAGCCCCAAGTCGAAGAAGTGGAAGGTGGGAAAGAACACAGCAGGCGAACTGTACAGGTATAACCTAGGCCGAGGGGCAATTCAAACAAAGAGACTATTGTTCTACCAATAGAGGGAATTGCCACGCGCCGAGCCCTCTAAGAAGGACGTAGAAAAAAGACGTATAGCATTCTACGTACGGCACTGGAGTTCAACGTTACTTTCCCATCCCCCTCGCGGGTCATGAATAAATCCAAGAAGAAAATACAACGAATAAGCCGGCATTCCCTCATCGCCCTCTTTCTCTCCTCCAGAATAAAAGACATTAAGTTCCCATAATTTATGGCCAGTCGTAGGAAGTTTGACGTTCGACGGGGGCGCGATATAAATCACGTAGCATCTCTATTACATGCAGTGCTCGCGCACTGATACGACTCACCATAGGGAAGATCGCCGCCGAGCGAATGTAATATCGCGTACGATCGTTTTGCTTCATTTATGTTTCATTTCGCCAGGATACATAGGTACGTACCTACGTATACCTAGATACACATGCATATGATATACCCCCGGAGGCTGGGACCAGCCTTGATCCAGCTCACAGACAGACGCCTACTCGAACGTCCCGTAACCGCACGGATAGGATAGATATTTAATACGGGATTAACATTGAGCTCTTGGCTTCCCTCTCTAGTCTTCCTGTGCGCATATTGTGTATATAATATAATATGTATACACGCGCACTTTTCCATCACTTGGTATCTCCTCCTATCATTCCGTATCGTGGCTGCGGTAACGCCGCAGCCATCGCTCTTCCATCACCTCGGTAAATGTACCTCCGGTACAACTGGCAATTACGTCTAGGCGGAACTGGAATCGGGCGAACTTCGGACAGCTGTGCGCGCATCTTCCTGATTCATTTTCAGTTGGTGTAGGACGATATATCTACCCACGTGTTCAGATGACTCCCCGGGGCCTCCAGGATGATTCGCGCTCATTGTCTCACGAAAAAGGTGGACGGACGATGATAAGAGAAACATACGGCGGCAAATTCACTTCGCTCTCGTACAGCGTACGTCCATGACTGTTACCTAAAACGTCGCTAGTTTTATGCATGTAAAACGGTACATACATATCTAGTATAAGGCCGTGAGCATTCACGTGGCTGATGGCTGCATCTCGCTTCCCGGAGAAGAAGCTTTATTAATTACAAACCGACGAGGACTTGGGAGTTGTTCAGGACAGTGGAAGGCGTAGAGGATGAAGAAAAGTCAAGATAGGGAGGAATCGGATAGAGAAGCAAGGCGGCGTTTCTAGGAGGCGAGTACGAGCTGAATAGTAATCGACGCCAAGCCAAGTAAAAACTCAAGTGGTATAGTCGTTCTTGACTCTCGTGAGACTTTATCGCAAAGAGAGAGACTTGGATTAGGTCGTGTCCTTTTAATGGGCGAGCAGTGCGCGGAGTGTGAGACGAGGAAAAAAATTCAGTAAGAGAATATCTTCTTGCTGGATGGAAGGTCGATGAGGAATCGTGTGGCTATTAACCCATGGATCTGTACGATACTTGTAATTAGGAAATTATTAATTAGCGGGAGCTGTTCGATCTGCCTAATGACTCGTGGAAACTGATAGGTCTTCCGCTTAATGCGCAGAGACTTCACTAGGATAGCGGGCGTGTCAGGAACGTGATGTCTATTATTAATTAGTACGATCCTAGTATGCAATTGCACTAGGTGATAGGTAGCTATCTATTATAGTGCGAGGCGACTGCAATTAACGCTTGGGCTCGTTAATCGAACGCTGATAAGTCGGTCGGACCCAATGGCTGACATCATTAAGCAATCTTGAAATAGAGTTGGATGAAATAATTCCGTCACTTTTAATCTTTGAAAGGTTGTCAGAAAGATACGGCGAATTCCAAAAGTATTGCTAATACCCTTAACGGCTATTTTAATTGATTAACAATACATAATCGATACTTGACAGGGAAAATATTCTTGCCTGCTTAGAGGACTGGTTAATTAGATGCACCCAGGTTTCTTGCATGATGCCACTACTATAAGTACTTGCTGGATTAATAGCTTGGAATAGATTCTTGGCGCACATTGGTTCCAGCCGTGTACATAATGGCGTGTACGCAACCTAATTATTTTCCCATGGGATACAAGCGCAAGTGAACTTTGGTCAAAAATGATAGACGAGATTAGCACGATAGGCGATTGATTGATTTCCTTAGTCGATATTGCTAGATAGGATACGTAATCGTCAAGTGAGATTGATTCTGGACTTTGAGATTTTAATTTACGTTAGATCTACTGATAAGAGTAGTACAGGAGGTATATATCTATTATTGCGATTAAATTCCATCGACCTGATTGTTCGGCCATGTTCATTTTGTATTCGGAGTATCGATCGCCCGCACTCGTCACGAATATCTTTGCATTTAGTTCATATTCTTCGTTTAATAAAACCAGCCGCTATTGGTAACAAGGTAAAATGGAATATCATCTAAAATAGAACAAGGATCATTGCTAGAAAATTCGTTATTTCTTAACTTGCATGGTTGAATTATCACAATTAATAAATGATTTTGATGTAATATAAATTTAATGCTACAGAATATGATATTCAAATGACCTATGGTACGTAGAAAGTTGGTCCAGTGACCAAGCGCTACCGATTAAGTTTACTAAACAATGGCATTGATAATTGACAGAACGTAATGACTAAATAGTATAAAATCATTAAATTTCCTGATAATGTACTCCCAAATTGGATTTAAGTATTGGTACGGTTACGAATAACGAGCCAACGATGAATTTCAGTTTTATCGGGGTTGTTTTAAAGCAGGTATATTTATTACGTGTCAGCCATCGAATTTTCCATTACAAACTGTATCGATCATTCGATCAATGTTATGGTTAATCTCTATTTTCTCTACGTAAAAGAAAAGCAATGTAATCACCATAGTATCGATACGCCGCAAACTTTTAAATGGTAGGTATTTCAGAAGTGATCAATCGGTTCACGGAGTACGATGAAAATAATACGAATTTATTTCCTAACGATCGTGTCGATCGACCATAACTGATATCCTTCGAATTGTCTAAAATGATTTCTGGTGAATATCGCTCTCGGCGCATTCATGTTACTAAATTGCAATAACAGGGAAAAAAAGAAAAAAAAGATCTATTCCAGTTTATTGAATATTTCGTTCTGGCTTATTTTATTTCTGTGGTGTAGAACTAAATAGTAGAAAAAAATTAAAGTAACCGCACAACCCGGCAGAATATCAATGGTGGTGAGGTGAAAATTCGAATAGTCACGCTACGAAGAGCACAGAAGGGACGGTGAGCGTTATTGACCGTCCATGACGTAATACAGCGTCGGTTGACGACATTAAAGTAAGCGACTCGAAGGAGAGAAACAAATAAATATTATCTTAATCGTCAATCGGATTCTATATGATAAAGACGGTTATTCCCATCTGTGAATTCAATTCCGATGTGGATATCGATGTACATCAATTGTTTTCGAATCAAATAAAGTCTGATAGAGTATAAACGAGTGATAATCAATCGCACCGAATTGAACACGAGACAGCGCTAATAATTGCTCTATATACGCAGTTTTTGTCGTGAATTGCACAATTATTCCATATGCCAACACGTACGATTGCACTTTTAATCGAAAGTAAAACCTGCCGCGTTAGCGTTTCTGCATTTGTCCAATAACGATGCCTATAACCATCGTCATTCTAATGAAAAACAAAAATATGCATTGCTAACACATAAAACGTACCTCCTTATACGAAACTTATTACTCCCGAAAACCATCGTGTTGATGCTAGCCGCCAAATTGTAAACACTCAAATTCAACATGTCCGACCGTTAAATCATCAAGTCATGATATCACCACGTTCGTACACTCGCGTAATAATCACGAATCGAACGTCGATTTTTCTTTTCACTTGACACTTAGAAATTCTCGTAAAATCATCGTCCGCGTATACTTCACTCTGTCGCGTTTCCATGAATGCGCCAAAGACGCTTTACCATCCTACGGATTGAAGCAATAGCCTGCGCCACTGGCGCAAGAGAACACGCGAGTGCTAGGACAAATAAACAATAAGAAAGTAATAACTCTCCAGGAGGCGTTTTTGGCAGCTGTCAAAATCGCTGGAGTGACGTTGTTTCAAACTCTCTAGTTACCGTTGCGCACTGCGCGGGAGCTGTCAACGGAATGAGCCGACCCGCTGGGAGCCACGGGTCGGAAAAGAGTACAGATAAAAAGAGTGCGCCGAGCATGGCCGAGCGTTCACGAACTTCCACGAAGTGACTCGACGCGTTGGATCGGTGACAGGTCAACGCTGTCAACTTATCTTGAACTGGGATCTGTATTCACAATCAGTATGTATGCACATACATACATACAACCGTATAGCCTTAGGGGATACAATGAAGTACGTATGACCCGACGTATCATCGTATTAATATACGACAGATGATTAAAAATATAAAGAAAAGAAAAGAGATGATGAGAATAAACTGATACGACATTAACGTACAATATAAACATTATTGTTTTTATTCGTTGTGTCGTTGACGCGTACTGTTATGGCGGCCATTAAAGTCACGACCTTCTATTAATAACGATTCGTAACAAACACACGTATTCGTTACAACGGACAGCGGTTCATGTCGGCCAGTTTATCCAAGGCGGTATTTTCAATTAGATCGAAAGAGCAGAAAACATGAGGTTGGCGGGTGATCGTTAACGATCTTGAAAGCTCCCGGAATCCAAGACTCCAGCACGCATCCCATCGAAGGTGAAGGTTTCTCCTCCTCCACCAACCTCGAAAGCCGTTTATTATACAACCTGTATAAAAGCGAGCAACGAGGCGTGAGCCGATCATTTTTTTTTTAACGTATTATGGCATACGCCACATTGTGAAACGCATCTCCCCAATCATTCAGCAAGCATTTCGCAAGGATTACTAATACCC
>JARQST010000649.1:640-105300 GCA_030142225.1 Pachycephus smyrnensis
AGGAATAATTGCGAAATAAAAGAATGAGACGCATGCAATTTTTTGAGGTGAAAGATTTTCGTGCTAAAATTTTGCATCATCTTATTCCTTTATTTCGCAATTATTCCTTACGAAAGTGCCATTTCAGTAATTGTGGGACTTAAACAAATCTGCGTGCACTCGAGTTTGATAAAGATAATGCAACAATTCCGTGTAACTTACGATTTTCGTGATTGGAAATTCAAGATGGCCGTTTGCACTCCCCAGTCACCTTAATAAAAAGTGTCGATCAATCTAGCTTGAAGAAACACGTTTACTGCGGAAAATATGGTGTTTTAATAAGAAGTGTGGATCAATCCAACTTGAAAGACACATTTACCTGGTCTGACACATGACAGATATCTAATTTATTAGAACAGCCACAACCAAACATTAAAAAAGAAAAGGTGAATAATAAGTAGACGTCTATACCTACTGTATGATTGTTCTACGCACTTCGCAACAAGAGCTTTATCTCCATATATCTGAATTTATCACCCTTACAGCATCAGAAAAATCACTATTATTTCTCGCAATGTACGTACGAAGGAAAATATTGACCGGAAAAGGTAATTAGAACTTGCAATACTTGATAAGCGATAACATAAATAATTTATTGAAATAAAATTTACGACGTTTATAACAACTGAAAGTGAAAATTATTTCTTCTTGTTTCGCTGACTCCTTCTCACACCTATTTTGAATGAATAATAGTAATTATTAGTGAAAAAAGAAAAATGAAAATGTAAGGAAAAGATATTTACCGCTTTGTGTAGGCTTATTTTTTGAAGGAATACCCTTTTTCTTTCCCCCATTGCCTTGCGAAGGGTAGAACATTGCCGGCATCCTTTCGAAACAGGAAAGCATTGGCGTAACGACAACCTTATCTAAAGGAGGCCATGTAGTATTGGGTATTGTACGAAATACGTCATCGGCATAAAGAGAATGCAAATCAAGGACTTTTTTCCTGCAATTTTATAACTCAGTATTATTTATATAAACTAGATGAAATGAAATATATTCTAAAACTGGGATTCTCACCCTGGAGTTTCTATCTCTTTATATATCGTGGCGAAGGCTCCGTTTCGCAATGTGTGTCTTATGAGGTAACGCCCAGGTTGCAATTCAGATAAAGTATGTATCACATTGTGCAACAGAACCAACGAATCCTCTACTTTTACGTTATACAGTCTTTTTAATTCATTGTTTATCGATATAGCTGTACGTTTCTCCAGCTGTAAGATTTCTTTGGATTGCTCCGATATTCTTGCTATGTAAAGAACGTTCAAAGACATGACATTATTATGTTGAACTATTTCATTAAATTATTAAGATGAAAATGTATGTAAGTAAACCTCTAATAAGAATCGCGCCAGGTCTAAACAGAAGAGAACTCCATTGTCTTAAGGCTTCTTCCAGTGTTACAGCTTCCGCTCCAAGTGCTACTTGATGCTCCAGTTTCGGTGCCAGCATTACGAGTTGCATTTCCCCATCCGGTAATTTCTATAAATTTCCAGAAAAATGAGAAAATAGATTTCTACAATATTTGTAAAATTAAAGGAATACAAAACTACATACCTCTACTCCGTCTATTTTAGAGCGATATAAAATTTTGTAATCTTTTGGAATATTTCTTAATAATTCGCTTTCTGAAGCTTCACTCGTACCGATGCTGAATAATTTGTAAGATACATTGTATCTTCCTGATGTTGCATCCGGAAATCTTCGTGTTTCCGATTCTAAATTTTCAACTTCCTCTTTATTCTTGACGTCATTCCGTTTTGAAAACATTGTAGTTTCAGCGTTCGAGTTTGGCTTCTGATCCGGAAGTTCCTGAGATGAACATTCTTCCTTGTTATCGGATTCACGTCCTGCAAAATTCTCTATCTTTTCTTCTTCCGCATCAATGACCATTTCTGTAGAAGCATTTGAATGTTCTGACATAGACAAATCTTCTACTAGTAAATCATTTTCAAAAGTTGTACTTTTCCCAAAAACTGTTCTTGCTGTTGAGGTTTGCAAGGATTCAAGTAATTCGTTTTCACACGAAGATTCCTTTGAACTACTTCTAACAGAACCATCTAATGAGGTCCTTTGTACCTTGGGTGCATTTTGCTTTATACTCATTTCAAAATCATATCCAGAGAGCTTTCGTTTTTTTATATTAATTTGATCATCTTTTTTCACTCCTGTTCTTAAAAGCTCTGTAGATTTTGAACTATCTAAATTATTATCATAACTATTAAGATGCTCCTGATCCTTCGACAATCTATAAGCAAGAAGAAATTAAAAAGCAAACTGTTGTCGTTGAAGATAATTAGAATCATAAGATAACTTTACCTAAGAGAAGTTGGATGATTAGGATGAGTGAGATGACTTTTTAAAATATATTTCAATACCCAAGAATTTTTCTGTGGTATAGTACGCATTGTAGGCGGTAAAGGCTTATCGATATAAATAACATTTTTGCCTTTTTTATTTTGTTTTATAACAGCCGGTAGAATCCATGTGTTGTTATAGTTTGGGCCGGTATTATTTAATAAACAATTTAATCCACTTGAAGAAATAACGAGATCAACGTCATTATCTTCTGCCAGCAGTTGACAATTTGGGTCCTGACTTACTGTATTTTTGAAAGACAATGAAGATTCAATAACATTTTCGTAAGTTCTAATTGGATAATGTTGTTCTAATCTTTCTTGATTCACATTTAATATACTTGGTGTAACAAATGTAGGCAAAATCACACGAGGTATATTTCCCTAAAACATAAAATACCAATGAAGTAATCAATTATGATCTTTCTGCATCATGATAAATATGAAAGATTGATATAAATATCATTGGGATTTACCATTTCCAATAACGTATTGTCATATCGAATACCGATTTTTTTCTCAGATACAAAAGCCAAATCTCCAGCTTCGGTATAATATTTGGGTAGTTTCTTCAAATTTTCAATCTTACTGTTCCAATGACGATTAATATAATCCTCGCAAATTATCTTCAAGTTGCTGCCATCCCAATGTTTTTTAGCTACCTTAAGAAACTCATCTTGTTCTTTATGTATTAAGGGCGTTAATTGCTGTAAATGAGAAATTGAAGTTTAAAATTTTTTAACCTTCATAACCTCCATTTTCTTAACCTCTTACAATATATGTTTCCAATTCCTCGCGGTTTGTTTGAGTAACTTCTGGTTTTTCAGAACCAGAAAACCTTAACAAAACACGAAGACACAAAGCCTGTTGTTTCTTAGTCAGAAGCGATTGTCGTGGAAATTTTATAGGACATCTAACTATGCCAGGGACATATTTCCTCTTCTTATTGTTTAACTGTGAATCTTCCTTTGATGCTGCTGCATTTTGCTGTTGTCTTTCTTGCGCAGCATTTGCTTTCTTCTTTTTGGACTTCGTACGTTTCTTGGTAGCTTTTTGCGCAACTACCGTTGTGTTGTTTTGGACTGCATTTGTCGCAGTGTCAGTATTCTTAGAGCCATCATTTATTTCATCCTCTGACGTTTCATCATCAGTTTCATCTTCAAATTCTGATTCAGCAAATGGATCTGTGAAAGCTCCTTGCATAATTTTATACATTACACTTTCTGCTTTCATTCTCTCCTCATTGATAAACACATTATCAAGCATATCTTCCAAAGGAGGATTCCTAAAATTTAGTATTTCCATATTTAGAAAAAAACATATTTATGAACTGTTATAAAGTGCATACAAAAAAATGAAACTGAACTAATTGTACATTTCATTTTATAATAGAAAAATATGATAGTTTCAGGTTAAGTCGTATGAAAATGTCATACCAATCGATATTCATAAATTCTTCCATTTCTGTTAATACTGCATAAACTTTACAAATAACAAGTAAAAATTACTTTTTGTAAAATTATCTTGTTCCTTTTAAATATCGGATGTTTGCATGCCCCGTGTTATAACCACCACATTGCCGCCTCCGTGACATCAGTGACTTGAATGAAGTTAGGAAGTTAGGTAGAAATCACATAACCTATCAGAACAACTAGTGTTTTTTCAACCATAGGTAATTTCCAATGAGTTAGTCTCGAACCAATCATTTAACAGACCAAATGGAATAGGCTCAAACTGATTGGCTAGAATCAATAAATTCGTCACAAAATCAGAAAATGTACCCAATAGCTTAATTAACACTGTGGCTCGATCAGGCTCGATTGCGTATCTTTCACTATGGGGTGAAAATACGAAAAGTGAATAGCTGTTAGCCAACCGTTGTGGTTGTCTTCTTTTCACCCCAACAACACGCAATTGGCTAACAGCTATCCCCTTTGGTATTTTCACCTTAGTGAAAGATACGCAATCGAGCCCCGGTAGTTGATACGCGTAATAACGGATCGCATAAACACCCATAACATTTTATGAACTTAGGACCGGTTCTACAAACACGGTTTATTGTTTTAAATTCGGTTTAACTGTGCGATTAGCCAATCAAATACTTGCATTTTGAAGATAAACCGAGTTTAAACAATAAACCGTGTTTGTAGAACCGGCCCTTAATGCATTTTGGACTATACCCAACTATACCTACGGAAGTTTTGTCTACGAAACCCCTAAAGCACTATATTCGTATCAAAGAGCTGTTTACACCTCGTTTTTCAATTATTTGATACGAATATAATACTTTAAGACGTGTATCAAGATGTACGGTATAAACTAGACAATTAAGTACATGCCAATATATATAATCACAAAATAAATAATGTACCTTTGAAAAATTAAAATGAAAGATTACGAAACTGATTTATATATCTAAGGCTTATATCTATCAAGAGCAAGTATACGTTCGTAGCAACTAGGTTCGCCATAACAACAATAAGAATAAAACCAGTCTTGAACAGGAAATAAAGAAAAGTGATTGCCAATTTTAACAATGGCACTTTTCAGAGCCCTATCCTTGTTCAGTCTTTTCACATATCTATCTGCCGAGAATTCCAGCTGTCTGTTTATGGCTCTCGCCATAAAGTTGCATATCTGTGTAAAAATCCCAAACAAGCTCAAATACTCGCTGAATCGTATCAAGTAATATAACTTACATCAAAAATTGGATAAAACTGAAGCAAAACAATGCCTATTGTATACGGTTTATCTTCGAAACCGAATGCTTCATAAATAGGTTTATAATTCATTAAAAATCTCAACGATGTCAGATGAACGAGAAGACGCGTCTGCAGAAAAAATAGATAAATATAAGTACTTATTTCACTTCCCTATTTATTGTAAATAAAGGAAATTGAAAACTAACTTGGTGTACGAGGAATCTGATAAAAGCGTGCCATTGTTTCCAATGGGCAATTTCATGAGCAACCAGAGCCAAAATTTCATCAACAGTCAAGAGCCGACTGGCTAATCCTGAATGGCGACCATGACTATGGTGACTGACAATATTATTATAAAGAACGACTATCTTCTGTCCAGGAACACCATGAACGAACACTTTACTATGATGCTTTCCAAAACTCTCAGCCAGGAAAATATCAAAAAGAGGAAAATCAGTTTCTTCCGTGAAAGCTACTAACTGATTACGAAGTTCGCATGGTGGTAATGGCTCCAAAATTCGATGATCGAACAAATCAAAAATAGCTTCAAGCTCGGCAACGCAAAACACGTAAAGGAAAATATTATCACCACTCATCTTAAAAACCACTACTAGTAAATAAGCAAATGGGAAAATAATTGTTTGTGTGATTATGTGGCTTAAAATAGCTTCAACCATCGTAACTCTTTCGTTATGTTCATGATCATTGTTAAGATAAGATTCGTAAATGGAGAACGGCAGATTCACCAAAAAATAGCAGGAATTTAAGAGAGTTAGAAATATTGTGCTTCGTAAAGCGTCGTGACTCTCGTCGAGGCCAAGACGTATCAGAATTTCAGTAGAACGTATCCATAGTTTTTTGTAGCTCCGCAATATAATAAATATCTAAAAAAATTTGTCATGAAATTTCGAATAAAAGGAATTAAAAGTTTTGAATACCGTTGTGAGACCAAGATTGGCGGTTTCTTTGAAAACATTCAAGACATTTTTATAGAGAGCGTAAATTTGATAATTCCGATAATCTTCTTCTCGAATTAATTCTTGAATCTCAACAGGTGCTACTTCATAAGTTTTCAAAATAGAACGCTGGAAGGTTATAACTTCATCTAGGTATACTCAAAAGATTTTATTAAATCGATTAGAAATTAATAACCTGTCGGGATTCCAACATCTGCCGCCATAAATATTTCGTCCAGATATAAATCAATACTCCTGCACGTAAATGCTTTTCAATTATCAACATTATATTTAATTAAATTCTAATTATTCTCCCTTCTCTGATTGACTACTATTAATTTGAAGTGAAAAATGTCCGACTGCAATGGAACTGCGCACAATCTTCAATCTAGGAACTTTATTTTTTCACAGTTTCTTACACGTATCCGAAGGTCATCCGTTTATAAATTCGACTGCATTACTTCTGTGCGTACTTACAAGCTTACAAGATCTTTCGTTTTCTGACAAATATAGAAGTTCTTTACGGATAAAAGATGGCCCTGTGGCGAGTTTTGCCAGCAAAACTCTCGGGTACGTCCAAAAACGTTTTCCGAAGCGTTCCATGCGTGTCCTATCATCCTAACGTGAGTATTCTTTTGCAAATAAAATCGGGTAGTACCATGTTCTCGTTTACGTCATTTTGCACAATACTTTTGACAAGTCGCGTGGTATGGTGCAAACCAAAGTTGTATATACTGTTTCTTATTGACATAATATCTGTCTTATAGGTCTTGGACCACTATGAAAATCCTAGAAATGTTGGATCGCTAGATAAAAATGACAAACAAGTGGGTACTGGTTTGGTTGGTGCACCAGCATGTGGAGATGTCATGAAACTACAGATCAAAGTTGATGAGAATGGAAAAATCATTGATGCAAAGTTTAAAACATTTGGTTGTGGCTCAGCTATTGCTTCAAGTTCTCTTGCTACTGAATGGGTTAAGGGCAAAACCGTAAGTCATGCTGCTTTCATAGGATTAGCAGAAAAATAATATATTGTATTTATATAGGTTGATCAAGCCCTGTCACTGAAGAATACGGACATTGCTAAAGAGCTCTGTCTACCACCTGTCAAGCTTCATTGTTCAAGTTAGTCATGCATATTTTTAATTTCTTATTCCTAACTTTTGTCAATCTCATGATTTCATTTCTTTATCTTCCTTCACAGTGCTTGCCGAGGATGCTATCAAGGCGGCTCTCTCTGACTATCGTATTAAACAGCAGTCAAAGGAAAAGAATAAGGATGATCAGAAAGCTGAAGCAAAAGCTTAATCAATCATATAACTATATAGAGAAACAAAGGTAGTTTCACGAAATTCTACACTATGCACTCTGTAGAACATCAGGATTTATATATTTCCTAGAAATCATGGGTGCTTGTAAAATAGAAGGTCATGAGTGAGATAAATTATTTGGGAAAAGATAATCGTTATGGACTGAATTGATAAATGTACTGCATTAGGCTGAAATTTATATATTATTTTTATATGTAATAATGAGACGGCAGACCATACATAATGCTGTGGCGCCCCATGTGTATTAAGCAGTAATAAATATATATATAAAAAATATTAAAATTGTATAATTGATTTTGAAATTTTTTAATATAATTTACTTAGCTCTGATTTTTTTCATTATGCGTATGTATAACATTTTTGGTAGGGGTTCCAGTTGCTCAGAAATTCTGACGTATCATAGATAAAATGACTACGGCAACGGAGGCGGTTCTACACCAGTGGTCTAGATTCCCGACGCAGAAATTCTTTTAATTTTACGGTCACAGAGGTATCGTATCGTGGCTTCTAAAATAACGGAGGTGTCGTACGCTGTTCTTTTCTTGCTGCGTATTTTCCGACGTTTTCCATCTTCCTTCAAGTGAGGCTAAGCGGCATCGCGCGGCCAAATCAAAGGAATATGGCGGCCTGACAGAAAAATTCGAGTGCTTCGAAGTGGATTATTTTGATTGAAAAGCAAGCAATCTATCCATTAGTGCGTCCTTTAAGAGCGACCATTAATATGTGACATTCAATCGCGATTGGACAATTAGTGTCTTGCTCGCATTTATACGGTTTTATCATCCCGCGGGTACAGGTTTGTATCCCGCTACATGCCGATATGTATTTCATTAATGGATGCAAATATGCTTTTGACCGTTTGCTTTATTTTCAGGCGTAATATGCACTGATAGACCTGGAAAGTTATCAATTACGACAGTTAACTCAAGAATGTCGGGCACGCAAGGAAAAATGCGAGGTGCTTCCTACAAACTAAAAATTAATTTTAAACTAAGAAAGTTTATTAGATGCTTATAGTGCAAAAACTTGTGTCTTGTTTCAATTTGTATTCACAAGTATTTTTATTTGCTTATATATATTTTTCTTCCAATATTATTTTCTGTTGTGAGTGATTATAACTTAAATATAGGAAATAAGTTAGCAGTGATGACTTATTATTGTTAAATCAGGTCCAGGTCGACCACCTAAGTCCAAGAACTCATGTACATGGTGCGGAGAGACCAAGCAGCCTTTGAGATATGTCCTTCCAACACAACATGGCAAGAAAGAATTCTGCTCTGAAACATGTGTTCAAGAGTTTCGCAAAGCTTATGTTCGAGGTGCTTGTGTACAGTGCGACAATGTTATTAGAGGAACACCTGTCAGATTAGAGCAGCGAGATGGTCCAACAAAGAACTTTTGTTCTTCATTTTGCTTGAACAAACATCAGAAACGAGAAAATCAGGCAGAAACTAAGAAAAGTAAGATTATCATTTCAATAGCATAAGAGTGTTTTTCTTTATAAGAAAATCATAATATAACTGTTTTTAGATAATGGCGAACAACCTTCACCAGCTGCATCTCCTGCTCCATCAGGATTACCAAGTGGATCCAGCACACCATCAACAACACAATCCTTTACAGGCAATAATAACCAGTCTAATAATTCACATCCACCGTCAACTTCTACTGGACCATTTCAGTATGAAACCTACCAGACTTTCGACTGGGATTTGTACCTAAAGGAAACAAATAGCTCAGCAGCCCCAGTAGAATGTTTTAAACAGGTAGGATCTTATACTTATAAATTAATGAACCATACCAAATAATGAACTACTTGTCATTTATATTGCAGCACGAAGTGCCACCAACAAATGAATTTAAAATGGGAATGAAATTGGAAGCACTCGATCCACGAAACTTAACGTCAACTTGCATTGCCACTGTTGTTGGAGTACTTGGCCCAAGGTGTGTATCAATTTGAAAATCATAAATAATTCTGAAACTTATCAATATCTTGATTATTAGACTTCGACTGAGGCTCGACGGCTCAGACAACAAGAACGACTTTTGGCGTCTGGTGGACAGCAACGAGATCCATCCAATCGGCCACTGCGAAAAGTCCGGCGGAATGCTCCAGCCACCGCTGGGCTTCCGCATGAACGCTTCCAGCTGGCCGATGTTCCTGCTGAAGACTTTGAACGGCGCCGAAATGGCGCCGGCCAAGGTCTTCAAGCGCGAGCCGAAGACGCCACGGTCGAACATGTTCGAAGTTGGGCACAAGCTCGAGGCAATCGACAAGAAGAATCCTCAATTGATATGTACTGCGACTGTCGGAGCTGTTAAAGACGATATGATTCACATAACATTCGATGGCTGGCGCGGAGCATTTGATTATTGGTGTCGTTACGATGCCCGCGACATTTTTCCGGCTGGTTGGTGCTTTAAAAGTGGTCATCCTCTTCAGCCACCAAGACAAAAGTGTACGTTGATTAAAATATCATTGACATATTGTAGTTTTTGCTATTTAGCGCTCCTTAACTTGATTTATTTGTTTACAGCAACAGGCCCGAACAGATTTAAATCACGGACGGGCAATGTTTTACCAGTAGTAGCCGTTTCCGGTGGTGGGACTGGTGGAGAACCTGCTGTGGCTTTAGTTAGTCCTGCTGGGTCCAGCGCGCCACCTCAACCTGCCACAGAACCTGATACAAGTACAGCTAATAGTAAACCACGTTCCTTGGAAAATGGTAATTATATTTCCTTCATACATTATGAAGAGATGGGTTCCCACGGGGACTCATCATATTTATATCTAATATCTTCTGTGTTTTTAGTCACTATCTATGTGAACCATAACTGCTCCTGCGGCCCATACTTCGATCCCCGAAAAGTCAAAGCTATGCCAGCCCAATTCGGCACTGGAGCCATTCTCAGTGTCACAAGGGATATCTTCCAGGCACTACTAATGGCTGCCATGAGTCCCAGACAGATGCTGAGCTTGTTAAAACGTGGAGAAGGCGAGTGTATCAGTCTTACTTTGGAAAGCAAACCTACATCAGTGAGACTGCCAGTGTTTGTCGAAGAAGAAGATTTCTACTCTTACATCAGGCGCCAATTGGAAGATCTGTGTGCTTGCGAGTTCATGCTTTCCAGGAGGAAAGAAGCCTGCACCAAATGTCCCAGCACACCTCAGCTGCAGACAATCAAGAGAGAGGACACTGGCAATGCTACTACACATAAGAGGAGATGGTCCGGTGAGAATCAGCAGAATCCTACGACAACAACTACTAACCCAACTCAGCAACATCAAGCAGAATCAAGTCCTGCAGCGACAACCACAAATTCAACGCCAACATCGCCCACACCAGCGAAACAGGCTAGAAAGTCTGTACCAGGTCAGTGAATTCACATAAAAGTCATTCTATTATAAATGTTACTATATAAATTACACTTAAATCGTCATATACATTCCCATTTTTCCATGCCTCACTCATCAAACATCATTCAGCAAATCCTTACATAGAAATTCTCTTGTACTCTTATGTCTAGAATTAGAAGCTGCAACATCCACAACTCAATCCGAGAGCCCTGCTCAACGCATATCCTCTACGGAACCCGCAGAATGGACAATAGAGGACGTCATTCAATATATCGCCATAACAGATCCAGCCCTTGGACAGCATGCAGATCTTTTCAGAAAACACGTGAGTTGTCCTATAAATATCATATAATCCATTTAATAAACATTATAAACGAAGAATCTCTTTTTTCAATGAATTTTTCCCACAGGAAATCGACGGTAAGGCCCTGTTACTCTTAAACTCCGACATGATGATGAAGTACATGGGACTGAAGTTGGGCCCTGCCTTAAAGATCTGCAATTTGGTTAATCGTATAAAAGGTAGAAGGCATCTGGCACTGTGACCCTTTCAGGCATCCAAATGCCTTTAAGATGAAATGCCGAGACGTCGTACTTCCTGATCGCGTGTTATTTACGAGATCAACCTTGGACAATCTCAACCAATGTTATCCCATCTAAATGCGATTGCGTTTACAGTTGCCAGTTAATACGCTTTCCGTTGTTTTTATGGGATTTAAACAAGTATCATAACAGGATCCTGGATCACTATATGTGACAGTTACTGTTCCTGACTGAGAGTGAGACTTTTCAGAGTGTTAATAAAAGTGTACAGTGCAGACTTTAGCTCTAATGGAAAAGAGACAAGGCAAGTTTTCAGCAAGTGAACTTCTATCTTGAGCACTACCGAATGTACTTTCATTAATGGAAGAGTTATACTAGAGTGTCGTAAATGCGAGTCAAATTTAAAGCTCGATGTCGCGCATCAGTGTTTTTATTTTTTATCACGCCGGATAACGAATCCTAGATGAATGCACCTTAATCCTGCTACGTGCCCTAGAGAGTTATCCTCATTACCAAAATCATCCCCCACTATATAGATATTATACATATATTTTTTCTATATATCAAAGGTATATAGTATGGCTACCTTCCTTCTCCGTAGTCCTTTCTAATAGATCGATCACTGATCGCCCTGTAAATAATCGTTGATCCGAGGCTACGTAAAATATAGTATATTTGACGTACAGTACCGTATATACAAATATATATAAAAGATATATAATATATCTTATTTCTATGGTTTTTTATCATGATTGTGATAGTTATTTCTATTATTTTTAAGGGGTTTTTGACTCGTTTTTTTTTTTCATTTTTTTTGTTTTTATTACGAAAATAAAGCTCACCCCTTTTTTTTATTACAAAATAAAATAAGAATGTCAATATGAGATAGCTCGTCGAGGTACGCTACTAAGGCCAAATATTATCCCGTGTAAAGTTTATATTTACGTACCCTTCTCTCTCTTTTTCCTCTTTACTTGCGAGAGAAAAAATAAAAATCTTGACGCTATTTGTTCGTTAACTAAAAATGAAAAAAAAAAAAGAACTATGACAAAGTGCTTCTGAAAATCGATGACTTAACGGTGCAATTTTGAATTCCGTATCTCGAAACAATTCTATTGTACCATATTGTCTATAGTATTTGTCTGAATTAGTAGTCTAAGCAAAAATATAATACAACTATTACATACTATTGTATTATAAGTCAACGATCGTAGTAATGTACACCGTTCAAAGCGTTTTAAGAAGTAAAACGTAAATGAAATAGTAAATTACAGAAAGACAAGAGGAAGTATAAAGGAGAAACACAAAATTAATGTAATATATCCGCGATGACTTTGCAATAAGCTGTATTTAAAATAAACTTTGTCTTTATCTTGATCCAAAACGTGTAAGAATTACTGAGTGGGGAAAAATCTAACGATACGAATGAAAAGTCCATAAAAGTTACTAATATCCTCTTTATTTCATATCTTGTTATATTGCATTGTGAGAACATACATATGCATACCACAATACGATATACTTGTGACTCCAGGGAGGTGCCTGACAGATCTTCCAAAAATAAAGTAATATCGAAGTAAATAGACAAAGTAGAGATGAGAAAAACGCGGTAAATATGACAGATAACATAATATACAAATTACGCAGAAATCGGTTCTCGTTATGTGCTACGAATACAATTATGATTATTACATTTTACGTATGTAAATAATGCTAGCCGTCATGCTTCCGGATACCTTTCATAATTCTTAGGTGAAAGAAGGTTAAAAGGGACTGTACGCCAAGGCACGCACAATTTATACTGACAGTTCGGATTCCTTTGCTATGTGACTATAATTACTTTGTTGTTGTTGTTGTTGCTTTTTTGCCTCGGCCGGATTTTCGGTCGTGTATAAAAAAATAATCAAATCGATCACAGCAATTCCTTGAAATCTTCATACGAAAGCAAACGATCGAAAAACATGTAACGGGCGTGTTACGATATTTCATATTTTTATGATACGTTATTACGTACTTCTCTATATATCATTCTTTTTGTTTTATACAAATCCTATGTCAAGACGTATCCGTCATACTCTGTCGCGATTTATTCCTTTCAACAATATAAACCGTCTCAACTGGTACGGGATTGGTTTCGCTCGGCGAGACCTGAGTTTGCATTTTTTTTTAAATACTTTCGCTTCGCCAACGAAATTTGACAATTTACTAGTAATATATATATGTATATATATAGTAGTGATCCGTGAAAGGAATTCACCTAAATTCGAAATTTTTATCCGAATCAATACGTTCTTATTAAAAAAAACCCGTCAATTTGAAAATTTTTCCTTCTAATGAGATATAGGAAAACATGAGACAAAGTGAAAGATATTGTAAAAGAGAGCGTTGAAAGGGGGCGTGAACGCATGGCCAAGTGACTATTTTCAGTTCGTAGATAACGAAGTAAAAAAATATTTTCCCGCTTCGTCTATTCTATTATATAAAATGAAACTGTAAAGTACTAACGAAGGGAGGAAATGTTTTTTCTTTTCCTATCACGGCCCAACGGAAACGATCTTGTTATCACAATCGTATCAACCAGATAGTCAGCCTCTTCTCTTGATTTACATTTATCTCAAGGCGAATCATTCGAAGCAACCGTAACGAGTACCTGATTTTTCGCTTTCTCGAAAGAGCCCTCACTCGCAACCCACTTAAATGTACAGTCAAAGGTTTCTTTTATAATGCGATTTGTGGTGGGATCGGGAGAATTTTTCAATTTTCTTTTAACGGGAATGAAGGAAAGACTCGGAAGGCGCGAGAGCCTTACTTTTACGTGTTTCGTATCTTTCCTGGCACGTAGTTCTTGTCTATCACAGGCTCTTGCAAGAACATATGCAGGCATCGTTCATTTTGAGCTAAAGGATGTCCAGCAATTCTGTAAAGCAGAAAAAAATGTATGGCAACAATTCCATTAACAAAGAGATCATGAATTGCAAACTATTCAATCTGTTCTTTCTTTAATTATAAACAACAAATAAGAGGCCTCTCACTCACTTGTTCACAAAAACCTCCAAACCCTTCCTACGATCCTCTATAAAATCTTCTTCGAATATTCCATCATCTCCTCTGAAGGGCATTTGTCGTTTCCATGCTTTGCCTGGTAGAGGTGGTACAACAATCTGCAAAACAATGATAAACCATTAAGCAAACAAAATATACCAAGATATTATCTATACTTACTACACAGGATATCATAAAATGTATTGATACCACTTAACTCGTTTATTAATGTATAAATTTAAAGACTCGCCTTGCTATCTCGTTCCAATTCATTTCTCAACCATTCAAAGTCACTATATCGTCTTCGTACACTGGATTCCTTGACTTTGAACACAGGCAAGTTAGTCTGAAACAGATTGTAGTAATGGTCTTAGTTTTACAATCGTTGGGATTTACTGATGAAGGTCAAGTATTCACTAATGTGTTCAGAAGTCATATGACTGTTACTGCTCTTGTAAAGCCTGGCCACATGCCAGTAACTTTGTTTAGAAAAAATAAAAATGATTCTGCATACATGTATGTACCCACTAACATTCATCTCCTTTACTAGTAATTTTGCAGGCAATCAATATTACATTTTTATTTGACACTATTCCAATAACAATAGTCTAGAAGATATCCATAGGAACTATATACAAAATTAATATATTTCTTTTTGCCAAAAAAAGTGACTCACAAACGGTCAATGTAATTTAAGCACTAGAATGATCTGTCACTAATGAAGAGTCATTACGGTAAACAAAGTAATGATTATACGTAAATGAAAACATTCAATATTGTCCGTGCCAAATTCTTAATTGAAAAACTCAAATCATAAGGTAAAATAATCGCATTTTCCGAAATGTCACCATGAGAAACTGTTAAAGAAAATTTTAAAAAAGGACTAGGTTTTCGAATAAGTTACGCTACATTCCTGGAATGATTCTCAAGCATCACAAGGTGAATAATGATTTCCTCGTAAATTCCAGTCATCCTAAAGTATCACCATTAAACTTCTACTGGGGTAAATTGAGAGATTCTAGAAAAGTTCCTGGGATAGTGGAAAGAGTTGAGTAATCGACCTACCCTCATGCGGACTTCATAATCGGTATAACGTTTCTTGCCAACCCCGTGAGTGATTGGGTTGATCACGTCGATCTCAAGGAAATTAGCAGGCGCTGCGTAGGCGTCATCGAGGGTTTGTTTTTTGACGTTAAGGCGTCGCGTAGCGTCCACTGTCGTGTCCGCCATTATTCCGGCTTGCAATTCAGACGATCCACCTACTGTGAAGACTTGATAAAAAATGATAACAGGAATCCGGCAAGTGACACCGTACGGCTTGACACATTTGTTCTACAGCGCAATTCTACTACGCAGCTAGGCAGGCGTCACATCTAATATGGCGCCGCACATTCGTCTACTTTGTCAATCTGATTGGTCGAAAAGATACAGAAGGGTGCCTGATCATTCTACGAGAACGCCATTTTGAATTCTAAACTGTCCCTTGAGATTTTTATCGTGTTTCATTGTTAATATAGAATTATAAACCTTGAATCCCCTCGCTATATAGGACTTGATATGTCTAACAAACTGTCGAAATCCGCTATGAGCCTGAAACAGGTTAAATTTTTTTTTTAGGAAACCTGATTTATTTTTATAATACGACGTAACCTATATGACGAACCATTGCAGTTTATGGTCTATCAAGATGTGCTGAAGCTCTACAGAAATATTATGCGAAGTATACGGCAAGTTCCTGACAAGACAGACAGAGAATATTTGCGGGACTGGGCCAGGAGAGATTTTAGAGCTAACAAAAACGTTACCGACGAAGTGAGTACTTGCTGGACTGATAGATATCGCATACTAACTTCAGCCGCTATCTCATTTTACAGTTTGCCATCAAATCCCTGATAGTGCACGGAGAGAATTCACTGCGTGAGCTCAGAAGAAACCTCAACTTGACCAAGTGATAACAAATTTCCTTTTTTTTTTTAAGACATACTACACTTTACATAGAGTCCACTTTATAAATAATACATTATAATAAATATATAAACATAGTCTTGTAAACTACAGTAATTTATTTACAAACGCGTATACAAGACTCACACCGAGTAACAGAGTACCGGTACAAGTTATCGTTAGGGCGATTGCCTGTCGTACACTTTTATGACGCACTCTTGAGCGCAGAAGATATTGTGTCAAAGTGCTCGTAATGTACTGCCCATCGGAATAGAAACATGGCATCACGTTCACAATCGCCAGACCGGCTGAGAAGACAGTTATGTACTTGCACAGCAACGCCAAAGATTCGGGCAGTTCTGAGCTAAGGAACGAGTATTTTGGAATCCAATCGGATACATCAACCGTTCGCAAAATGTCTCCCGGATAACCAAAGAATAGTACATCCTTTCCATTTCTTCTTTTTATCTGTACCACCTGTGGGCAAAAGAATGATTCTTTGTAAATACCTCATCTTGGCATAGTTTTCTGGCAGCATAGTATTTTTTACTTTAGTGATATTGTCTAAGGACGGCCTCATGCAATGCGTGTCGCGTGGTGTACAATGGAAACTCGTTTGGCAGAATCGTTGTGATCCTTCCGCTATTACTCGTGCAGGGAGGCAAGAATGGGGTGGCAGTTGCAACGGTGCAGCTTGTGGTCCTTCTATGTATTCAAAACACAAACTCCCACTGACTTCACTGTCTGCGCTGCAGCAATTAATTGCACTATTGGAGGTCTGTCTTGCCGGAACGGTTTCATCGTGTTCCTACGTGATTTTTAACATAAATATCATTTATTAAGGAAATTAATGAGAGTTTGAAATGTTACCTGAATAAGGTATTGCGCGACGCAGTATCCAGGTGTTGGTTGTCGAATGGCTTCCAAAATGCAATTGTACCAATCGTTTCCATCCTCTATGGAACAATGATTTATCTGATATATCGTATCTTGCTGCAGAAGACCTGATGGTCCCAGAAGAGGCGAATTCTGTTCATAGAACAGATTGTTCAACTTCCCAGAATATACTAGATGAAGGAATTAACATAGAACAAAGTAATACTATGTCTAAATAACAAAGATGGAGATCACAAATTGTTACTGATGACATAAAGTATTACAATAAATGTCAAGAAGAAATAGCAGTAAATGAAATTATGTATTTGCTAATCTTATAACTTACAGGTGATACAGCCTTCACTGAAACACCTTGACCAACTGTGAATAATGGGGCCCACAGAAACGTAGTCAATATCAAAGTTACAGCTGCTCCAGTAGCTAATACAATGTTGTGCCAAATTCCAGCACACAGAACTCTTAACTGGTTACGTACTGGTAGAGTAGCAAGTTGTTCAGAGCTAATATGTGTAAAAGCAAATGGGATGATGAAAGCTACTTGTAAGCCTAATCCAAATAGTTGAACATCCTCTCTAGCAGCAGCCAATGCATGGCCCAGTTCATGAACAATACTGCACACAGCAAATGTAATCGCATAGTAACCAATTTCGTTAAATGGTAAATTCACACCGGGTAGCTGCACAGTAAACAAAACAAATTATAGTTATCATCCATCCTGGTAAGTACAAAAAAAAAAGAATGACAATAAATACCATTGGTTCCAACACATGAACTGAACCAGATCCAGATGAACCACTGAACCAAGCATCTATTGTCATTTTGACCACAAGAAACAAAGCGACAGGAAGGAGAATAATGCTTATTATTACACCAGCATTAAACCAAGCAGACCAAAATCTTGATCGCTCTATTCCCCATCGTACTATAGTTCGATTAAAAGCAGTTGTGAACCATTTTACTCGCAAGACTTGAATCTCCAAGCCTGTATTCTTGAGAAAGTATAAATAAGGGTAGTGAGAGCACGACTGAAATAGAATTGGCACAGATTATTGATACTAGCTTATATTATACCGGTAATATAATCGTAATATACTAAAGGACTTTCTCACCCTAAAAAATGTGTCAAAAAAGAATAATGAACAGTGAATAAGACCAATAGCTATTAGAACGTTTAGAGCATCCATTTTTAAGATCTCTATAAAATGTAAAGCGCAAATCTCCAAACGAACATAAGAAGTATTTATTTACAAAAAGTATTCTTGTCGTTGGGTTATGTTATGTGCACTGCAGACTTTAAAACATTTTTAATTCGCCTGCTTGACACGGGGAGCGCCAGTTCCGTGATGAGATATTTTTATAAAAAATTTGACTTTTTTATAAAGATAAATTACAATGTACAGAATAATAACTTTCATAATTGTTTGTAAGTATATTACACGTTTTTTCATTAAAAAAGAAAGATAAATACAGTAATATTAATTTATTCTTCCGAAATGAGATATTCATTTCTAAACCTTCAACTCCCATGTGGTCTAGTGGCTAGGATAGCTGGCTTTCACCCAGCAGGCCCGGGTTCGATTCCCGGCATGGGAAATTTTTTTTATAAATATTAATTATTCTCTTATGAATTTCATTCACTTAATAGATTTAATAAATTTTAATCATCGCGAATATATAATGTTTTACTACAAAAGAGATAAATGTTTTATCTTTATTTCTTTATACACAGTCCACAGTTTCAGGAGCACAAATATGAAACGTTTGCAAAATATAAAGACGAAACAACCTGTGAACGTCCATAGAATACGTCTCGTGAAGACAACATCGTTAAAAGTATACAAAAATAGAAATTGTATTTCCAAATACATATTTTCTTTGGGACAGACTTTTGAAATATTATTGGATAGGTACTACCAAAAATGACAAAATGAAGTACGCAGTATCCTTAACGATCCATAGCTTAAAAGAATTTAAATTGTCTCAAAAAGTTCCATCCTCGTTTCTCATCCTCCTATATTACAAAAATGGATCTAAACCGTTCATTCTTAATCTCATTTACTCCATAACTTCTAATTGTAACAAATGAATCTACTCCAACCGGTTAAATTTCTCAGTACTTTATATAAACTTTCAACAAAAAATATAACACTTTCTTAATATCATATTACGTTCCCATGCCTTCTCTTAGTTTATTCTCTTTCATGTGTGTTATCAACCATACCCAAGCCGCGCAAGCATCCTATTAAAGCTAAGAATATTCAGGGTAATACACAGAATCAATTCCATTCGCGTCATTCATTCAAATGCCCCACCAAGAGGCACAAACGATTCACAATTAAGTTTCCTAGGGGGAAAATCTCGTCAGTAAAGTGAAGAAGCAATGCAAAAGGAAACTGAGAAAAATATATAAAAAGAAAAAGGGAGAAGGAGCGGCAGCGAATATAAGAAGAGGCAGAGAAGTAAACGATGATGGGCAAGAAGGACAGTCAGGCACATGAGCGAGGAAGAGAAGGCTGCCTGGGATATCAGGGCAGGCAGAGAAGGCAGCAAAATCAAAGGTGGGGATTCGAAGCTTGGCACACTCCAGTCGTAATCTGGAATCAGCGTGGGCAGTAGACGGCCTGGCAGTTCCACTACACATAACAGAACATCCACGCGCGGATAAATTCACGCGATTCCTGTAGCCGCTACCATATGGAGTGCGCGAATCGGTTATCCCAGTGAACGATCGTTGCATTTGTATCCCCATTGTGACAACTCCGATGAGCATTCGTGGCACTGAACGTCCATGCAGCCTTGGGAGAGAGCAGCTGCCGATGAGAATGCTAAGCACCAGGATACCAATCCGTTCCTGGTCCTTCTGCCAGTGGCTCTGGGCCTACTTGCGATATGGAGCGTTAACAGGGTCTGGTGGTTCAACGGTGGCCAAGGTAATACGGGGATTCCCAGCACTGCTGTAAGCAGAAGACGTAGATGGCGACCTCTCGCTTGTCCCAGACGACCTCCGACCCTGCCCTGTCTCGGCAGAGATCTCGAGGAGGTCGGGAACCAAGAAACTTCCACCAAGAAGGTATAACTGCAAGGTCAGGTTTTTAGGGATGAAGTATAGTACGCTGAAAATATGTTGATAAATGAATCATGTAGAAGAATTGGATTAGAATTGAATTTGATTGAACAAATTTTTTATTCAATTTGCAAAGATAAGCAAGGCTGATACATGATTCAATTTGAAAAGCTTCAAAGGATCTTGTTTGTTATCGTAGGGTTATAATAATTCTCTTTACAGACTTTTGATATTGTGTCTCACCTTTACGTCCAAAAGGGCACTCTACGAGTTTTCATTATAACATCGTTAAAGTTCTGTGGGATATTCATGTACGCTGACTCTACGGTTGTTAAGAAATTTAATTAATTGAATATTAATTTGTTTTACTCAACGTCGTTGTAAACAACAAATTCGTTTAGCATTCGTTAGAATGCTCTCCACCCACGCTTTAATATTCTGTGTACCCATTCCAACCAAATTGCTAGTTTACATCGACCCTCGTCTCCCTGAAAGAATTTTATACGAGAAAAAATTGTTTACATTTTCGTTTAAGAATTAAGCATGACATGTGGAAAGGCACTAACAATATACGTACACAGACACATATGGAGAGCACTGATTAAGCTGTAGAACGTCGTACGCGATAAGATACATGGCATCAAAGCCACTTCCGGCTACATCACCAAATTGTTGTTAGCTAAATTAGAAGTGAATTAACGGATTCTTTGGTAAATAAGAAACCAACAAAAATTATGAAAAGTTTAATCATGACGTCATTCAATGGCGCTACTTCTTCTTCATTACTTTTAACGATACAAAACACTTGCGAAACATTTTCAAACTTAACTGAGAATTTCTCGAGGAATATGTATAATTTCGTAAATTAATGTTTCTAGGTAGGCGTTAGACGTAAACATTATTGTAAGCTGATTTTCATTGCTTACGCAATATATTTCTGTTTAGAAAACTATAGAGTAGCGTAGCTGCACAGAAAGTAAAATTGACCAAGAGAAATCCTATGGCTTAGTCTGAAAATATTTCGAAAACTCTTTCACGCTCCATAAATGAGCACGAAACGGATACCCAACTGTGTCTCTATGTTTGTGTATATATATATCTGAATGCTCCAAGAGAACGCAAAAGGCACAGTACTCCGAAACAGCGTGCAGAATGATTGAGTTATGATGGACCAAAATAGGCACGTTCCATAAAGTTGTAAAAGATGAAAGAGTTTACGCCATGGCATTTTCTTTTATGGATATCCACACGCATTTTATGCATTTGTATATAATCTGATGGTAATTGAAGAGTTTTCATCTATTATGTTGGCATGTCTGATAACATGGATTTGTCAGTTTGTGAAACAGCTGATCGATGTTCAGCTTTTTCGTAATGTATAAGAGAGCAGACGATAGTCGGTATTACGGTGGCATTGATTAACTGATTCTCATTTCTAAAACTTATAGTGTTTTAATCTTTGTTTCAAGTAATTACATCGATTACTTAGGTAAATTAACTAGATTTTTTCTAGTTATTCCCTCGCTCTTTTTTTTCGGAGTGTCCATCATGTCTGTCGTAACCTGTTACGAGGATACTGTAAAGTTAAATGACTTTGTTCTGTTTGTATGAAGCATACTTTCAGAATTCTTAACGCAATATATATAGTGAAATTATATTTTTTTAGAATCAAATTTGTTATTATAAGAATCTAGTTTAATGCACTGTTTCAGTTTATTGATATTCAAGTAGTGTTATAGTATAGATTATAATGGGTAATTATATAACTAAATGATTCATTGCACAGGTGACTTCCACGGACATCAAAGAAAACAGAATGCCAGCGGGTCGCCGGAACCCTGGAGGCAGAGGTAACTCTGGAGCTCGAATACAATCTGGTACAAGCAATAATTCATCAGGAAATAGCAGTACACCTAGCAATTTGACAACAGGAGTCATTGAAGAAAAGAAATCTGGAGAATCTATTGGCACTCGACCATTAGCTCCAAAACATGTTCCTATTCCTTCAGTTCCAGTAGATAGCCAATTAATGTTCGAGGCTCTATCTTTGGCAGTCTCTGCGATAGCAGCTTCCCTTCAACTCCTTAATTTGTATAGGACAGTTTGGTGGTTGCCGCAATCATACAATGAATATACCATGGTATTTTATAAAAAATTATGTTTAAAAACTCATCCTATTCTATACTTATGACTGATTAAGAAATTTTTTTACAGAATTTTTATCTTGTGGATCCATACTTGCTCATATTCATTGCAACGATGCTAGCAAGACGATTAATTTATGCGCTGTTACGCAGATTCATAGATGCTGTCTCACCTGCACGTTGGTTGCCTGCTGCACAAAGAATAATGAGGTAGCCATTACATTGTAATAAGTATTTAAGAATAATATACTTCACAAATGCATCCAACAGAAATGAACTGTCTTCATTGCATTTTCAGGATAGTCTTACTCGTGATTGTGATTGGAGTGCTTTCTTGGTGTTTATATTACATGAGCGAACGACACAACACGATGAAGGTCTTCTATTTCTGCTATCCGTTCGTATTTCTTTCAAATACAATTAAATATATTAAAATCACCTGAAATATAATGAACTATTCATCTGTATTGGCTGTGATTGCAATCCGTCGTCAGACTTATCCCATTACTTCCAGAAGTATTTCTGTCTACTTCCTGATGTTTGGTGTGAGCATTGGACCATTCTTTGACATATCAACAGCGCCTCTTTATGTGAAGGAAGATCGCAAAACGAAATTCCTGCTCGGTAACGCCGTTGAAAGTTATCAACCACCTTGATCTTCCTGGCAGCTTGTAAAAGTTGATGGAGAATTTTTCATCTACGTACAGACAAGCCATTGCACAACTGCTCCCTGAGCGCACCTGCCATCCGAGCTGAAGTGTCCAGCCTACGCTCGGACTTCAATCGCAGACTCAAACGTGCCTTATTCGCATCTTCGGGCACAGCCTACGTTTGCGGAATCGCACCTGTCATCTTTGTACCGCCGCACCTGCATTTTAATGTCACCTGGGTCGTACAGCATATCGTGCTCTTCTGGCTTGGAAGGCTAAGCGCCCATTTTGCTCAGGCGTATCCAGTAAGGTAAGGACTATCGAATACATTTATCATATAATTAATCACCTTAATTTCCTATCTTTGAAATCATTGTAATTATTGAAACTAAATTTTCTTCAGGTACTGTGACGTCCTTCATCGTGCTGCACTTCATCTAGGGAAATGGACCAAAATTGAGGGCCGAAACAACCACATCCCTACGCAAATGTGGAATGATTCGATTCTCTGGCCTCATGGTTCCTTGGTAAAACACAATAAGGAACTGTACCGTTCCGAAGGACTCTGTACTGCAGCTGAACCAGGAAACTCGAGTCATCACAGATTTCACGTAAGAGTTCAGTTTAAATCAAATAGATTTAAAAACACACGTGTCTTTTATTTAACAGTTTTATGTATTTCAGGCTTTGTTTAGCAATCCTACTATGCTAATCTGCTCGCTCCTGGGACTTCAGCTCCTGCTTGTTGCTGTACAGTTGATCATTTTACTAAGGACTATCGAGTGGTACCAGATACTCTCGATGACGCTTCTTCTGGTTACAAATTACTACACTCTCTTCAAATTAGCCAGAGATTATCTGGTGTGTTGGAAGGTTTACAGGGCCGAACAGATTGTCCAAGAGAAAGCTCAGGCTGCCATAAATAGCGTCGCACAATAGACTGTTGAAAACTCTTTAGCTCGTAAGTACAACTTTGTGATGTTTTTGATCTTTTTCTACCGCAAAATAAATTATTTCCTATGGACGTCATTGATATTACTCATTACTTGTCTGTAGGATTTCAGTGAATTTCATGTTTTTATTTCAATATATTTTCTCAAAACTATAAAAAATATAGTAACAATAACAAATACATTCTAATAATATATTATTTGGGAATGGTAATCATTTCATGGTGTTAGTAATACCTAACCACGTTTAAATATGCTCGTAATAAATACTATCCGATCTGTATCGTGTCTACACATGATAAAGTACAACTTTCACGCATAGCTTTACGTAAGTCTTACGGAATTTAAAGAACAATAATGGATTCTATGAATCGCATATAAGAATATTTGATTATAAAATGGCATGACTGCACAGTTGTATGTTTTACACAATTTGTACAGAAAAATTATTTTAAAAAAGTTCCTTATCCCGTGATAAAAAAATATGAATATAAAATAAATGCGAATGTAATAAATTAAGTCAACAGATTAAAAAATAACTCGCCAATGGAATAACGTAAGCATAATCGTCCCTTATATACAAGTATTATTGGAATACCTCACCCATACTTCATCCAACTGTTTAATTTCGCATAGAAATGAAATTCTAATGGATATTTACACTCCTAAATAAATGAAAAGTAGGATGGAGTTTGTATGAGTTTAAATTGTAAAGTGAAAGCAGTCTGCTATTAGAGATTTTTAAGCGTGCTGATTGAGAAATTTGTAAATTAAAGAGATATCTCTGATCTAAGATCTAAGATTTTCGTAAAAGATCACCGAAATTTTCTTACAACTTTAACAATTCCCAACAAATCTTTGATTTGTCGTGTTGTCATCTGAAGACATTTTTTTAAATTCGAATAGGTTAACGTACTACATTCAATGGTATTGTCATATTTCGTGGCAACCGAGCTGTAAGTGATTCTGCCAAATTTTGTGGAAGTTCGTGCCATACACACTTTCCAATGATAGGGACTTCTTCCAATGGCGGTCTGAATGATACTAAAAGTGTGAAACAGAGTCCGTCGCCACCTTCACCACCGCTAAATTCCACGGAGAACAAACCGTGCGGCCTGTGTTGCGCAACGTTGTCTCCAAAAACTTCCTAATTGAAAGAGAAATCAAAATAATATAAACCTTTGTCTTTATAGCCTGACTGTTAGTCATCACAGACTTCCACTTACCACCATGAATTTGTGTAGCGTCGAGTGAAGATTACGGTTTGGATTTATTTCACATATTGGCAAGTGAAGTACAGTCTTTTCAGAAATCAAAACGTGTAATCTGTTCCTGCAATGTAGAAAACTTCTAAGTAATCAAGCATCGAAGCGTGAAATGATTTTGTATGTATAAAATATTACTCACGTAGCTTTTTTTTTAATACAAACAATGAGCCGTAAGTAAAGTTTCGTTCTAGGTTTGGTCGTTGGTAATAAACAGGGATGCCAGGGTGCACCAATACCTGTTAAATAGTCTCGACCTCTCTGAATTAATGGAATGATGTCATTTGACCTCAGTGAGAGATCCTCAACGTTTTTAACCCAACAGGCTTGTAAAGATTCACTGTTAGCTTGTTCTGGAGTCTTTAAAATTCCTCCAGTGACATCTCCAGTCATAACAAACCTGAACCAAGATCCACTTGCGCATTCGACCATTATTAAAGATGTTGGCTCCATTATCAATCCTGTCTCCTCTAAAACTTCACGTTTTACAGCATCTATAAGATTTTCATTGGGTTCTACCCGACCTGCAGGTAGGTACCATTTCCCTGCACAGGATGCCTTTGCTTCCTGCATCATTAATACTTCATGATTGTCATTAAAGAGTACTGCAGCTACCACATAAGTTACTGTCTTATGGCAGATAGGAATGTAGGTTGAACTGGCAGTAGGCTGGATCCCTTTCGCCTCTACAAGAAAAAGAAAAAAAAACTGGAAAGTCACATAGCTACATAGAAATAACATAGACTATGCTATACTGTAATACTATAGTTATATGGCCATGCATTCCAATGTCAATATATGATAAATTGCATAGCCAATTGAAAAGGTAGATTACAATATATACTTGAATAGAAAATTATTTAAAACTATTGAAGGCAAATACTAGAATAGCGTGTAACACTGTTATGCTTGGGGGACTACAGAAGAATCAAAGTACAGTTATAGGTAATGACACATGATATGAGTAACGCTATCTTGTTCTCTAAGAAAGAATTATTACTTTGTAAATTAAAATAAATCTGTGCAGTTAATTAAATATGAACATACTCTGTAATTAAAATATTAAATAATTACCGATGGCTTCATTTTGCTGAGCTAAAGTGAAGTCGCAAAGGTCGTCACTGTCGCTCAAACTTTGTCCATCCAGAACCAGACGAATTTTATCCTCGATAGCGTCTGGCATCTTGTCTGCCTTTTTATCTAAGTTCTTAGTTGCAGTCAACCGGTCCTCCCTTTGCAATTACAGTTATGAACCATAACTGTTGCGATACTTCGTCAACACACAATCCCCCACGCGTTTCTTTTGCAACGTCAAAATATTCACGGCGCGTTCGACGGCCTCTTCCTGCATTCCAGGACACCAGGAATTGACCAATCACAAGGCGTTTTAACCTTAAGACCGATTTATGTTTCTTTTCATTCGATGAAGAAAATTTGATTCTGTCGATAAGTTACCAACGAAAAGTCGGCGGAATCCTGTCATTTATTTGCTTGAAATCACAATTCTCAAAAATTCCCAAATAATGTAACCCCATTCTTAATTATTAATGAAATTTCTGTGATTTATTGTAACACTGTTGATATACTTTTGAACAAGAATATGGACGAAACTCGGGCTCCTATGTTAAGTAATATACACTGTAGTAATAGCTTTTAATTATACGTTAATGAAGGTACGTTTGTTATGCAGAAGGAAATGAACGATCCCGTTCGAATTCTCTACGTGAAAGAAGTAATAAGAAACGTAAATCTAAGAGATCAGCAAGTAAAGGAAAAGACATTTGTACACTAAGTATGGCATTCAAAATATTTTTTTTTAATTAGTCACTCTTTTATGATGAAATAATTATATATCAAATATTTTCAGGAAGAAGAATCAGTGTCCCTATAACGCCTCAAATGATTTATGATTCTATTAAACAGTTGCAGACCAGACAATTGTATGTTGATTTCTCATTAATTGTTAAACATTTGTGCCGATATTATCCAATTGAGAATGATGAACGTATTCTGGTTCCTGAATTGAAAGAAAAGCTTGATTGTGCCGTATTGGCTGGGCTCATTTCACGGTGTGGAGTGGATAAGTACTGTTTGTCAAACTTGCGTGAACAAGCAAATGCACATAAGAGTGCACTAAGTATTTTTTGGGAAAAATATTATCAAGTTAGCACTTTTTGTCTAGTCTATAAGATAGTATATTGTTAAATTTGAGAAAATTCATACCTTCATTATAAAGACTCAAATGATTTTTAGAATGAGATGTTACCATTAAGAAGAAAGAAGAAAACTGTGCATTCATCAAGAATGAGTGCCTACAATAATGAGACTGATTACTCTAGTAGTGATAGCAGCAGCCATTGATATTAGATTAAATGAAATATTTTGTATAGAACTGGCAATGAAAGGTACTGAAAAATTTTTTGCCCAAAATATATATGCGATACACAAAAAAGGGTTTATCCAACCCATACAGATCTTTATATTTTTCATTCAGATATAACTTTGTATGGTAAAAAAGAATCTATAGAAGTTATATGATATTGCACAATGAAGAATTACATTTGCATGGCACTTAAGTAGTAGTAGGGCTTTCAGGGTACATACAGAAACTCTGCTAACTGGTCTGAACACTTTTTAGAAGACTGCAATTTTCCAATGATTGCATTTCTAGCAGCAAACTTGCAATTGTATGTCTCAGTTGATGAAATCGTACTAAAGAGAGCTCAAAAATGTGACGTTCACCAGTACTCAAAGTCCATTCCATCAGAATACTTGGTTCAAGTACTCGAGATAAAACACTATGGAATGAGAAGACTATTATATTAATGTTGTAAAATAATTTTATAATATCACCTTATACAGTATCAAAGTAAGCATATACCTCGAAGAAATAGTGATATCAACGCGCCACTTGCAGGATTTTAATCTGGGATAAAAGTTGGTATTATTGATCAAGCCTTGAATTAATGCTGGTCTTCTTTGGCCGTATACAACAGTAGAGAGATCTTCTATGCATTCAGGAGCTAATCTAAATAATACCTCCTTAGAAACGATATTTACCGAATATGAATGTTTAATGCTTATTGATCATTGTTTTACTTACTTTAACTCTTGAAGACACTGTTTAAATTCTGTGGGTTTTACAGATCCTGCTGTAGATCGTAAATGTAATCTCAGGATTGTTAAAATTGCAGCATACCACTCATCAACATTCTCTTGAGGAACATTATATTTTTCACTAATTCTTTCCAGAATACCAGGCTCAATGTGTTCCTGTTCAATAGCTCTTACAGCCACTGTAATAACACGTTAAAACTTGTCAAACCAATTCTAGAATTGGATTTCATTATAAAAATCAAAGTGTTGTTTACTTACACTGTGTAAGAGGTCTAGCAATAGATTTTTTTAATTCAGCTAAGTACTTTGTCTTATTAACTAAAGACGAATGTATCTGCATTTGAAAGGTTGTCGACATTTCGAATCCGTACAATCTCAAATTTGTCTTTTTCAAGAGAGTACGAGAAATGATATTAACGAACTATAATCGTTTTAAAACTTAATTGGCCACTAACTGCTATTAGCAGTTTTTGACGTTTAATATTATATCGCAATTTATCACGTGACAACAAAAGCAAGCCATAGGCTATGTTTTCACTGGATTGCACTGGATCGAGAGATGAAATACGTGTGTTATATATCTATATATTAGCAAATTATAGGTATACATTCAATGTATTTCCACTCTCGTACGCCTCCGATGAAAACATAGCCATAGGCTATGTTTCCACCGTGCAGGGTTAAAATAGAGTTCATCAATCAAAAACGAGATTTGAGAGGAATAAACTAATTTGATTGGTTAACTCTGTTTTAACTCTGCACGATGGGAACATAGCCGTAGACAGCTTTTCTTCTTCTTCCTTCCTTTCCTTGTAGCTGCCTCCTCTCTTCTTCTTCTTATTCCCGATGGCTATATCCCCTAGGAGACAGCTTTAACTAAGGGCGCATTTCGATATTCACTCAAGCGCAGCGAGTATCGTTGTGTCTTTGTTTACTCACATGCAATAGAATGAGACACAACCATGCCCGCAGCGCTTTAAGCGAATATCGGAACGCACCCTAAGGAAGTTACCTTGGGCATTTTTCTTTTATGAGACAGATCGACACGCTTCCTTCTCAATCCAATCTCGAATAGGGATGAACGCTATATCATTGGTCTATTCTATGAGAGCTAACCAATAGCTATGATTTAGGTATGATTCGTAGTGTAAACTCATCTGTGCCGGAAGTGTGTCGAAGTATGTCGATTTGTGCTTTCATAAAAAGAAAAAACCAATTGTTTAATTGGCGTCAGCAGCTCCCTGCGGAAGCGCTAGGGGCTTTGTATGTTGGCGCAATGACTTCAAGTTTCCGATAGGAGCGTTCGAATGGGATCCAAAAAATTGCAATTTCAAACATATTTATTTAATACATGCAATGCTCAGAATAACTGTTAATGAAAATTTACTTGAAAATCAACTGTTATTTAAGCATGTAGCAAAAAAATGTTCATGTCAGTTCTTCATTGAATGAACTATTCAACAGTAGGAACTCCCGTCAAAAATTGTCCTTGAACGTTTATTTAACGGAACATATAATATTCTTTTATCTAAGCTAATATTGCGTACGATATATGGCTGGCAACATGCTCTCGGCAGGAGTAACAAGGAAACAGAGAGGGAGAGGCAGAGAGAGAAAGTTTGATGAAGGAGTGAGGGAAAGTGAGAATTAGAGAGAGGAAGGCTATGAGAACATCAAGGCACAGGTAGTGATCGGGCGATCCCTCTTTCATTCTTGTTCAGCTGGTTCAGTTTGTTAGCCAGTGCAGAACGTATACAGGTGTCTACAATATCTGCAGTTCCTATGCCGGTTTAGGCATTCCCGAATCTCTATTATTCAATTATCATCATTAATCAGTGTCCTAAGCTACTCGGGGAAGAATGCCTGAGATAATATTTACGGGCCACTTGTTATTTTTATTACTGACATTCATAGTGGTTGTTTCTAGTTACAATTATACCGATATCGATCTGCCAGAAGATCAGCTCAAATATTATTTCAATTCATTTCCCAAGTTGGCGGAAACTTGTCGCAATGATAGCTCATGTCCATATAAGGTAAGGAATGTCTATTTGTTAATAGGTCGCTAAACGTCCTACGCAAAATCCTACATAAATTTGATTCATTGACCTTTCTCTCTCTATCTTTCTTATAGTAAAATACAGTCTCACTGTCACTAATGCCTTCACCATACCATGTTTACTATTAATATTCTGTGGACATATTAATGTACTTTTTAATAGTAAATCCTGGCTTGTATGTTCTCATAGAAATATTTAGACAGTAAAGCTTGCTGGGGATATGAAGAGGGTTGTAGAAAGGAGGATTCCTACTCTATTCCACATTGTCCTGGAGATCATAAGGGTTGGGTCGCCACGAAAAAGGCTCAACTGGATACATTTTATGCTCAAGGAGATTTTGGCTACGTTAAAGATCAGAGAAGAGAGATGATGATTCTGTGCGAACCTCTTTTCCTTGTGAGCATTGATAAAGAAGATAATAATTGTTATATTTTTCCTGTGATTAATTTTGGTTCTCAATCCTTCAGGATGACTCGTCACTGGAATGCTCAGAGCATATGAGATTTTGTCGAGGTAGGAACATTATGCTCAATTTCACCGACCTCCTGCATAGAAAGGAGCCAATTCGATACAAGATGGATGTCTTGAAGGAGGGACAGATTGGCGGTTATTGCACGTAAGCGAGCGATTCACGAGCATAGTCCTTTGCCTTACGCAGATACATCTTGATACAACTTGGACACGCGAGAAATGACGACACGAAATGATCGATCACGTTCAGACTGAACGAGCAGAGGCTGCGGGATCACGCGGATCACTTGAGTCCATTGCAATCCTGGGCACCGGAGATACGAAACTTTGCTCGACTACCCCGTCGACCGATTCCTGCTGGCGACTGCGACGTTATAATCGAGAAACCGACCTTCATTATGAAGATTGACGCAAGTACATAAATCTGCAGATGCAATTGTTTACTTTCCTCCATCGCACCTGATCGGTCAAAGGACTCATCTTTCTGTTGCAGCAGTTAATATGTATCATCATTTTTGCGATTTTTTCAATCTCTATGCGTCGCTCCATGTGAATCTTTCACACGACTCTAGTTTCAGTACGGACAATCAAATTTTAATTTGGGAGAGTTACAGGTACTCTATATTTTTTCACCTCTTTGATGCTAAAGAGACAATTAATGGACTACTACGTTCTGTAATTTCTTTTTTTTACTTGTTTCTGCACAGCTATCAATCGGCCTTTCAAGATGCTTTCTTAGCATTTACACGTAATCCACTTTGGGACCTGAAAACATTTCGTGGAGAAACTGTGTGTTTTAAGAATCTTGTCTTTCCTTTACTTCCTCGTATGATTTTTGGACTTTATTATAATACACCTCTGGTAAGTATAAATACAGCCGTCAATATTTGTTTGTCAGATTTATTGTAATGGAGATTTTTTACTTTTTTCCCAAGATTTATGGTTGTGAGAAGAGTGGACTCTTCAGAGCCTTTGGAGATCATATATTGCATAGACTACGAATTCCTCTTCATCAAAGAAAAACTCCAAAGATTCGTGTGACTCTTCTCAGTAGAGACACACAGTATAGGCAGATATTGAATGAGGACCAATTAGTCAAGGCTCTACGAGAGATACCTCATTACAAAGTGAAGAAAGTTGTTTACAATAAACATCTCTCCTTTAGAAAACAACTCGAGATTACACGAAATTCCGACGTTTTTATCGGTATACATGGTGCTGGCTTGACGCATCTTATGTTCCTACCTGATTGGGCTGCTGTCTTTGAACTGTAAGTGTAATTTATAGTTAGAAATATTATAGCAAGTGCTGATAATTTAATTGAATAATTTTCAGATACAATTGCGAAGATCCTAGCTGCTACAAGGACCTGGCTCGATTACGTGGTGTTAAATATTTTACGTGGGATAATGCCGAGAAATTGGTACAACAAGATCCGGTAAGGAAATTATTAAATAATAGGATTATCATTTTTCTATCTCTTTTTCCTCTGTACTTAATCAGTTTTTTTATTTATCGAAATCAGGGTACACATCCTGATGGAGGTGCTCACGCGAAATTCACCAACTACAGTTTCGACGTTGATGAATTCCTACGGATAGTCGCTCTAGCGGAGAAGCACGTGAAGAATCATCACGCTTTCATTGAATTCACTAGAAGACGGGACAAGGAAGATAAGAATGAAGAGGAACAATCATCCACGAATCATTCCCTGACAAAAGACGAGCTTTGATACTCTGCACGTCTATTTGCCAGGTCGAGTTAACGGATAATTTTTCCTTATAAAATCCGCGAGTTACCACTTTCAGGAAAAGTTCTAACGATAAGAGGTCTCGCAATCGAGATTAGTTACCAAACGCTTTTATAGAAATTTCTACAAAGGTGTTTCTTCAGAAACATCAGACTTCATTCCATTAGAATTTTATTTGAATTTTATATTTATAAAGAACAGTTACGACGAGCAGATTAACAAACATATATGAGATAAGAATTTGAATCGCCAAAATGTCTCTAACGTAGAGAGTTCTCGTGATTAAATTCACAGCACCAGTCATCAAATTGCCAAGAATAAAGAAAAACAGTCCATTGTAATTCACAGCTTCAAAAACTTCTGGTACATTTCTCACCACTGTCATTTCCATTCTGGAGTTGACTTCACTTCCGGCATCACTTCTCTTATGCTGTCCCCTGCTAGCACTAACGGTTGCGCCAATCAAAATGTCTATAAATGCGTCTATTAGAATAAGAAACGTTAGCATAGTTACTCCAAGAGTGAGAATCCAGACACAATAACCAGAGTTTGCAAGGCGTCGAGACACTTGGAAATATGAATCGCACACTAGCAGCGCTGTACATGCTTGAATAGTGACTAACGAGAGCTTGATGCAGAGAATCATGGAGTTATTGATGGTAAACTCTATATTACGACCAAAAACTTTAACACAAAGGTCAGCTGAATCGTTGGAATTTCGCTTATATGTCGAATGAATGATTCTACCCACAGCAACTCCAAGGAAATATAATCCAACATAGCCAGGAATGGCTAACAATCCTTCTCGATTGGCTGAGAAGAAGTTGTTTCTGGGTCCATTGCTCAGTATCCAATTTTTCAATTCATTCACACTGAGTGCATACTCATGCATTGTCAATACTAAAATACCAGTAAGTAACGAATATCGTGAACTGACTATGCTTGATATTATACTGACTAATATTCGCACGATTGCAAGTGTAGCAAAAAAATTCCAGTGTACACCATATTCAGAGACGTGTCTCTGATAGCCAATGAGTTCAATAGCAAGAAATCTCCCACAGGCAAGAATCAAAAGAGCAGCTGATCCTTTCACAGATTGTTGAAGATTTCTTCGAAGAGTCTTGTAAACACTTTCAGATGCTGGGTATCCTTTAACATTTCTTGCTTCGGGATCAACTAATGCATTAGCTAGCATAAATAATCCAACACCAGTATCCATCAAACTGTAACCATAAACTTCTGTTTTGACAAATCTACGTGGGAATATTTTAAAGTCCACTGCAAGAATACAAGCTATTGATATAACATTAGTCACTGATCGAAAATTTGTAATAAAAGGATGTCTCCTGCTGGTTGAGGGTTTCAACGTCCCTTTGAAGGTCCCAAATGAATTAGAATTTATGGCCATCAGAATCACATTGGCAATAGATAAAAGCATCATTACTGAGCAAACTGATATTGCATGATCCGACAAGACAGTACAGCATAAGATACATGGTACTATAACAAGTGATAACTCTAAAAGAATTCTTAAATGTTGATTTAAGTATTTTCCAAATAATCCCATACTCGTAGCCACTAGAACAATGCTGCATACGTTGGGTAAAATAACCAGCATGATATCACGAGGATTCGAACCGGTATGATTCGAAACGAATTCTTCTTGTTCCCGGCGATAGCGTAATTGTTCTTTGAGTTGTTCCTCCATGTCTTCATAACTGAAGCTCATGGTGTATAATCAAATGATTATTCTTATTTATGGAAATATGAACTGTTAATTATTACAACTCTAAGCTATCAGATCCATCAATAGTAACTTTCACTGTATTCACTGTTTGAATTATTTAAGGCGGAGGACTTACTGATAACCGTCAGTCACTATCAGTCACTCAACACTTGACAAGTATAATTTTTTTAACTTGTTATACTCAGAACAATAATTTTTTCCTCAAAACACGACACGCGCATAGTTTCTGATATTTCAAAAATGCAAAAGTATAACGTGATTACTGTTACATTTCAAATACAGTCTTTCTTATCTTTCTGGTTACCTCTTTCAGATTCAGTTTTGCGCGACATGTTTTGCGATTGTCCGATTTCTTAGATATAGATAAACTGTCTGACTTATGGATGTATGTTCATACAACAAATTTTTCAATTCTAATCTTCATGTCAGCGACATTTTTTTCAATGCAATTTCCCCCACTGTGGTAAATTTCTCAGCAGTCGACACTACGCAAGAAGGTTGACGCCTTCATGAGAATGTCCCTTAATGGTACAATAGAATGGTCGGCGTGGCGCGCCTTTAGCCAAAATAACGTCATAGAATGGTAAGACTTGGCTTTTTCTACTGGATTTTAATAATTATTTTATGTAGATAGAAGCTAATAGAAGTGTCTAATACCATATCAATTAATCAACTCACTTTCAGTGCTATAGCTGCTCGCTTTCCTTTGATATTAATCATTCTGGAAAATCGCTATTTCACAGGGATTTGTCATACCACTGAACAATACGAGAATTTTCATGTAACACGCTTAAACTGTACATCTAAAAACTTTACTTTCAATTCTAATATTCTAATTAGATACTACATCAAAGAAAAAGTGTAAACAAGAAAAGCACAAAGCTTGGTATGCTGTAGAGTATGACAGGTTGCTATGTTAAGAGCTATATTTTTGTATTGGATGTCTACTGCATTAACTATAAATTTTAATATACAGGAGAGATTAAAATGGGGTGGTATCATCCTTGTGATACTGTCCTTCCTACTTGGGGCAGATACATTCTATGTCCCTGGTGTTGCACCAGTAGAGTTCAAGAAAGGTCAAAAGATTGATGTCAAAGCTGTCAAGATGACTAGCACTCACACTCAGTTACCATACGAGTATTACTCCCTGCCATTCTGCTTGCCAAAGAATGGTACACTTGTTTACAAATCTGAGAATTTGGGAGAAGTACTTAGAGGAGACAGGTATGTGATAGAGATATCATTATCAATGGAATTTGTACTAATTAATTACATTCTTAGGATTGTAAATACTCCATATGAAGTGGCTATGGGAGAAAACATTACCTGCCGTCTTTTGTGTCATACACCGGGAAACCCAATTACTTGGACCGAAGAGGACTCACAACGTGTCATTGAACGTATTCTACATGAATACTCTGTTCATTTGTAAGCTTCAGTCCTTGACTCTCTACATCTCTCAGGAAAGAATGTTCTTATAATTTTGTAATTTTCAGACTGATAGATAATTTACCAGCAGCAACAAAGAAAGTTCATAAAGACACTAATAGTTTTGTTGTCTATCATGGATATCGATTAGGTGGCGTGATCAACAATCAAGTCTACATAAACAACTATCTTAAATTAATTCTGAGCTACCACAAGCACGGAGAGTAAGTATAATTATTTTCTATAATATAATTAATCTACAATAGAATTATTCTGTAATAGAATTTCTATTACATGAAAATCTCACTACTTCTATTCACATGTTTCTCTTAAAAATTGTAATCCACAGAGATCAATTCCGAGTGGTAGGATTCGAAGTGGAAGCACGTTCCGTGGATTTCTCTCAGTTAAGGTTTGAAGGAAATACCTGTATACTTCCTAGTAAGCTGGAACCACAGATTGTCAATAAGAAAGGCACTAGCCTGTTATTTTTGTATTCGGTTCAGTGGATTGAGTCTGATGTCAGCTGGGCAAGTAGATGGGATATCTATTTAGGCATGAGTGATGTCGAGATTCACTGGTTCTCCATTATAAACTCGCTTGTTGTGGTTTTCTTCCTTTCGGGTAAATATCCGCACGAATAATAATTATATATGTGCAAATACAAAAGGGATGAGGCACTAAATCATTTTTTCAGGCATTCTCACAATGATCATGGTGAGAACATTGAGGAGGGACATAGCTAGATATAACGCTGGTGAGAATGATAGTCTAGCTGGTTTAGACGAAGTCATTGAAGAAACCGGATGGAAATTAGTACATGGTGATGTCTTTCGACCACCTACGAACTCCAGGTTGTTCGCTGCTGTTATCGGTAGCGGTATACAGATATTCTTTATGGCACTGATCACAATATGTAAGTCTCAATGATACTGTCTGTGCGCTCATTCTGGGATTCATCATCCTATTATAAATGATATCAATTTAAATTTTAGTCTTTGCTATGCTTGGAATGTTATCGCCGGCCAGTAGAGGAGCACTGGGAACATGTGCAATTTTCCTGTACGTATTTTCCGGTCTGATAGCCGGATACTTTTCAGCACGGTTGTACAAAACAATGCGTGGTCGAGAATGGAAGCGCGCTGCTCTTCTGGTTTGTGTTTTCGATATGTCAATTGGGTCTAATTAAATTTCATTTTGTTATTACTGTTCGATGAGAAGAATTCATTAATTCCAGACGGCAACACTGTATCCTGGTATAGTATTCACCACGTGTTTCTTTCTGAACTTCTTCATATGGGGAAAGCACAGTTCAGGTGCTGTTCCGTTCACCACTATGCTAGCACTTCTTTGTCTCTGGTTTGGCATTTCACTCCCTCTTGTATACCTGGGATACTTCTTCGGATATAGAAAGCAGCCATTCACGCACCCTGTCAGGACGAATCAAATACCTAGACAGGTACCGGAACAGCTGTGGTACTTAAATCCTGTTCTATGGTAAGTTTATCATCATCCAGGATAAGCACCTCCTAGTGTACTAGTTTCAGAATTCATGAGTATATATTACAGCACCCTGATGGCTGGAATCCTACCATTCGGCGCAGTTTTCATCGAACTGTTCTTTATCCTGACTGCATTGTGGGAAAACCAGTTCTACTATCTCTTCGGCTTCCTCTTTCTGGTCTTCTGTATCCTTGTAATATCCTGCTCGCAGATATCTATCGTGATGGTGTACTTCCAGCTTTGCGGAGAAGTAAGTCCATTCACTATTCTTTCTTCAGTTTTAATTTCTTCTTTCTCAAATACTACTGTCCATCTTCTGCCGCTTCCAGGACTACAGGTGGTGGTGGCGAAGTTTTATAGTCAGTGGAGGATCTGCTGTATACGTTCTCGCATATTCCATCTTTTACTTCATGACGAAACTAGAGATCACGGAATTGGTCCCGACCCTGATGTACTTCGGGTATACGGCCCTGATGGTCTTTACTTTCTGGCTGCTTACTGGAACCATCGGCTTTTTTGCAGCGTACGCGTTCATACGAAAAATATACGCGGCTGTCAAGATAGACTAGTCAAAATTATCATCGACAGAAGTCAGTGGGCGTCAGCGTGATTATCAGTGCGATTAAAATTTTCCAAGAAAAGATTGACATGGGAATAAGAACACTAAGTTGTATTCTCCAGGGTGTAAGACTCAGTGCAAGTTACGACAGTGTTTTAGATATATGAGGATCCTAATCATAATCGGTAAGCTCATCGAATCTATTTGATAATTTTATTCTGTAATGTCATTAAAGAGACGTACGATAAAAAGAAATGAGGACGTAAGAGAAAAAAGCGTATTTGATTTAAAGTATCTCAATTGTCCTGATAACAGAGAGTCAAGCAATAAGTACTTATGATCCTCGTGGGAAACTAACACAGACACCACTCATTTGACTCTTGCAACAATTGAATAATAAAAGAAAAAGACTGCATCGATACCGTTCTTGTTTTTAACGTTAAAACATTCGTCTCTTTCAATATAACGAAAAAATATATATAAATTGCATTAACACTAACGGTTGTCAATGCATGCTACTCTAGGTACCAATAATAATTAGTATATAAATAATTTTTAATTTTACTATTCTAACGATAAGTATGATAACAAACGTCATTTGTCGTGGCAAATGATTGTTAGAAGGCGCGCAATGCATCACGATGTATGGTTGATAATACAGAATACGTGTATTTACTTATATGGGTACCCAAAGTTCTCAAAATTCCTCCCTAAATTTCATCGAGTTATTTTGATTAAAATAATTCAGAAGTAAAGATAATTAATAATTATGAAAAATTGCATTATTCAGATGATTCATTTCGAGGGTTAAAAAGAGAGCGTTCTTTAGTTAAATTAGCGATGCGCGCATAGTTATTTATTTGAAGGATACATTCCACGTTCACACGACACTTGTATAAGAGAACATTTTTTTCTTCTTTTCTTTCTTTAATATCAAATTGTAAATTGTAAGTAGATAAGCAATCTTCCTATCGACCAGCCATTGACATAGTATATGCTTATATACAAATGTATGTAAGGCAAGTATTTGATATTTATAAATAGTGCAGTGAATAATGTTTATATCATCGATCCACGTATACATTCACACCCAGTCCTTTTTCTTACTATAATGAGCTTCTCTATGACCTATCGAAGCAAGTACAGAGAGACATTGATTCTAATGAAATCAATGGAGCTTTAGGAAATGATTACGAGAATATCTCTGTTTTCTGATTTTATATATCAGATAGAGAAGAATGCAAATGACACCAAGGATATAGATTCCAATAACAGTGGATTCTACAGGCATATAACATTTGGATAATGCATAATTATTCGGCGTAAAGACACCCTGCAAAATACAGTTTTTAAAACGTTTACCTGAAAGTATTCGGTTTTTATAATTAAACGGAAATATATTTACCAGTAAGAACGATGGATTATGCTTGTTTCGCCAACTAAATGACGGAATTGTGACTTCTAATATATTATCTCTGTGTATTCGTCTACAACCGTGATGTGTGTGTCCGTCGACCACGAGTCTTGGTGCCAAAATATCTAGCAGCTATAAGAAATGATTTATATCTTTTAATATCTATAAGCAGATTTCATCGCTACTCTCATTCGATACACACTTGTTCCGATGCCTCTTTAGACAAACATTCCCATCGTTCTCTAAATTTAATATCCTTTATGTCATCCGGTGCTTGGTTCCAGTCATTACACATTTCATCTGACTCTCTGTACATGGGATAATGCTAAAATAAGATTATAAGAATTGGACCTATCATGACACTTATTCATCATGAATTTTGGCATTGATCGACTCACTTGTAAAAGAATTGGTCTACTGTATCTTTTGATCGCGTTGCTTTCAGAGCAGTCACTACCTACTCCCTTTGCACACCTCAAGTGTTCTGAAAAAAATACATAGTTGAGTAATGAATCTTTTCCTTTGTTACGACATCTTATTGTCTTTCATTGCAATTTATTTATATAGGACTCACTAGCGATTTTGTTTATTGCTACTTCAGTAGGTCTACAAAGAAAGCATCCATCACCTTCTAGAGCCATACTGTTAATTAATACAAAATGATTTCCTCTAATACTAATCCTTCGTACGTTGGGCGACTTCATACCATTGACGAATCTTTGATTAAGGTATGGGCTTATTACTGGAAAAGTTTTTAATAATATAATATATCTAGTGTTATATATAAATAGGATTAGTGTACTATGGCATACCATAATGAAAGCCCATATCATGATTTCCAGCTACGACATATAGATGTGAATTTTTTGGTACTGAAAAGAGCGAATGGAATCTTTGCACATAGTAATCAAATTCTGCAGAGCTACACCATAGTCCCTCGTCAAATACATCCCCTGTAATAGTTCTTGTATAACTTCAATATCATTGATAAAACTATCGTGTTACATACCTAATACAAATACTACATCTGGTTTATGAATTTTCATCACAGTTTGAAATGTTCTATACATTTGCCATTCCCTGGAAGAGTCAAACTTTACTAGCATACCCAATATTATTTCCCTTAGATTTATTTCATTTAACTTATATTCTGCATATACCTTCTGAGTTTATCGAACCAATGCCCCTTACGAGAGCCTAATAAATGTGTATCAGCTAAAAACATAGCACGTACAGGTCTTTCATCGACAGTTGGTGGTGATATGGATCTATCTATTTTGTTAGGATCCAGCACAGGCCATTCACACTATTAAAAAAGTATAATAAATATTATAGATTGAAGAAATTTACTGACCAGCAACAAAGCGCATGGACTCACCTGAAAAAGTACGACATAATATATCAGGTATTCGCAAAAGACCAAGAGGCCCAGCATAGCTAGAACGGGCACAAAAACATACTGTTTGTATGTGTAATTTTTTGTGATAATCATTTCATTAAAAATGTTTTCAATAGACACTAATATTTTACAAAAATTTTTAATTTCCCTAGAACCTCCAAACGTTACATGATAGTACAGTCCTTCTAAACTCTTTATGTAACTTCATTTGGTTCAATGATTGAAAGTGTTCTTGTATATGTAGTTTCCTTATATTTTTGTCTCTTATCTAATCCCAAGATAAGAGATGCCGATCAGAACTGACAAACTCAGAGTTAAATCCAGTTAAATCAGCTTGCGCGATAGGTTGCATCTCGCCATACACCTGCTTCACAGATGGCGCATTGGTCGACTGCATGTTTGTTTATTGCATTTGAACCATCTCAAACAATGTATAACAATACAAATATACATATTGCGTAATGTTTAAAAATACATTAAATAGCAATATCAACAATTATATAACTTCACAGAACGACACCAAAACAATAATTGGTATTCCACAATACACTTAACTGTTGTGTATATTAAAAATTCAAGTAAATTTATTTTACACAAAAAAATTAATGTTTGATCTAATCAAACTTTTACAAGAGCCTCTAATTACAAGAAATGACTTCCAATTCGTTAAGTAAGCAGATAAACAATTCGTAGGTAGATTTGCCGAAATATGAGATGAGGTCAAAGTCCTGGAAAAAGAAAGATAATCGCACAGAAGTTCGACAGAGAGAAACATACAGTTGTCTACTACTGTGCCCATTTTGAACGCATGCGTGCCATGACTGGTTAAGTGTGTATTAATGCCATATACTACGTACGTGCAGGATTTGTGGGCTTCTGTAGTCGTGCTGTGTCGGCTGTGTCCATCACGAGCAGTGAACGAGGGTTAATTTCTTGTTGTGTCTACACCTCGTAAAGAATGGCGAGTTGTCGATTATTTGGGGCACTTGTCCGTTTCTCGCGTACCAATACGAATTTTATTACCAGAGCAGGTAATCGTAAATTAATTATTATTAAAAATACATGAAAAAAATGTTTCGTTAGTCATGGCCTAAAGGCGGTTACCGTGCGCTTTTAGATAGGCCTTCGCTTAGCTCAGAGTAACCTTTGCTCCTCAAACTCAAAGTCTATTCTGGTTATAAAAATATATTGCTGTGTATGTCCAGGACCTATATTGAACCTAGTCTTGGATATACATATTTATTTAATATAATAATGTCTTCCAGTAATTATGAAGCTTGATCTGTGTTAGACATGCATGTTGAGATGTTTTTTTGACCTTTTAATGAATTTTATTTATCTTGTTTATTAAGCTGCTATTTGATTGGGTGAACTTATTAGATATTTGTCAAGTGCTTTTTGTATTATAAACTGTATATCTCATAATTGTTTCAGGGCTTTATCAACCACATAGAACACTTGCTACTATTTCCGATCAAAAACATTTCAAATGCAAAGTGGTACAGGATGTAGCTGTAGTCACAATCGACTCCCCTGGAGTCAAGGTATATAAGAAATTGTTAATTTCTGATGTTACAAGAATTTTTTGTTAAATGAGTAAATAGGTCTAAGTTATTAAAGAATTTATATTGGATCTTTACGTAGGTCAATTCTTTAAACCAAGAAGTGATGAACGAGATTGTACAGGTCCTGCGGGATATCGAAGCAAATCCTGCAGTAAGTTCTGCTGTATTAATTAGTGGGAAACCTGGAAGCTTTATTGCTGGTGCAGACATCACAATGATCCAAGATGTAAAGGATCAAGACGTTGGATACCAAATATCTAAAGATGGTCAAAAGATTCTAAATACTATTGCAGAAAGTAAAAAGCCAATAATAGCAGCTATTCAGGGTACCTGTCTAGGAGGTGGTCTTGAGGTAGGATATTTTGCATATGTCCTTTTATTAATCTCGTTTAAACAGAATACCACATATCACAGTGCAACTATATTGAAATGATACTGTCCCTGATAGGTGGCACTAGCTTGTCATTATCGCATTGCAGTGAACGATAAAAAAACTGGTCTTGGTTTACCAGAAGTAATGTTGGGTCTTTTACCTGGTGCTGGAGGAACTCAAAGATTACCAAAAGTAACTGCCCTCCCAAATGTTCTGGATATGACTCTCACAGGAAAAACCATAAAGGCAGATAAGGCAAAAAAATTTGGCGTTATTGATCTCTTAGTCAATCGTTTAGGACCAGGACTTGGAACTCCTGAAGAAAAGTAAGAATCTCAACAACACCAGTAGATTCCACAATTTGGAATCAGTGATTAATGTTCTAATTTCCTGATCAGTACAAGAAGATATCTAGAAGAAACAGCCATTCAAGCAGCCAAAGATATTGCCAGTGGAAAATTGAAGATTGACCGCAATCCAAAATCTTTGGGAGAAAAAATTATGAACTATGCATTAACAATTGATTTTGTAAAAGATCAAGTATTCAAGAAAGCTAAAGCTCAGGTGATGAAAGCATCGGGTGGGCTTTATCCAGCTCCTTTGAAAATCCTTGAAGTGCTTCGTACCGGATTGGATAAAGGACCAGTAGCCGGTTACGAAGCGGAAGCCCGTGCATTTGGTGAATTGTCCGTAACTCCTCAATGCAAAGGTCTAGTTAGTCTTTTCTTTGGACAAACTGCGTGCAAGAAAAACCGTTTTGGTCCTCCCAAGAGCCAAGTCAAGTAAGATTTACACTAGATACCTTTATCATCGATTAAACAATATCATGCTATTCACTTCTCTTACTTCATACAGAACCGTCGCTGTTCTTGGAGCTGGTTTAATGGGCGCAGGTATTGCCCATGTGAGCATTGATAAAGGATACGATGTAATTTTAAAAGATACGAACGAAGCTGGTTTGTACAGAGGCGTAAATCAAATCCAAACTGGCTTAGAAAATGCTGTCAAGAGGAAAAAAATAAACAGGTTCGCTCAGTGAAAAAGTCTTGTTCTCATAAACAATGAACTGCACTATTGAATAATGTAAACTTTTCTTATCATAAAGCCTTGAAAGGTATAAGTACCTGGCGAACCTTACGCCTACGTTGTCATATGATTCCTTCAAGAAGGCTGATATTGTAATCGAAGCTGTGTTTGAAGACATTTCTATTAAACACAAGGTCATTAAAGAGATTGAGGCTAATACACCCCAGCACTGTATTATAGCAACGAACACATCTGCCATTCCTATTACGAAAATCGCTGGAGGAAGTAGTCGTCCAGATAAGGTACGAATCGTAAAATATAATTAAATAATTTTTAATGTTATATTTCGCTATGTATCATTACTAATTTCTTATTAAATTCCAGGTGATTGGTATGCATTACTTCTCTCCTGTAGACAAAATGCAACTGCTAGAAGTAATTACTCATAAGGGTACATCCGATGAAACGATCAGATCCGCTGTAGACGTCGGACTTAAACAAGGGAAGATTGTTATTACTGTAGGAGATGGTCCTGGATTTTACACTACGAGAATCCTTAGTGCCATGTCATCAGAATGTCTTAGATTGCTGCAGGTAAGATTAATTTTTTACTTCAGGATAAGATTAATTTTTTATTTTGATGTAAGATCTATCGGATGTGTGATTATATAATAAATTTCGTTCATAAATAGGAAGGTGTAGATCCTGCAGACTTGGACAAACTAAGTAAAAAATTCGGCTTCCCTGTAGGAGCAGCTACTCTATGCGATGAAGTCGGTATCGATGTCGCTTCTCATATTAGTGTTGATTTATACAAAGCCTTTGGCTCCAGATTTTCTGGAGGAAATCCAGACATTTTTCATGACATGGTGAAGTCTGGATTCCTTGGTAATTAAATTCTTTCTAGTTATGATTAATTCTCATATATTGTACTTGCTTTGGTTTCTTAAAATTTCAAATGCTCGTTAACTGTAGGTCGCAAGTCGGGCAAGGGTATATTCGTGTATGAAAAAGGATCTAAGCACAGAGACATAAATCTCGGAGCTTTGGATATCTTGAAGAAATACAGTTTGGAACCGAAGGGCAGTACTTCTGACGAAGATCGTCAACTCCGGATGGTATCTCGTTTTGTAAATGAAGCTGTGCTGTGCCTCGAAGAGGGTATCCTGGCCAATCCTGTGAGTATGCCCTGATCATGAATAATATATTGCATTAATCCACGTATCATTAATTTTTTTTTCTTGTTCAGCTTGAAGGAGATGTTGGTGCCGTTTTCGGTCTCGGCTTCCCACCATTTACTGGCGGACCTTTCCGCTGGATCGATTGGTATGGAGCTCAGAAATTTGTCAGGAAGATGGAGGAATTCCAAAACCACTATGGAGATTCTTTCAAGCCCTGCCAGTTGCTCTTAGATATGGCTTCTGACTCTAATAAGAAATTCCATGCCAAGTGAGACTAAAGCTGGCGCCTTTTATGGCATTTTTGAATTATATGTCTTGAAGTGAGCAATATAGTCCTCAGACAAAGTATCTTTCGCAAAAAGACTTAGGACGTATCGAGTCATGAGTAGTCCATTGCGAAGGAGCTCCTTCTTTTTTTTTGGAGGGGGAATCGTACTCCTATATAACTACTATACGCTGTTACTGCATTTTCAAAGATTTTACACTCTCAAAGGATTTAATACTTTCATATTTTTGAACTGGTCGTGTTGTCTGTTATGTATGTACGCCTCAAAAATATATTGTAAGTATATTTTTTCAGCTCTAGAATTTATACAATAAATTATGCCTATTCTTAAATGTCTTGCTATTAATATAATCAAACGCCTTCTTACCACGATATTCCTTCAGCCAACTAGTACAGTCAAGAGAATCAGTAATATTATCTTCTTCGCAGTTCAAGGAACGCATCTTCTTGTTTTTATACATTGGCAACTCTTCATCGCGTAACACTCGACGTACTAACGTCTCGGCACAACAGTCTGGAACGCCTATCGTGAGACCCACTTATAACAAAAGAAAGCATAAGAATGCTTATACGCATATCGTATCGGTTTGAATTAGTGAGTAGGATTCACAGTTAAGCCTGTAACCTTCGCTATATTGATACGACCTTGTAAGAATATCAGGAGTGCAGGTCAAAAGGGCCGAAGTTATCGTGTTGACGTAAATAACAGGATAATAGCTCCCCCGGAAACATGTATTGCCGAAACAAAACTCTTTCGTACAGAAGTAGCATTTAACGTTAGCCTTAAATTAATATACGCCATTGACCTGTAAGAAGACCGTAACATCGAAGACCGCCATCGCTTTATCTTTGAGCCTCTCGCGAGAACGCCATGTTTATCCGTAGTTTTCAGCTTCCTGTAAGGCAGCCACTTTTAATAATTCCAAAGGGATTCATTAAAGTGGATAATTTACATTCATAACCAAGCCCCAAGGTAAGTATTATAACAAAATATCATAACCTACAAGTTCTAAAACGTAACATGATCTCAACGTCGTTATTGCCAAATCCGTTTCCGCTATCTTTCACGTGATTGTCCATGGATTCGAAATGAAGAATGATTTTGAGTAGCAGTTGGTGATTAGAAGGTCGAATTCAGCCCCACGAAGCAGGTGACAATTGATACGATACAAAAGCCGATGCAGTAGATAATAATAATTGCGTAAGATTTCTAATGTCACTCGCTAATGAAAACTCGATTATGGCAATGAACGTCCACGTGTTTCTCTCTAATCATGGTGTCTCGACAAATCGAATTTCAATAATCGGGTGGAATAGTAATCGAGAAGGTATTTTGCGTCATCTACCGGTCCCGCACACCTTGTTTGCGGCATTTGCGATGTGAAAAAGAGGTTGGGTCCTTGGCTGATGCAAGAAAGCATGTGGTTTCGCGAGACTCACCTTAGGAGGATTCCGATTCCTGGTTGATCGACTTGGACCTCCGATTATCTTTATTTCCCCTTGAAGGAAAACACGAGGCTCTTCCTGCCAATGATTAGTTTGTACGAATCACGTTTCTTTTATACGAATCAACGCGATAACTAATAACTGCACAGGACCATTTTTCTTACTATATCATAACACTCTAAACATGGCAGCCATTCACTATCCCTTTTATCAAAACAACAACCAAGTACGAATGACTCTTCTTTTTTTTAATTAACAAACGATTCGAATTTACATTACAATTTTGTGAAGTGCTTCGTACGTCCATCTGGTTTCATTCAATTTTGACAGTGAGACTGCATGTTTCGGTGTGTTAGCCACCCGTAAACAATCATCACCAGACAGGCAGTCGCCGTTTGCAATAAATCTAAATCTAAGGTGTTATCGTAGACAAAAATCAATGATAAATTCCAGAAACTTATTTTTGCAATTTAATGTCCAACCCGCCATCTAGAAGAGTAACGTCGTCTCAATATAGCTACAATCCATTGGTAAACAAAAATGGACCCTGAACATCTTATACTTTTATTAAAGAATTTATTAATACTACGTAAACCGGTCCGTGGATCGTAGTATAATAGGACACGTCTGGAGCATACGGGATTTTTAATAGACACACCCTCACCATTCGTTGCGTTATAATATACTTATATATTATACATCGTCCAAAAATCCAATTTAATAAGGCGACAATTAGTCAATACAATTCTCAATGGCGACCGGTTCTCCTGCGTGAATACGCGCAAGCGACTAGCATAATTGTCTTGTGTGGTCTGCACGTGAGAAAGTCGCCGGGTAAGATTAGCAAAATTGGTAAATAATCCAAGATGTATTTTTGACTGGTAAGCACGCGATCGAGTATCTTTCTACATGTCATGATGAAATGTCGACCTGTGTATAGAATGCTGCACGTCTGCAGATTCGAAGAAACAGTTTGATAAGGTACACGCAGTGTATGATAACAGAAGTAAAAAATGATCTAAGGATAAGAGCCGAAGGTTCTTAAAATCCATGTCTGAGGTCATTATAAATTCTCTGGATTTTTATTATAGGAGAAGACAAGAGAAGAATTAATGAAGGATAACCAGCTTTGCGTCATGATTGAGTCGATCTTTTCCGTTTCCTGTATACGGAATATGAGGACAAAATGATTATCAGCGTTGAATAACTTTTACGCAGTTAACCGTAAAACCGATTCAGCAAAGTAGGTGCTTCTCGGATTCACGTCGACGTAAGCGCGTCGGGACGCTCGAAAAGCGCCGACGCTCGGCGAAAAGCAACGAGGCGTGACCTTGGCAATATAAAAAAAATATACAGGTACATAATCGGTGGGGCCTGTTATCTGGGTTGATAACCTCATAAATTAATATACAGAACCGATATGAATCTCACGTCGCGAGGATCAGTCAAAAAATTTTGATACCAGCCACTTTCGTTTTTGAAAATTAGTACTTTGCTCTTTCTCCGAAACCTCATAAACCACTTGAGAATATTACAGAGGGGTGGAAGAAGAGGGTGTACGAACATTTAATTATTATCAGATAGGATCCTATCTATGGTAATTGATGCAATATACGTTATCATCCCGTTAGAGAAAATGGCCAATAACGTGCAGTTAATTAATTGAAAAAAAATGCAAATTTTTTTCTGTCTTCAACTTTTTCGGTTTAACGATTATACGCGAATGAGGTTCACGCGTTATTTCTCACAATATCGCATATATACGTATTCACGTGCGTTCGGAATAGATAGACACATGGGTTCACGCGCTACTCGCGTGCGAATATCGTATCCAAACGTGTGTAATACAAAGAGACGAAACAGATAGAAAGAAAAAGTCTTTAATGATAACGGAAACACACACTGCTCCCTTATGTTCGTTGGTTGTGAGGCACGGCAGATTTACGTGCCCCCAGAGCTTCTCAAAGTCGTCTCAACGGTCGAGCGTTATCCTTTTAAAAAAAAATATATATATATCGAACCAGGTGATTAATGCCTCGTGTGAATCAAGATCAACACTATGATATCGCGTTCGTGCCAGAGATGCCAACATGGTCAGCCCATCCGACGCACGTACAGTACGTGATGGAAACTTTTCCGCGATCTTCTTTACGTAAATTCAAATACCAAAGGCGTGAGAGAGAGAAAGAGAGAGAGATAGGAGAGAGTCAGTGCGTAGATCCTCTTTACAAAGATCTATCTATAAAGTCAGAAGACGTGGAGGAGTTTGTCACGTCATAGGTGGTACACAGACGCATATGGCGGACGAAGAGACCAGGTCGTTGGTTATGTATATTTATAAATTTCTATAATGTGAATCTGGTTTGAAGAAAACTCGAGCATCCAAGCGACACGTGTTACAAGTCTCAACAGTCATTCTCTTGGGTCTTATGTGAGACTTGTGAGAATCATCGGGCAAGATCACCTTCATTCACGTTATACAAAAAATGTTTTATCTTTATTGATGACATCGATACTTTTGCCTCTTCTGATGTAACGTTTAATAACATCTGACCTATGGACCCTTGAAATTTTTATCAGTCTGACAAAATTCGAACGTCCTGATTAGATTCTTTGTCGTGCTTCTGTCTTGGCTTTTGATTAGTATTTCTTTTTTTTGGGGAATTTCAATCCGGGAGGCTCGATTAGATTCTTGTTGAGAGGGGGTTAATAGTATCGATATATTTGTATAATCAATCGATTGTTCTGGTGTGATTGATTCTTTTATAAGGGTTATGAATGGGATTCTTTTAATTAGTCATTGCCTCTGCTGCATCTGGATTCTTGGAGAAGCCCCTTCCTGCCTATACTGTCAGATATTCTCTACTGATAGTCACGTTTGACGACCTCCAAGAACGTCTTGTAAAGACTCATCCTGGCGACATATGCGCGCAATTTACGAGACTCTGCTGACGAGACATTAAACGGGTTTATTTACGAGGTATCTTCAAAGCGAGGGAAAAAGAAGGTTATCGCCATTACTGTTTGCTGAAAGAGTCAAGAGGCTTATCTGACTGGCGTGATTCCATAAAACTGTAATCGCGTGCCGTCAGACAGAAGTCACGGAAACGTTTAATAAGATGGAAGTAATTAGGAATATGAAAATGGAAATAAATTGAGGAAAATAAAAAGGATGAGTCAATTGAGAAAGAAATGCTCAAATACGAAAGTATACAAGTCTTATTTAATTAGTCTCCATCTCGTATATATGTACAAAATAAAAAGTTGTTTACCGTGTTTATAAGTCTTATATGTTTCCTTCATTGCTGAAGGAGGAGGCTCGACCTCGACAAGGTCGGACAGCACGTTTCACAATGAGCCGATAAAGTTCAAAATCGATACTCGTGTTATCTACAGAACATAACGATATACGTGCGGCTTAGACGTCCCCGAGTAGAGGACTTATATCTATATATCTATATATATGTACAATTTAAATAATCCATGTAAAATAAATACTCTTTCTCTCGGTCACGCGTTTACGCATCACAGATCACAGTCACACTTAGGTACTTGGTTCACGGATGGCCACTGCTTTTTGTTTTTACTATTTACTTTTTCTTAATTTGAGAAAGAGAGAGAGTGAGTGAGTGAGAGAGATAGATTAAGAAAAATTCTATTCTCTACCACTCTACGATATTCTACTATAAAGTTTTTCTTGGAGATGAGAATCCTCCCAACTTTTTAAGTACGCCACACTCTTGCTCGACTAAAGACGAGTGCGCGGGAATGTCGTGGAACTATCTCTGTGTTTCTCTCTCTCTCTCTCTTTCTCACTCTCTCTCTCTCTTATTTTGTCGCGCGAGAAACTTCATATGTGGAAAGAGGGGATCAGCGAATTGGGGCAGGCGCGTCTACGTTCACCAAGATTCATTTTAGATTAAATCTTTGAACGCCTTGAATCCGGCAACCCTTTACGCATCCGGGTACGGCATAAAGTAGTTAACTGGTATTCACTGGGTAGTTTCGAGTTTACACCGATTCCCTCAAATTCCACTATGTACGAATTGTAAGCGACTCTTCATTTTTCTATCATATTTTAACGATCCCTGCAAAATGGCCGATCCGTCTATGTCGCGATTCCAAAAGAAAGGATTCACGCGGCTAATTGCGGCGGTAGCAATTGCGGGGGTCGCTGCTGCTGCATCCTGGGGGCGAGTACTGGTAGCAGACTGACTCTCAACGGAGCCGGTGCTACCTGTGGAAGAGGTCCGGGTACACCATTGCTCGCGGATAATCTATCCCTGGCGTGACGCTTAACGTGTTTGGCCAGATGATCGCTGCGCATGAATCTTCGTTGACACACGGCACACACAAATTTCTTTTCTCCAGTGTGCGTTCTTTTGTGTCGCGAAAGTTCGTCGCTGCGTGAAAATCGTCTTCCACAATCCTCGTAGGGACATGGGAATGGTCGTTCTCCGGTGTGTGTTCTCGTGTGTGCTTTCAGGTGAGAAGACTTGAAGTAATTCTTCCCACAGCCAGGATGCTCGCACTCGTAGACTCTTCTACGCGCTGCTGGTTCCGGTGCCGTGGACGTGGTAGCAGTGCTTTGTGCGGTTACTAATAACAAGGGTGTGCGCGGTAGTACGATTGGAGAACCCAGCAATCCTGCCACCATAGTGATTGGTGCTGGCTTTGGTGCTAATGGTTGGAGTTTAGGCTGGCAATTCTCGTGGTCCGTATTCTTGCTATTCATGATCACCTCTTCCTTGCGTAGGTTCATCTTGAATTTTAAACTCCTCAAGACGTTTCCTTGATCGTGATGAACTTGTGTGTTGTGACTCGGGACCATTAAAGATGCTGGCTGAATCTTGGTTCGCGGTATCGCGTCGTTGCAAAAAATTATATTTGCAGGACTGCAGGTACCGTCGCGATTGGCACGCATTATTACGGAAGCTCTTGGTGGTTCTGGACTTGGTGGTGGTGTACCGTCCAGTAGGAGCTGAAATAAATAATTAAAATTTATTTAGATAATGCCATTAAATAACTTTGAAAAATATTGAATTAATTCATTCAAAGTATGACAAGTATTCTTTATTGGAATATATATTTACCTTTGCCAGTTCACATTGTTCGACGCATCTTCTCTTCCGGGGTGGCTCATCCTCCTCGGAATCGGATGGTTGTGGTGTTGGAGGTAAATCAGGTCTGCTGGTACCATCTACGTGGTTCTTTGGGCCCGATTTAACAATCTCCTTTTGTGATAGTTTCTCACCCAATAGCGCTGCGACGCTGAACGACGACTGTAGAGGCTCGACCTATAAGAACAAAGAAAATGAAAATAAAATTACCGGTAACAGACGTTCAACCGATCATTAAAAGTCCCACATCAAGAATGACTAAGTGATAGTATCTTTCGACATAGCAAAACGTGACGATTGTGTTGAAACGTGAGAAAAAAAGTGCAGGAGATTCAATGTGGGTCAAGCAATAAAATAATCCCACCATAAAAGAAATGTCATGTTATAATCAAACACGAGTCATTCCCGTTATCTATCCCTATGCCAAGTACAACAATAGCAATGTCACTTAAGCACAGTAGTTGCAATTCATAATTCGCGGTATTAGACAATAGGCGGTAATGGCGGTACTTTTAATTTCGCACGGTCTGCCGTTCTCTCTTGTTGTGTCCAAAGAATTCCCGTTTCTTTCCCCATCGTTTAAATATCAACTGTGTACTTACGTGTACTTGCTTGAGTTGGGGTGAGGCTGGTGGCGACAGAGGCACTGGAGCCACGTCCATTGTGCTGCTTTGAAAAAAATACAAATATCTTCGAACGCAAGAAAGAAGCTTGTCTCGTGCAGAGTAAAGAACCTGCTCGTTGGGCGGCTCGAAGCGTAATGAAGCTTTCTCACGTCGGGGTGCACGATGTGTTGTTGTCGGCAGTGTGAGTGATCATGCGGCGTGCGGTCGATGAGCCAATAGCATCTAGGGGCTCGCCCGTCTCGACCAATCAGGATTGGGCCGTCAGTTGGTCGCTGCGTGATCAGCAGCGTGCTGTTCACGTGCTCGGAGTCTGACTGAGGCCGTGATCGTGACGTCAGCCCGCGTGGCGAGCGGTCGATACGTCATGGCGTCACGGCGCGCCCCGAGCGTCATGCAACTTGCCCGACCCGTACCTCTTCCGCCGAGAACCCCCCTCCATCAGGAGTATACTATCACGTCCGAGTGCACTCCTCTCGACCTCCTCTCGAAGATGGTATACGACGAGCCTCCGAATGCCTATTTTGTCTCGTACTCTCCTTCTCCTCTTGTGTACCTGCCTTCTTTTTTAGATTCTTTTTTTTTTCATTCCTCACGCTCACCTCGCGAGAGCAACAGAGACCTGACCGTTCTCCTTGTTTTCCCTCTTTTTATATGCACACTTGGCCCGGTGCATGGTGCGCTAAAATCTTGAAGCCGAGGTCAGCCGGAGGTTGAATTTTCGACGGGGAAGAAGCATTCTGGCGCAGTCTGCAGTTAAATATATATCAGCCGCCCACCTTGGCACGTTGCGCGTACGGTGTCTCTTGCGAGAAGACGCGTGGGGTATATCTTACTGAACCTGGACCTCGTCCACGGGTCTTGCGTTTCCTTGAAAAACTTCAAAGGCTCGCCTTGTAAATTGACGTGCCGTGTACTTTTGGCATATGCTTAGTGAGAGATACGCGTCGAAGGAGTGCCACTTTTCGAAAGCTTGTCTATTCACGCGAAACCGTATGCAACGCACTGCACTCGAGTCGCCACCGTTGTTTTTGCAAAATTGTTTATATACCGACTATATCGTATCTATACTTTAATATACCAGGAAAGAGAAATACCGTTATCTCTTGCTTTAATCAGCAAGCTAAATTTATCTCTGTTCAATCTATTTGCAATAACGTGGAACAGGTTGTTGCAATTATAAAAAAAAAAAGAAAACGATAAAAGAGAGCGGAAGTTTTCGTTAAATCATTTCCGACTAACTGCAGTACTTTTAAACTGTCTTATGCGAAAATACGCAATTCTTTGCCCATGAACCCCTCCCCCCCTCTCCCGTCGCGAAATAAGAAGTACACCAGAGGCAAAAAAATCGATCAGATACCAAGAACTCGCATCGATCTTGGTATCTGACCGTGGTAAGATTCCTACCAGCTGACCCAGTTTTGCACTAGTGTAACCTGTGGCCCCCCGCAGAACCAAAATGGAATCCCACCAATTTTATCCAATTGTCGACGTCTTGGTTGACAGCCTCGAGTCTCAATTGCACCTACCTCGTTAACAACCACAAACACCCAAACATTAACGTTTCTTTCACGTAGACAGACACCGATTGATTCACGCCACGAATTTAATTGTATTAACCAATAGAACAAATTTCGCGATATAAATGCTTAGAAATACGGTCAAGTACGAAAATTTCCGAATAACGCCATAAATACGCAAGATCAAAAGCAGCAGAGCGACAATTACTTAACTCGAACTGTATACTGGAATTTACATGTAGACGGCTGATTTATCAAGAGAGAGCCTTTTATCAATGACAGACACCGTTCACCTAGGAAAATGGAATACTCATTATTAAAGCACGATGCATCGACGACGTATTAAGTTCGTAAAACGATGAAAGATCTTCCGGGGAAACTGGTGAAAATTCGAGTTCTTGTACTTGTCCGATTTGCAAGCAAGTTCATTGCGCAACGTCAACAGGTTATGGCAATGACGCTTAGACGGCTCCCGTTATTCAGTCGGTAGACTGACAGTGCATTCATATATTTCATTTACATCGTATGAGACTATACTTATACAGTTTTTACTCCAATCTATAGCAAGAGAACTCGAGAATAGAGTTATTCATTGATAATGGATGTTTTCATGCTCATCATAACCTTACGCTGGGACAATGTGCGCATGCGCTCCTGCGACGGATTCACGATATGATCAACGAGATATTAAAATTCAAGAATAGCGATAATAAACTTATGTAATTAGATAGATATTATCGTGTCCCTTATTTGAGAATTATCTATCGCTATATATATACACACACACACATGCACGTAGACAAGAAATCTATTAAAAGCTTTTTTTGACAACTGTACAGATAGCCCGAAGAAATGACAGCAAGCTCCATCAGCCAATGGACTCGTGATCGGCCATTATGTACGTCAGTGTGTTTCACATTTCTCCTTATCGTCATTTCGTTTTGCTTGGCGGAAGAGAAAAGCCTTTGGACATGTTTTCTTGAAGCTAAGAAATTGCGTGACTATTAGGGAAGACTGTACGAGTATTGTGCATATATAGATATGTATAGTGTAGTATATGCACGCCATACTAGGTGTTAGAATTATAAGGATTTAAATGTCTATAAAAAAGTCTTTGGAGGATTCTTATTGACGTATGATATTGTATTAATGGACTCTAGTGTAATCTAGTATTATTTTATTGACGTACTTTAAATATTTCTATTCAATCTGAACGTTGCGTCGCGTCGATTAATTCGAGGTCGGTCATTTTCGATGTTTTCGATGATCGAGCACGAAACACTACAAGAGGGTCAAAGCGGGGTCGAATATTTTTCTGGAAAAGAACAGACAGTCTCACATCCATTCCGAGGTCAAAGTGTGGCGCGAACGTTCCTCGTGTCACGTATAGAAAAATGCATACCGTCGTGACGTACTCGCGATCACGTAGACAGGTGTCTGTAGAGTATCATATTTTATTTCTTAGAAGAACAAAAATTTTCAAAACGTATGGCGACGCTGAACTGACGCAGACTTCTTTTGACAATTCTTCAGAAGAAACGTACGGAATTGCTTCTCGTTTTAATGATCACAATACGAGACTGTCGTTTGAATTTTTCGCAAAAATTAGTCGTCCCGTCAGGACGCGACGGTGCTGCGACATTCGTACGACGGCCATTTTCGGTACTACGTTCTCTAAAGAAGAAAAGCCGCGCTATTTTACTCTGAGCACGTGCTCCCTGCTACGTCCAGGAAGAAAATTTATCTGCCAAGCTAGATCCTTTATCAGACACCTCGCACGCGTTCTCTGTCGATAAATCCACACCGTGTAAATCTCGTAGATTTATCGTGAACTGCACTCCACTCTGCTATGCCATTAATGGCGCACTCTGCTAGAAGGGTACGCTCCTAGTATACATGTAGATATTATGGATAGCGGAAGCTGTGAATATTCTGCTTCAGTATTCTTATAATATTTACGAAAATACGAAGAGACCCAAACACCCTGCGAAGAATCTTCTCTCGTAAATCTATTGGATAATAATATTGTGTTTTCGTTGTCCCGATGAAAAAGTGACTCACTACAGGTTATCGGGCGTCACGCGTCGCTCCAAAACTGGAGTTCGCCGCGACGTCGGCGTTGGTGGCAAGGTGAATAACAACACGTGTAGTAATACAGATAAGATCTGCATGAAAAATTGTATGCCCTTTTTCTTTTTTTTTTATTCAAGGTCTTACTGAGGAGTTTATATAGCGGAGATTCAACATGGCTACTGGGATGCTAATTGTGAGAATTCTGTCATTCCTCAGTGAAATTTTCACGACCAACAATGATTCCAGCCCGAATTCAAATAGATCATCATCGGTTTTCCCTCCTAGATTTTCCATTGTTTGGTGGCTCCGTCGGTTTCGTTCAGTCGGTGAGTGGAAAATTTCACGGTTTGGAGGTCGAGGCTGCTTGTGACTTTGTGGATCGTTTAAACGCGACATTGGATCGAAACGTGTCATTGTCCAAATCAATGCCAAGCCCTTTATATATTTAAAAGATTGTACGTGCATTATGAATGACAAACAGAAATCAAAAGGGTTTGGTTTGTTTCGCAGACACCATTGGATGCATAGTTCTATACATATTTATATCAATATGACGTGTTGCTGTAGCTTCTAGTATACGCATGCAGTGCATTAATTAATGAATGATTCTTTGATATAACGTATTCTAAGTACTAGGCTCATATTGCGCACTTTCTCTGCTGAGAATGTCATTCGCGGAATGAATTATTTGGGGACGAACGTTTACTGCAATCGCAGTTTGACCATCGTACAGATTTGTAAATACACGAGTGGTTCATTATGACTGAACTGTTTGTTTTGAATATCCTGAAGTAGTGAGGGAAATGATTGTAATCGTGGTATACATTGATTTTTACGTGTCATATACGGAAAACCGGTTGATGACTTAAAACTGAAAACTGTGATAGTTGATCATCGATTCGTCAGATATTACTCATTGTTCATAGTGACTCATCATATAGATTATTTAACGTAATAATATATAATGATTCTTTTAATGATGCCATACCATTCCAGTTGTTTCGTGTTATGAATTTACTATGTGGGCTGATACATTTGTTAATAAATCTTGATGAGTATTTGCCCTTGATCTTTGCCAAATATCTCTGATTATTTTTCTTTTAATTATGATATTTTTGTGAGCAATGGCATTGACGTCGAGACATTACAGTTATCAGATGTCAGTTATGATGATGAAAGACCTATATTGTTGATGTACCGACAACAGATTTACTGTTTGGAGAGATATGCAAATCTTTAAATGTCTTACCGACTGATTTATGTTTGTATTTATCATAGAACACGAGCAAGCAGAGCCAATATTCATCGTTAAAATCTATCCATTGGAAGTCAGGGCTCTAGGACCTCAGTGCGGACAAGAACCCGCTAGTAATATGGGAAATGACTTTACCCACCACGCTGGTCCGTGTGCATATCCATTCTACCCATAAAATATGTTTCACTCTTCGTCCGCAGTTTCGGCATAGATTGCGCTAGCAGACTGAAGCAATTCTGAAGAAGTCGATAAAACTCAGACTTTCTTCTTACACTCTTTTAAGAAAGGATTCTTCTAGAAGCTATGTATTTTCTGCTCCAAAAGAATGCAATAACATAATTCTAATTAGAAGGGCTCCATATCTTAAGTTTGAATGCATCTTAATACTTTCAATGAAATTAATTAATTTTACAGACTCAAAAAAGTTCGTACGATAAGTGACCCATAATTATTGCAATTATAACCACAGTAATTCATTACCCACTGTCTGATACAGCAAGTGGTCTCTTCTCCGTCGATAAAATCGTCATAAAATCTGTTAAAGGGTACCGACGTCAATGTGGGAGGAGTCAATCCCTACCACAGTACCACCACTCCTCCTCTCGAAGTCATGCCGAGTGAAAGGTGGGGGGTTGTTTAGCATCGGGTTTGTTTAGTTGCCCGCTGACAGCGGTCGAAGGACGGTTATACGTGCGTGTATGTGTCGTGGCTAACGACAGCCGGTTTAAAGAATAGTTAATGAAAACGACGCGGGCAAATTAACGAAAAGATCGGCGAAGTTTGACGTGGAACAATAAAGACAAAACGTAACGCAGAAGTAGTATCGTGCTTGGTAAATGAATACGTCGCGTGTAATTAACATAAATTAAACGAGAAGGTGATTAATCAATTATAAGAGAGAAGAAAAGAAAAGAAAAAACAGGAGATCGACTACCAGTGTTCCGGTGTTCCTCTTATAACAGTGCTACTAGTTGTTACACTTGTTGCCTTGAGAGTCCATTCGTTCGTGTTATGTGGGCTTATGTTGAGGTTACCGTTTCGCGCGAGTCCGGTTGTGTTCCTCGCTGACGAGAATGTCGTCGCTGCTGGTCTGGTGATGGCAGAGCGAAGAGGAGGATGTCACGCCGCAAGCAAAGCAACCCGAAACCACTGAAACGTGAGTCAGCCAAGAGAACTTGTGTCTCTCTTACTTAGCCACATTAGTTCTGTCTCTCTGACGCGCACGTGTCGATCTCTTCGAGTGCCCTGACAATTTACGTCTCCCGGTGTTTCAGGTTTAGTCCCGTCAAAGCTAGAGCCCCTCATTCTGGTCAGCTGATCCTTTTATGTCAATGTATCACGTGACTCTAGTACGAATACAATACGTAGTACGCTGGTGCTTCATTCACCGTACGTTAATAATTGTCCATCAGTTAGTCAGGTACTACCTGGTACTTTCTGGCAATGACGTAAACGAACTGGATACCTTAGAAATCAAGTGAAAACAACTACCGACATTAATCGAACACGTATCGCGATTAGCCGCAGATTAAAAGTCGGGTACTTTCCACGCGATGCTATTCCTGGTGGTAGTCACGTATGTATAGTTCTTTACAGAAGAAACCGGCTTGTTATAATTGCATAGATTCGTACGCGTGAGCAGCAATGATCGAATACAGTTGCAGTGACTGTACCTAGCTTTGACTTGATCCTCAGTGTGGAGCACGTGGTCCTCCAAAAATTCCCACGTGTTCCACTTTCACGTGACTCGCTTTCCGACGGGCTCGGCGAATTCATGGTCTTCCTGAAGAAGCTTCCGGTACAGTTCGAGGCTGATGAAATCATTGCGTATTGACGTGTATCGTTGCCGGTGTTTGTGACGTATGTCATCTGTTTTTCTCTCGTAGTGCCGAGTCGCGGGCGCTTTCTCGTGTGACTGTGCACTTTCCCGCTCCGGCACGTTGCTCTTTTTCAATTGCAAAATCATTGGAAATGCCCTACGTGTTATCGCGCGATAAATGTCAGCGTTCCATTCGCACCTTCGGATCTCGACGTCGACCGGAACTGTTAGATGTATGGAGCACTCGACGTGTCTTAGTCTTCATTCATGATTTCACTCGACTCTACTTAATTAGCCGCGGTACTAATTGGCCGTCATTTCCACGTTAGCTGACGAGTCACGCTGAGACACGTCAATGTGTTACCTATCGCCTCCATGTTTTTTTTGCGGCTCTCTTGATCTTTCCCGATCACTGTACTCTTATTATTTATACGAATTAACAGGAGTATTAGTGTATTTTGCAACTGTACATATATGCGGAGTTATCTGGTCGATGAGTATCCGTCAAATTTGACGGCTGTCATGGGACCGGCCTCGACTTAGTAGTGACACCTGATAATACAAACAAATCCCTACGACGAACTTATCCAATTGTTTTTCTCGACTTCATAAATTTTTGTTTTGTAGCAATATTCCTTTAGAATCCTTAAGATACATTAAATCACTACGCACGTAAACAGCCATAAGTCCGTCTCTGTCGCACTCACAGAAGATATAAGAAAGTTATAAAAGTTTTTAAAAATTGCTCCACTCCCATCAATCCATGGTTCACAGCATCAGAAATCTTGTTACGAATGCTCTCACAACTTCTTCACACATTTTGCCAATATCCATACGTCAGATTTCATTTTTATTTGTACAATGCACCATCCCCCCCCTCTTGGTCGATATTCACGCGTGTATTTCCATTCGTGGACGTTCGCGTTGTTCCCTGCCTGTTCGTAGGATGTTGCGCGAGCGTATAGCCGCGATGACAGTAATAAAGCAGATAGACAGGTGGTGGTAAAATATCCCGAGACTTGGGTACATACAGGAGAGGGGAGGTATAGGGTGGGTGGGGAGGAGGGAACATTCGGTGTGTACTCTGCGTGTGACTCTGTGAATGGTGTATCGGCTCGGGGATCAACGATACGGGGGATAAGGGCACCCTGCGGCGAGCCAGCAATCACCCCCCGGCGCGCGCGCGAGCGTCAAATTAATAACCGATGATTTTATAGAATGCTTTATTGAATCGTGTTCCCGGTAAATAATATCACTGCACACCATCGGATAGGCCGCCGCGGCGCTCGTTGTCGTTCCTATCTGCGCTAATGGCAACAAGCAGGCCGCGCCTAGTATACAGCTCGCATCTCGGCTCTCTGGACAGGATCTTCGGACACCTCGCGGAACATTCACAGGGAGACGAGTCCAATCATTTGGATATTATTGGCTGGTGCGTATATGGACTGGCGATAAAATATCGTTAGGGCGAATTTTTAATCGGCCCTCTGGACACTTCGTATAACGACCTGTGTTAAAGGGTAGGGGAGGGACGTCGAGCGTCGATCTGGCTTTTATTCAATTTTATCTATACGCGTTTAGCGTCCTTATTTCTGAGGTAAAATAGTAGGCAATGGAGTCCGAGCACGCAGATGTCTCTCCGCGCCTTTCGAAGGCCTCAAGCCTCAAGCCGGCTACGCAAGGAGACAACTATCGCGCCGCTGATCTCGCCTAGTTAGACCCCCTTTCTTCGTAGTGCTTCTTCTTCTTCTTCTTGCTGTTCCTGTTGTCGTTCCCGGGTGCTCTTGCTCGTAGCCGTTGTCGTCGTTGTCGTTCACCTACTACCGTTCTTGGTCGCGCTCTCGGTACCCTCGTCCTTCCTTCCTTCCTTTATGGCGCGCGATAGGAGCGCAGAAGGGAGCGCGAGCCTCATAAATACACGCGGCGCGCGGGGCCCTCGTCGCCCAGAGGTAAAGGGGCTAAGGGCGAGCCTACAAATTGCTACACCGCATTGTGGTGTCACTCCAGGCTGCTACGACACGGCCCTGGCATCGCTGGAATGGTGTCTGCGCGCCATTCCTCCTACCTACCTACCTCTACCTTACTCATTCTTCTTCTTCTTCTTTCTCTCCTTCTTCTTCTTCTTCTTCTTCTTGTTCTTCTTACTTTTCTTACTCCTTACTCTTTTCACTACCTTTATTTCCCTACTTCTTACTCCTTTCGTTACTACCTTCCTTCCGCTCTGCAACTTGTTCCCTCGAAACACCCGTCGACGTGTAAACACGTCTTTACGATGCATAGATCTTATGCACGCGTATTGCAACGCAACTGGCAGATTCACTAGGACGGACCACCAGGAAGCGGTTAGCCGTGACGTTAGCGCGTCTGTAGCTCACAGCTGTCAAGATCGAATATGGCCACCGTGCATAAATGGCTACTGCCAATTTCGTAGTTGTATATCGGCTCATTACGCTGAATTATTCAGAAAGAGATGAAACGCATCGATAACGCTTATCGCTGGCTCCGCAACAGTGCTGTGCCTCGTCTCCTCCTTTACGGAATGCGTTCTGGTAACGTCGATTCTTTCACGAGAAACTCCAGGCGCAAACAGACGAGAAATCCTCGTGGCAGTGTATACGGTCGCCGCGCACTCGCTTCTATATCCACGTTATACCGTTGTCTCTGGCTGCAACCGTTTTAGGTCCTCGATTGGACGCAGATTAGGTAGCCGCGGCTCTGCGTTTTCTCAGCTCTTCAGATAAGACCAGGATCGAGCCGTACTCTGCCAAGGGTGGCTATACACTTCCCTTGCTCCCCTTGCCATCGCGATGGACCGTCTGCGATGCTGGCTTCTTTCCTTTACTTTTCCTTACCTCTCGCTCTCTGCTCCTCTTATTTGCTCTCTCTTTCCATCCTTCACCCTCCCGCCATCCCCTATCCTCGTTATACGCGCATGCTATCCTCACTGTGTGCTATAAGCATCGCTCATACGGCCGTACGGATCCACACGTGTCTTATACGTACGTGCTGTCTTACCCGTGTAGGCTATACCTATATATCCTAGGCTTTACGTACGTGCACGGTCTGGCATGCGAGCCTCCAAATATATCGCTCATTAGAGCTAACTGATCGGAACCGAACGCGTTCTTCTTCGTGTCTCGCGAGCGACAGACGCGGAGAGACGCGCGCCACTCACTGGTCCAGATCTCATCTCGACTTCGTCGTGACGACTTTTGCACTGTGTACATATAGGATTCGGAAGACGATCGCAGCTTTTCTTCCGCGTTAGATTTATTTTGTTTTTACCATTTTTTTTGTTATCAACAAAAAAAGATGCTGCACGAAAAACACGAGCTAAGATCGTATTCGATCGGATAAATAATCTCAAAGAAGCTTCGTACGGTTTCCAGCCTGTCTAATACACTGCGGAATCGTCTACGTGGTTTAGTCTTCTGCTCGGCATCCTTTGTGACAGCTTTTTTTGTACGTAGTTAACCAAATGTATCTCCGTTGGTGTTTACCCAGTAAATATAACCAGGGCAATTAGGTTTACACGCCCGTACAACACGGAGTAGCGTGCTTATACGCGTGCCAGTGTTTGTCTGGCTAAATAAGATATTACTGTATCTCAAAGTCAACATAACGAAATGCCTCTTGTTGGTTATCTCTCCTAGACTACCTGTACGTATACTGTGTACTAGGTACCGTCCAGATTTACTCACTAGCTGTCTATGCGGATAAACAAAATATTGGAGGTAAAAAAGAAAGAGGAAGATGGTATAAAAGACATAGGCTCCTTTGCAGAGGTATCCTTTCGCACTGGTGAACGTCACTGATTAGCTCAAAGCTTTCGCTAGGGTCAATGATAGTGAGTGACCTGAAGGTGTCGGCAAGTATACGTATATTGTGGATATATATATATATACTATATCGTACTCGACAGAGACTCTAGTATCACGTTTTAAGTCCCGTCGACACGTACGTCGCTTCTTGGAATGTACATTACTCGGCAGAGGTCAATGCATGCGCACCGACACGTCCCGTAACTCGATTCCTCATTGATAAATAAGAATCAATTGCCAATCACGCGTATCCCTCTGTGTATATGTATGCTCTGTTAAATAAATTTTGGTTTTACGCGTCGATAGGATCGATTCGTCGATTCGTGATTTGATTCGACGTATCGGGGAATGTACATTGAAAATTGCAGGATTGTAGTCCTGCATTGGAATGTATAGAATTTCGATGGGAATGATAATAAAAAAATAAATGTTTGAAGTCACCATAGTGCACTCAGGTCTGTTCGCACGGAAAGAATGCGTCGGTCACACATAGGTACCACGCAACGAGTTGCAGCGAGAGATGCATATAGATAAGATGCACCGAGACGATGCAACCTACTAAATACTCGTTCTCCGTTCTGTGCATTATTCGCTCCGGCACTTTGATCTTCTACACTTTGGTCCAGCGACCTGACGTCCCTTTTTCCCAATTATCCTCAAACGGTCGTTGTACGTGAATTCAATGATCTCGTTGCACCTTGGAAAAGTGCATCTTGCCCTCGTGTACACGTGCACGTTACCCTGTATACATGGACGTAGCAGAAGGAACGAGAGACCTCGTGGCCGTTTTAATCTTGTGGCGCGAAGGGATGCTGGGCTCCATTGCGGCCCGCGCATCGACATGCAAACTCGATCTTATCGGAGATATTAGCAAGCATGTCGGTTGGCGAACGTAACCCGAGGCACCATGGGCTCTCGAAGGTACATTTTAAGGCGAGTCGTACGTTATCGCGCGTGAATCTCTCACGAGAACTACTGTCTTCTGCCAAGTTAAGACGCCCGGTGTAGTAGCGTCGTGGACCGCCGCGACGGACGCGTAACCAATGTAAACGAATTGTTATACGAAACCTTTGTATCCGAATTGTTATAAGAAAAAGTCGGTTGGGCCTGGGATTATCATCGGTGCGCGTGGATATATATGGGATCTTGAGGAAGATTTTGGGAGATGTTTTTCAAAATTATACCTGACAACAGGGAATCCATGACAAAGATGATCTTTGGAAATGCCTTTCTACGGGGAGAGATGTATTTGGCGTTTGTCAACGTTGCGGGATGGGGAGTCGAAAACAGACGATATAGGGGGCGAGGAGGTGGTAGGCAGAATGAGTAGGGTGGCGAACAGGACCGGGCCGTGTTATCATTCGCAAGCGGTATCAGCCTCTGCATCGTCTGGGTTGCCCATTCCTTCTCTTTCTCTTTCTCTCTTTTCTCACTCTCCTTGAGTTCCCCCCTCTCTTGCGCATTCGCTGAGTGACGTTACATACCTTGAACGAGGGAGGCACGTGTGTACGTACGAATGTATATACGGGGGGATATGCACGCTATACGCGTACCTCTGGGTACATGCATGGAGGGGAGGGAGAATCCTATCTGCTTAAAAATCGTCTGCATGCCGCTCACTTGGTTCCATTCGCGGGGGCCATCGCGTCCGGCCTTATGCATTCCGTTTCAGGCGGGCCCAACCTTTCCTCTCTCGTTCCTATCTCATTCTCCCACAGGATCCTCCTTCTTGTATTCCATCCTCCTCCCCTCCACCCTCACCTCCAGGAACTTACCTCATCCCTGTGTGTGGATACAGCACGTCGAGACGGGATTATCGGGACTCCTGATCGATTTCGAGGATTCACCCTTTTCTTGGTTTTTTTTCCGTTTTTTCTTGCTTAAATCTTGTTCGGGGATGCGTCGCGACGTTACCATCTGCGAAAATGCAACAACTCCCCCGCGCGCACGTGTGGCTGTATGTGCGTCTGTCGGTTGGGTGGGGTATCCTTGGTTTCTTTTCGTCGGACTTGTAAACTTCTGTTGATCTTGCGGGCTCCGACGCTCTGGACCACTTGCGGATCTTGGGATCGGTTCGGGATCACCGCAATCTGCTGGCTGCCGCAGATTGGCCGCGATTTAGGGCGTACGCCCCTACGTCGTTACTGCTCTTATCGTTGATCAGTGCAATATTGTAGGGCGCCCGGGTGCCTATAGATCTGATATCCTTTCCCACCTTCGGTATGATCTATGCCTCTTCGCGAGGCTGTCCTCCACGTAGCTTGGCTTGTATCGCTATATTCAATCCTTGGATAGTAGAGGGATGACCTCAAGGTGGTGTCGAACATGACCTTGCGACCTTATCGCTCATATCCGCTCCCGGGACTTTCGATTAGGTAGATTATTAGCGGGATCCTCCAGCTATATGTATTATGGGGTCGGACGCGGTGCTTTGTGGGAGGGACCTAGAAAAAAAATGATACGATCCTCCGGGATGCTGCGACCTTCCGGGACACGTCGACGATGACGATTCTCCTCCCGCTTCTTATACCGAGAAGTATTAACCATAGAGAGGGAGGAATTCTGTTGCTGCGGTTCGATGGAATATGCACGCGATTCAGGCTCGATAGTGCGGGTAACCTTATGTAGGCATGCCGAGTGTGTGTTTATGCAGCGTTAGTGGCGAAGGTGGTGGTGGGGCGGGAGAGGAGGGATGAGGTTGCGATAGGAACGAAGGGAAAGACGAGAAAGGATGGAAAAGGGAGAGACCGTTATCGGCAAGTCTTTCGTTGCCCAGCGGAGCAGAGAGAGAGAGTGAGTGAGTGAGTGAGTGAGTGAGAGGGAGGGAGGGAGAGAGTGGAAGAAGAGTGGCCGCAAGAAGAATGCTCACAATGCTGTAATTTCAGTGTTTGATCTTCCCATCTCTATGGGGCCGAGTGGTATTATATGGGGATGCCGTTTTATTTTACCCGCATTATTATTCCGTTGAAGATCGCGCGCTGATCCGTTCGCCAAGGCAAACTCTCTGCGCGCCTTATTTATGGATGGATTCTCTTTTAACTTTCGTCCTCTTCGCATCTTTCTCTCTTAATCTCCCTATTCTTTTTATCTTTGTTTCCTACCTTTATCTGTCTATCCACCTCTCTCTCTCTCTCTCTTTTTGTCTTTCTCGATCTCTTCGATAGAAAAATACATACCGTCGTTCAAACAATGATCTGACGACCAAGGGGAAGGGTAGGGGAGGGTCACCCCTTCCTCCTCCTCCTACTTCGTCCTGCTTCTTCACCGCTATTGATATATTTCTACAGGAACAAGGCAAGTACATATATACCTAATGTATATAAATATTTGACTTCCTCCTCGTCATCCCGAGAAACTCGTCTTTGCGCTCGTCGGTCGACAAGCGCCGCAGCTAATATCGCCTTCATCCGGTCTTAACTCTTTCTGCGACTTACATTAATCGAGCGATAGAAACTTTCCTCTCATCGTTCATTAACTCATATCGTCGACCAGCCGGCCATCGTATACGATATCAGCCAGAAGACTTCGATCGCTCGTTCCACGTACATGCAAAAGGTCGAGTAAGTTTTCGAACTTTTCCTCGATCATCCATTCGTTCACCGTAGGTTGACGCGCGTCCAAGTATAGATCGGCGAGTCTCTCGTCGAAGGGTTCAAGGGTCGAAGATGCTCGACCGGATGAAATTTTTTTTTTCCCGGAATTCTTGGCAATGATCTCGTCGCAGTTTTTCGCGTAGCGAAATCTCCCGTCTCTCTGCGCATACGGACTCTTGGAGATTGCATTGTTGTCTTGTCCGGCGGAGATCACCGCGAGGGTATCGGCCTTCCCGATATATCATATGGATGTGTATAGCGTTATAACGCGTGTGCTCTTTGTACGGTGGAACGAAATGATTCCCGCGAGAGGAGACGTAGGAGATGCTGTCTGTCAATAGTCGTCGATGAGAGGAGGTCCTTATCGTAACTCCGTCGTCGCCGCCGGCAACTGCGCGATCGAAGCTACGCGAGAAAACACCAATTAACACTGATTCGCTTTGAAAAACACTTTATCGTTATCCGCGATAACTGCGAGAGTACCCAGTTCTTCACCCCGGACCTGGTGCGCGTTATAGGTACTGTAAAAAAAAAAAGAGAGAATTAACGAGTAAGATCTCGACGACGACGGTCCGAGCCTCCTTCAGGGAATAAGGATTAAAGAATCTGCCGTATATCCACCAGGTCGGGTTATACCTTGTAGCAGATGCTGTTTGCAGTCTATTTAACGGCTACAGTCCACTTCCTGGAGCTTCTTCGAGGGATTCGAATAGTTTTCGCTAAGCTGCTTTCCAACTCTGGACTTGGTGGATATAACGAATTAACCTGGACACCAACCCCTCTCTTGGTCACTCTCACCCGCGTGGAACCACCCTTGGGCGAATTACCCTCGATTCACCTAGCTCGAATCCTGGCTGTCAACAGGTGGCCGTACAGATACGTCCTTGCTATAACCACCACCCAGCATTACAGCCTGATTCCACGATTCTAGGCGCGAATAATCTGTCGTGGTACGTCTTACGCGTAATCTCTATTTGTGTCCTGGCGAATAATGATATGCGTAGATTTGATCACGCATAATCATTGAAACGCATTGATCGAGCGACGATCGTGAAAATTCCATGGTGGTTTCGCCCCGGAGGTTATCGTCTGGCGAACGATTGTCAATTCTAAGGATGAACGTTATCACTCTGTGAGATAGTCAGGAGATGACGTGACACGCGCATGCGCGATAGTGAAATACGTGGAATTGGCTTGGCTCTATATATATATATATATATATATATATATATATATATATATATATTTAGGTTAGGACGTACACCATATATATACACACAAATACATATTGTATACGTCTTAACTTCTTGTTTTTCACGTTTTGTAAATTAAATGGGGTTGCTCACGATAGGCACCGCAGGTAACACTGTGTTTGCTTTAATTCGATATCCACCCTTGTTATCCAGCCCCTCCACCCCCAAGTGGCAGGCGTCGCGTAATCGACACCCAGCCATTACTGCTAAGCTGTAACAGGACTTGATTGGTACTGCCGATACGTATCGGAGCTACGCTTCTATACTACGTTCCACGTATGAGCCTCCTACCTGTTATATCCGTGGTGGCTCCCCTGATGAAAGTAACATATATGTTAAAATATAAAATTTATGTGGTCATACATAACGGCCAAAAGTTGTATACTCTATAATATAAGCACCATGTATGTTAAAAAAATATATTTTTTTTCAATATGGAAAAATATATTTTAATATGGGTTCATTATGTTTCATATATATATTTTTAAATATATGTTTTTAACCATGCGGGTCTTACGCTCGTTTCATATATACAGTCGAACGTACTATAGCTGCGTATGACGACTGAGAAATAGAAGATAGCGAAGAGGGGGTAATACGGAGGGACAATCGAGTCTTCGTATCGTAGTGCGTCGGAGGCGTGTATGTTTTATGGACTGTACTTCCTTCGTGATCCGTAGATAAGGGAGAACCCCCCTATCGGTGCTTACTTACATTATCGATCGACAAATCCGGCGAAATATGCTTTAGACCGTTTTTCTTCATTTTTTTCGCTTTTTTTTTATTGAATTTTCTTTCGTATACGAATTATTTCTTCTTTTTCGCACTTTCACGATTCTTTACTGTTCGATTGATTTATCAGAGCGATATCGACATTTTTTCGACCCTCGTTCTTAACTCATGCCAGTTTGGTTATCAGTTAGCTGGAATCTAGCTATATCTATAATACATGCCTACTTCGCGCATATCCTCCGTTGTAAACTTTTCCTGTGATACTGTTGGGGTAGTTGCTGGAGAAACCATCCTTAAGTATATACCAAGATTTACTTGGTACGCGTTGCGAATATTGGCCATTATACAATGAAAATGTAGCTGGTGAAATTTTAGAAGAATTGCTAGGGAATTTTTTTTCGATTCTTTTATCTTGGTAGTTGATATTCAGCGACCTGCGAGTGAGTGACGTCACTGCAATGAAAATTTTGATAGGGGAAATCGTTATGGCAGGCTATAGGATGTGACGTAGGCGATAGAGTTCGTTTCCTTACGAGTACATACATGATATATATATATATCCAGTATCTACACCTGCCAGCTAGCAAAACGTTGCACGTTACGTATACGTAAGCGTATAGATATTTTCGATCGTCCCATCGGGAGAAGCCGTATTCTTACGAGCGTTTACGGCGTCGCGACGCTTATACACAGAATACGCATGCAACGACACGCACAATGGTCGAACGATAGCGAAATATGACTCGCTCGTGCAACGGCAAAGGAAGAAGTTACTATTCCGGTTTCTAGGGATATTCCCTAGGTTTTTTTTTTTTCATACATTCCGCATCCAGCCGGGACGATGGATTCGATTTCCGTGGTTAGTAGTGGGGTAGGGGTGGGGTGGGGGGTAGCCGCGATTTTTCCGATAGGAATTTCTTGGAAGCCGCCTTATCGTCGCTACGACATCTGTCACCGACGTCGGTCCAGGTCTTATCTTGGTCTTTTATTCGGTGTTTTTGTCTCTTTTTTCTTTTTCTTTTAAAGACACGTGACGTCACTCGAGGTTCCCTTCATGCAAATACGTCCTGTACGCAGTGCTTGTGATCGTTATGTATATATATTTTGGGTATGGAGTCTATTTTTTCAAATTTTTATTCGCAGTTTATTTATTAGGTAATGAGAGAAAAATAAATTTATTTTTTGTACGTATAGAAAAGAATGGCAGAGTTTTCGTCCGGCCGGAGAGTCAACGTACGAACAAGAGTAAAAGGCGCGACGTGTGTTGGTCGTATGTGTTCTGCTATCGGAGTCCGCGGTATCGCATACGGGTCGCTAATGTCTCCTTATCAAACGTTACCTACCTATTCCCGTGGCCCCCCCAGCTCGACCGGCACGTCGGATTTCCAGCTACCAGCACCGGTCGGCCGCCATCGTCGAAGACAAAGACTTTCTAGTTTCACGTCCTTTCGCGACGCGATAAAGCGACTGCGACGCTTGACGAAAAAAGAGCCTTCTGCTTGGGTATAGTACCAGGTAGGCGTGCCGGTACGCTGTCGTACTGGTACGGTACGGTACGTATACGATGCGCAGTTATGTTTTTAGGTTTTAGCCATTGGCAGACGGTGATTAGAGACTAGAGTAACGCATAGGTATGGCAGGCTAGGCGAATCCTTGTCTATATACTCCGGACAGAAGGTATCGGTCGTAAAGTAGCTTATTCTATTTTTTTTTCAAGTTAGACTTTATTTTGCCGCTGCGGAATACTCATTCGCGGATAGGCGTATTAGCATATATGCGGGCTGTCAGTGCGTTGCGGCAGGGCCGTCGCGACGATCGCTGGGCCCCGATCGCGATAACGCTCTGGGAACTCTGCCTGTCCCCTCCTGGCACTTCGTCCTCCTTCATGTTCGCCTCTATCTTTCTTTCTCTCTCTAGATAGTACAGGCTCTATCTACCGTTCACTCTCGCGCGACCATCCGGGGTACGATTCTAGCGCGCGATTCCTCGAGTTTCCAAGAGGCGACGCGACGGCCCGAATCGGACCAATCGGCGTCGCTCGCTCGAGTACCTGGCTACGCTCTTTGATAACGGCTACGATTTATGGCTGTCCTCCTCCTCCACCTCCTCCTCCTTCCATACCTAGAGGGACGCATCCTCGCATCTTACGGGCGAGGGCAGACGAGAATCGGGTTAAGTAGGGATTGGAAATACGCCTTGTTTTCAGACATGTTCACGCGGTTGGTCCTTACCTGGTCTAATCTGCGGCCAATCGGCGTTCTCAGAGATATCACTACGGGCATTTTGATCTACGTCCGATTGTCGGGGTGGGAGTTATCACTGATAACGTCGTTCGCTTGACAGAATGACCTGACACTTGGCGCCATCCATGCCAGCATTCTCTCCAGGGAAATGTCTGAGTCCTAGAGGATTTCCTCCTGGCTTCATGTTCCATCTGCAAAGGGATGCTGCGTCCACTCTCGATGCTTATGTATCCCGCTACCGATGATCTTGGTCTTCGGACACTCTGAATGGACCAGCCTCGACCAGGAATGTTCATTGAGTCGCCACGCAAGAGCCTAACGACTTAACGAGCCTGGCTCGTTGTACAGTCTCTGTTTCTCCCGTGTTAAAAAGCCAATCCCGTGTACGTAACGAATCTCTCAGACTCGCAAGCTCACGTGAGTTTGCATACGCATGCCGCCAATTATAATCTCACTATTGCCGTCCCGCTTCCTCGGCTGCCCGAGAAGAGGACGTATGTAGCCTTGGTACCTATACCACACAGCACCCAGGACCAGGCGAGTCCTGTTTCTCTTCCCTCTCCATGCTCCTTCTCCTTCTGCTTCCCACCTTGACACTCTCCCAGGTCGAGGGAGTCGTTATCTGATGCTGCGGGAGAGGTGTTAATTCACGCTCTGCCCCACCCTCTATTTTCTCCATCTCTTTCTCTCTTTCTTCGAGACTCTCTGGCTCTACTCCTTGGCAGAATCCTCTCCCACCAATAACCGTTCTGCACTTGTTCTCAATTGTTTATAAGTGATACGGTTTTTTTTTTTATAGCGGTATTTAGTATTTTGGTGGGAGGGGGTGTAATAATTTTGAGGGGGGTGCGCCTTGTCGATTTTTTTTTTGAATTTATGGAGCTATTTGGCTACAGTCTGGTAGCGTCGGGTACCAAGGGTAGCACATATAAGGAGCTGGGTCAGCGCACTGGCTAACCGCGTCCTTTGGAAACAATTAATGTTACAAATCATCGACGTCATTACCAGGGCATCGAGAGGGCATTGTTGCGCGACGTGAGATTATCGCCGATACCGAGACCTCATCCCGTGTAGTCATTACTTTGTCGATGCCGGTTGATCATATCGACTTGGGCTCCTCACGATCGGAATACAACACGTAACACGTTTCATCTAGATCTCTTCCACGAGAGATACTTGCGAATCCTTTCGCCGGGAATGACAGTCGGATTCGATCCTTTATCAACGGGTCAATGCGGAATCGATTAATTCGATTGGAATTCGTTCGATTCTCACGGTTTACATATTACGACGTTCGGATTCGATTCCTGAGGGAATGCCGGGAATGTCCAAATTTTAAAGATACTCAGACAAGAGGAAGATATGACGGGAAAATCAGAACCTGGCGACCGGAATGACGTCATTGTCGGGTCGTCGACTTGATTTTAATGTAAATTAAAGATACGATCGATGCGCGATTATTAACATGAGAAAATGGCGTCTCCATTTCCGTACCTATAATTTATACTTTCTTTCTCGTCATTTTAGTTTTTCCCGTGATTCGAGTCCATTAAAAGTTTCAGCGAAAAATCGGTAGCATTTTCATTTGGCATCGAGTAAAAACTAGTGGCGCCACTGGGCAGGACTTCTGGTTACTATGACCATCCGGATGATGCTCTACGTCCTCGTAGTTGCTCCAGTAGTGTCTCCGCTACTATCCCGTAATTAGTCCAGCGCCACTCGCCCTCTTCAGGGAATAGAGGGCGACATGCACCGGAGTCTGGACTTGTGTTGTAGCTGCTTAGGCGAAGGAGGTGAGGAGCGGCAGTACAGAAAGCGTATAACAGGCGTTAACACGCGCCACATAAGTCAGCGTCATGTCACCTACAGCAAGAGCCACACCCGTCCTTGTCGACCTCGATATCAAGTTCTCGCCATTATCATCGGCATCCAGAAGAACGTTACAAGCTTTTGTATTTGAGGTTAGGGATGACGACCATAGCTATAGAATAACCGGTACAGGAGTCGAAAACGAGTCCCTTGTAAGTTAGTCAAAATTGACAACTGTACGATATAGGTGTAAGACTGGGGATGAAATTCGATTTTGAAGTACCGCCAGAGGATGCTGTGTGTATACGTATATATATAGCTATACTTGCAAAATATCTCCAGGCTCTCCCAAAGGGTGGGTTTAAGTAATACAAATGCTCCCAGGGCGAAACGTAGTGCGAAACGTAACGGATGACCGCTGTATCTCATTGTTTTCATTTCCTTCGGAACGCCGCGGCGCTGTAAGACGCGGAAATGAAGTGCGCCGGGTTGTGATCTACAGACGGGGGTTTTATCCCTCCTCCCCTTCCCTGTATCCTGCATGACAACGAGACCCCAGCATCCCCTTACAAGAGAACCGGGCACACACGCCAGGCGATTCCGCGCAACCGAAAGAGAACTGTATGTATAGCCCGTCACCCTGTAATCCCTATAGAAAGCAGCGACACCCATTCAATTGCGGATTTCGCGATAACTAAAAATTTTCAGCAGCCACCAACCATTTGTACCTATCCGACTTTCGTACGTGAGTCGACCGTTATTAATAATTCCTTCGTCTCAAAATTTACCAGCTTTCTTAATCGACCCTGTGGATGACTTTTACTACAGGTACAGTGACGTATCCAACCCCCTGTCATCCTTTAACGTTATGTAGGTTTGCCGACCTGGCAACGGAAGCGGAAATGAAGTCGATGCAAGTCGACGGAGATCGATGTTTACTCCGACAGGTCGTACGGGACAGCAGCCATTGGGTTTGCTGGACCATTAACAAGGTGGTGGATGGGGGTGACAGAGGGGGAGCATCCTTTCCGATTAGTCCTTCCTTCTAGCTATTGGGCCTCTTCCACGGGGAACCGTCGACACCTACCCCTAATAGTCGTGCTGAACGCCGCGTTATCCCGTCGAGGCGTCAAACTCTCCTGGTCCGTCGCCGCCGCACGTTCCGCCTGCGGAAATTATGAAATCAGAGACACAAGGCACGTACGCTTCCTGTTCCGCTTTTACATGCGCGATCATTCCTCTCTCTCTCTCTCTCTTTCCTTTTGCCATCCCTAAATATCAACCCTCCTTACAGACTGCGTCAAGGTGCTGAGGGTAGGGTGGGTATATGAGGGTGAATCCACAGGAAAAGTTTGCGCGGATGATATATCGTCTTTTGTACATATGGTATTATGTAACTACGTATATACCTATACACATTATATATATTTCATATAAATATATATATTAAATGCCGGCGACCTAATGTCAACTTTATATATTCTGACAGGCGGACACGACATTTTGTCGGTTTGGATTCGTGACCGACGCGTACCCTCGCGGCTTTTCTTAATTGCTACACGCGGAAAGTGCACGCTGTATATGCGTGATTATCGTGTACTTATTTTGCACTGTATTTAGATATGGGGTGCGGATTCCAGCGGGGAATACGGTAGTGCAGGGGTCGAGGGTAGCCTCTTATCAGATAAAAGCCTCAAAAGTAGCGTTGCTCTAGTTTGAAAAACTTGCGCTATATCCGAGCCTGATTATACTGCAATGGAAGCCAGGGACGTAGCTTGCATTATTTTCCGGGTTGCGTTATCGTCATTTTACTACCCCTGCGACCCCCCACCCCGTGCGTTCGCCAACCCTCTCGTAGCTGCACTCTGCAAGAAACCAGTCTCCGGTTGTGCTTTTACGGAAGGGGTTGTTTCAAGGGAAAATTTGTTTGGTTAATTTTGCACGGTCGCTCCTGTTGTTCCCTCTTGTCAAGGGTGGCTGGGTCAAAGTTTGATAGAGGATGCAGCGTGACTATACGTAGGGGGATGCACCTTATCACTGTTTTAGTTTTTGTCGTATATACCAGAAGCTTTGCCTCCCTCGCTCGCCGAATATGCAAGCCACCACGGTACACACCTTTGCAACCCTTAAATACCAGACTGGGCCGTCCCTACCATTCCCTATATCTCGTAGCAGTATTTTATGCAGATTTAACATCCCCGATGCGATTCGAGAACGAAATACTCCACTTCCAATCGAATTCGATCTCGCTCCATCGAATCTCGACTGAAATCCAGTAGTCAGTTGTATATACCCACCTCTATCAAGAAACACTGGTTTTACATCCCTTTTCACTCTTGTACGCGTTTTTTTTTTTATTCAATCGGCTTTGTCGCGTTATCCGACCCAGCGAAGCTTCGCCGTTAGTTTCTCCATGAAAAACCGCCATTTCTATTTATCAAGTTGCTTCACCGGCGCATCGACTGCAACAATCCCAACCGGTACGTTCCGTCAATACGGCCGTTATCTCCTCGTTACATTTTTACCGTAAATACGGCACGCGGCGTGCATCCCTTATTTATTGCAACCCGAATGCCAACAATGGCCTTTCAGGTATCTTAGATTTTACGTCAGTACGTCCTTTTTATCTGCGTTCAACGTGGGCTACGTTAAGAAGGGACGTATATCTTGCACGGTAGGAGAGGGGGGTGGCATCGGCGTCGGCGTCGGATACGGCCAAGGGTCGAAGGGTCGCTCGAAATAATGCACGATAGGGGCAGCTTCGGTGGGTTGTGTACGATGCACCTAGCTGCACCTATTCTACGGTTGCGATAAGGGTGGCGAAAACGGGCAGGCGCAGCCCGTAAATATCGGGCCGGGGGGAAGGGTGGGGGGTGGGGAACGACAGCAAAGGGGTAGAAACGTTTACTAGTAGCTGCGACGCTACTAGTCCACGCTAGAACCGAACCCGTATAGTAGCAGCATCTACCAGCAATAGTAGTAGCAGCAGTTGCCGTTGTGGCAGCGCTGTAAGCACAACAGCAACAAGCCCTCTGCGTTTTATCGCAGTATCGGAAGTCGGAGACCGGAGTCGCGCCAATTGTTTTATGGCCGCGAGCCGTCAGGACGGTGCTCCTAATCCGTCCCTGATAAACGGGACGCGCCTTGCCTTTCCGTCGACCTACCCCGAAGGATCCCCCTCTTCCGTTATAACCTGCACCTTGCGAAAGTAGAGACACCCTCAAAACAGGAGGGCAGTCGCCTCGCTTCTGTTTCATACAAAAACGAATATAGATCTTCAAATAGACAAGAGCATCGGAGCACAGTCGACTCGATTAACAGTCTTTACTTCATGTAATAACAAATGTTTTTTTTGTAACAATAAATCCTCATTATTTGTTATTAAAATATTTTTGACAGCGTAGACTCGTCAAAGGTATAAGAGTGACGAATTTCGCGTCTCCTCTATCTCCGTCTTTGTCTTACTTGGATGGCCGTCAATGGCTTTATCTCTCTCGCACTCACGCTCGCTATAGGAAATTGTCAAAATTTAAGCTCCAGGCCTTCTGCTCTCAGTTGAATCTTAGGCTGCTTATGTAACGTGTATAGGGAAGTGTTTCTGGACTTTACGCACTGACTGTCATCGAATAATGACGTTTGTCCGGAAACTATCCACCACCCTCATAACTGTTGATTAGGACGCGTCGGTCCTCTCGGGAGAAGCCAATCAATTACGGACAATTAATTCTGACGCACGGCGACGCCGAGTATACTTGGCTGGACACTGGTCGGGCATCGCGACGCTATTCTCACGTACATGCGTATATGCTCGATTGGCTTGTATGCTTGCTCGTTAATCATCGTCATCGTCATCGTCGTCATCGCGGGGTGGCGCTCTTATACCAAGTACAAAGGGAAGGCGTCGCGCGCGCCGCGAGACCCGGCCAGATGTTACGATAGCGATCGCCGTAATTGAATCGGCCGCTCGGGAACCCCGTGGCGTGAAATTATCCGGCCAGGTTTCTTCTATCTTTGCTGCCAGAGGTTACCGTGGGTCCTGACGGAAGCGTCTGGCGGAGAGGACAAATTCGATAGGTTACTTCCGGTATCGATTCGACCGGAAATTCTAATGGCCGCGTCCATTTTGAAAATGCGGTTTCGTTATGACGACTGCGAGAGAGCAAATTGCTTTGATGAATTTGTTTGGTAAACGATTGATTGATTATTTTTTATTATCCCCTCCGATGGTGTATATATATGTCGTTTGGTTAATTCGTAGTAAATATCGTCATCGGTATGACGTCTATATAGCTACTATATCACGCGTAGTCGTAGAGATATGTTGCGTGCACGCACGCATTACGCATCCGGGGAGTACGTGTAATCGTGACCCGCACGTTCCTCACAGTGATAAGAGAGTTCGATACCTTACACGAGAGACATGGCTACTCCATTAACGTGGGAGAGAGTGACGATCGACGCGTGAACGATTTAGCCGCAGCATCCGCGCGTGTAATACGGTGAGTCATATCGTGGAGACTGTCGGATGTTTTGGGATAAAAAATTTTTGGATAGATTGTACGGTGGTCATATCCTTTGAAATTGTTTACCTAGTTTGGAGTCATTGACGATACACTGAAAATCATTGCTAATGACTCCCCGATTGACGGCACATATGTACGCTGTGGAATTCAGACCATTACACCGCAAGGATGGAGGAATGCGTTCGACGGAATTCCGCGACGTCGATTAAAAGCGTCGCGCGCGACGCACGTCGCCTTCAGAGTAGCTTTGCACTTTGACGACGATACCGACGCGTTTACATCGAGCGGCGTCGGTCGTTTGACAAGACCAGTGGGCTTGAGAAAGTTCACGAGCCATCCGGTGCCAATCGGCGGTAGGCGCCGGGATGCTATAGGAATGCGCCCGTACTGTGCATGACAAGCGTGTGCTAATTGTTCGACGCCGCTAATTTCAGTCTTTACGTGGGGCAATTACGTACACGGGAAGATATTCGTAAATGGCACGTTGTAACTATTATAATTGTCTCACCTCCCACCAGGTTATGATGCAGTCAATAAAAGGGAAGGAATCCAAGATGGCTGACGCCTATTCGTTCCTTGAATAGTATTTAGTCTTTTTTTTTCTTAAATAGGTAAACCCGCTCTGGCATGTTCTTCTACTTGTGCTACTGTACGTATATATCGTATAACGTAACTACGTATACGGGAGAGGGATGAAAAAGGGGGTGCGCTCTTGTCAGAAGGTGGGATCTTAACAGCGATATCCTCGTGCATCTGCGAGACGGCTATGCATTTATGCATGTTTCGCAGGTATCGCATGCTTCTTGCCAATAACGCCGTCCGGGGTAGGGCAGTGGTACCAACGTTAACGGGGTGCCGCATCGGCAACACTCGGCACTTTCCTTTCGCGTGGACATTAGCGTCCTTCGGCTATTCTCCGAGGAGAGTATAGGGTAGTACATAGCTACGGTTGGCATGGCGCGAGAACGTCGAGAGTAAATGGCCCGAGGATGGCCGTCGTAACGGCGACGTCGTACGCCGTCTAGTATTAATTAGACGCCGACAATGACCCGGGGAAAAGGATCCCCTATCATTTTGGTATTCGCGTCAACCCTCAAGGAAGGTTTTCGCCGTTTGGCTTTTCTTTCGCATCCCTTACTTATCATTGACCATAGGAAGGTTCACTTGGCAATGACGACTAAATGATTAAAATAGCTGATGTTTCTATTCTTAATTAACCTTAATTATTGACTAGTGTAATTATCGCATTTTTTTTGTCTTCCATCAATTAGAACGAACTTCGCGCTCGATCAACCTATCCCTATCTTCGTCACTCTTGTCTTGTCTTATCAGCGTACGACAGTCGTTACAGTCTCGCTCGATCTTGAGTATTGTCTTTTTTTACCTGAAACTTCGTTTTTTCTGTTCAGCCTGTACATATTTTAAGGACAGGATACGTATCCTCGGACGTTAACGCAGACGGAGTAACCGAGGTTTTCACGGTATCGGAGTGTATCAGATCCATGGGCGAGTCTCGCAATAGTGGGACTGGGTGGGGGGTTTGGGGGGACTGGGGCTGGGGCAACGTTCAGGCTGGGAGTTGATACGCGAACGATACGTGCCGGATACCATGGTACGGGGCTACCACTTGCACCCATATGTACACATACCTGGATCGTACCAACACGCTTCTGGCTATATCGTAATTTTATGCACTTAGAAACGATGAATATGGATTCATGGTTCATGCGCCGGGCTGTGACGATATATGCCAAGTAGGCGAGGGTCCTGTTTACTCGGCTGACTGACTCGAGTACCCGCGTTCTATCTCGCTCTCTTTCTCTCGATTTTCTTTCGTTTCTCACTTTTCATTTTTCGTTTTCTATCTTCCTTTGATTCCCTTGGCCATTTTTCTCTTTGTCCATTTTTTTTTTTCATTACTGTTTTCTCCCTCACCGACGCTCATTCGCTCTCGCGCTGTCCGGAATCTCATCGGCAAGTCGCAGAATTCACATTGAAATTCCCCATGGGAGGCCGCGCGGTGTATAGTGTCGAATCGCGAGGAATTCCGAAAGAGAGAATCGCCAGGCGGAAGGTTTTGCTACACATGTGGACGGACGAGTATCCGTACACGTGTTCCGAGTGTGTGTATATATATATAGAGTTCTCCACAGACATTTTCGAGTGAACCCCGTAGCTGCCCTGCCGAGCGTACGAATCGAGTCGGCTCGCACGGAAAAAAGCCACCAGATACGCGGGACAATCTGATTAGCGCAATCTAATTAACGCTGCTTTTAATGGCGTTCATTAGCACATGCCTCCACCCTGGCGGAGCCCCCCGCCTCCCACCCCTTACCCAAACAAGGGCTGCGGGTATACCGGGGTCGCTATACTTCTTACCCTCGAATCTCATTCTGTCTTTTATTCGTTCTCTCATCCTCTTGCATCCCCCTCCCCACCTGCACCAGCCCTATTCACGATGTCAGCGAATTTTCTAGGGTCGGCCTAGGAACTCACGCGGTACAGTCTTACGATTTTCTTGGCTATCGGCTACCTTGGCGCACCGCGGTGCGTGCCGCGAACGAAAAACGTAGAAGGCATTATCGACGAGTGGGACACGTCGACGATATCCCCAGGGAGCGATGCTAACCGTTGACGTATGAGCAGTGCGTGACATTGTATGGATATGAGGTGATTTTTTCGCGAGATAAATTCTTCCAGGTCTTACTCTCTTGTTTAGTCCCCCTCCCCGCCCCTCTGCGGCATTCTACGGCAAAAATCTTAATGTCGGGCAACAACGTGTCGGGGCCCCCCTTTTCTTCGTGCACCCTAATTACACGACCCTGATATCAATATCCCGTATAAAGAAAGATATTCTTTTCCGTGACTGATTAATTAAAGTTTCACTTTAATTAGATCTTTTCCCTTAACGGGGGCGAGGATGACCGATTCTGATTTCAATCAACGTAACAAATAATTGCATCTCTACAACGGATTCACGAGGGACAGCATCCTTCTCTTGGTCTCTATCGCGAAGATAAACTATATATAGTATGTAGTATGTATATAGATATACAGGCAGAGTGTTGCTGGATAGGCCGTGTTGGTCCTCTGTTATGCGCGGCACTCGCGAACGCCATTGCTGATATCAGCAACATATCTAGCAACGTGCTATGCCTTATCTTGCCGAGTGTATTTGCATGTGTGCTCGGTGTATACCTGGGTATTCGGTTATTTAGCATTGTATGGATATCAAACAATTGTAACGACTAGAGAGTCCTGTGAGAGCGGATGGATCCTGCTGAGATGGTTATCACGTGTATGATAGTACATAGTATACTATATACTGTTGTATAGATATATATAGTATATGCATATAGGTACGTCCAATCTGTCTATTCAGTCTTTGCTTGTTTACTGCTTAGGTATATGGGGAACAAGTAATTTTTTTTATCTATTTACGTATACCGATCTATGTTACACGTATGTACGTATAGTACGTTTATGCTAATATCACGGTTGGATATGGTCGGACGATCCATAGATCATGGATCGAGAGACTCGGAGCTATATACTCTCTGCGGCTCGCTGGTGCAGGCTGGGGTAATGATGCGAGAACTGATATCAAACCCCTTGATATCATCCCCCTGGTTCAGCAGGGTTGAGATTCGCTAGGTGTGTAGGGGGATGCTTGGTGGATAGGGGAGGGGGTTATGCGTCTTGTACGATGCGTCCTGGGGGGTGTTAAATGCTGAAGCGATTTCGCTTTATGGTAACGTGTCGTGCGATTTCCGTTTATTTAATCGCGTGGGACTTGGCGGGAATTTTGAATAATCGAGTTAACTAGTATACGAAGAAGTGGACGGTATCGATTATGAATTTTTGTAATAATCGTGAAAAAAATTGTTTCTGTTTCAGGTGAGTCCTTGATGATTTTCTACATCTAAGAGAAGGGTCCTCACGGGTCCGGTCTGTATAAGTTCGCAAAATTTTTGCTTGCGCGGTACCGATTGAAATCAGCGTGGCGCGATCGAATCCGGCCATTAAAGTAACAATCCGTGACTTATGAGCACGCGGATTGGTCCACGTCGAGCTCGATCCGATTGGCTTCGATTAAAGTTAAGTCTTATCTACACGGAGTCGAGTCTGCGTAGCTGCGCCCTCTCCGTGACGTCAGACGGGAAAGAATGGCAGTAGGGATAATTTTTCATCATTCAAATAATCATGCGGCATACGCACGGACCTTGTACTGGATAACGGGAGTGTATATCTCCCCCACCCCTCTGCCTCTATTCGCCAGAGATTCATCCAGGATTGTCACAGCGTGCCAGTGGGTACAGAATCCGAGGCCGATGTCTGGTGAAGTATATAGCGCCGGCTGGCAACACTAATCGTGGCTTGTATCGGCATGCACGACTCTTATCACGGTTATCGGCGCGTCCGGTCTCTATCTGATATCTATGCAAATCGAGCTAATTATATTTAATTAGATTCGACTGGCCTGGCTATACCACCGATCGGGCCCCTTGCGCCTATCTCTACCATATAACCGAGACAGGTATATAGACGTATATCTAGAGCACGCCCACGCCTTTCGAAAGACATTTTATTTCGTATAATTGCATAATTTTCATATCGGTTATATATATTACAATTATATAGCCGATTAAAATATATTCCGATTCCTTTACCTTGTCGATTTGCTCTCGCGATCGAACAACGGATCCCCGGAACGGGTATCGATGCTGGGCAGTTGTAGGTAGGCAGTCGGTCCGGTAGGTTGGTATAGGTACAAAGTGAAGGTAAAGAAGAAACGAATGGAACAGGATTCGGTACCGGCGTGCAGCCGATCGAAAACCGGCACGAAGGTCGGAGCTTTGTAAAACACCAGCGTCCTCGTAAAGATAAGTCGCGGCTGCAGTCGAGCGACTCCGCGCTCTGATGCAGGCCTGCATCGTCCCTGCTACACGCATCCCCACCACCGAATCCCGTAACCGGCGTTCCCTTATCGGCTGGTTATATCACACGCAGGGCTTGGGGTAGCCCCTGGCTCCAATTAAAATTAGGTCGGACACGGACGCCGAACGGGCCAGTGGGAAACCGGCGTAAATCCCAGCTTATTAATGCTAACGATTTTAACTTCGATCCCAATTAGGTGTTTGTTTGCATCGGACGACTGAAAACATCGTCGATTTATCTATCGGGACTAATATCGGCACCTATGTGTATCACTCTTGGTGTATAGTACGGTCTGCGCCATTTTTTTTTTCTTGTATCCTGGACAAATGTCCAGTAACGTAGAATTCGCTGCATAGAGAAACGAACGAGGGTCTCTGGTATCTGACTCTGAGATTTCCTCACGGGGTACTCTTCTTAGGCTCTCTAGCAGATTTATCTGCGACCGGACGATTCGTGATCTTAAACGGGCACGGATTTCGCGATCACGCGAATCCGCCCTTTAGTCTCTTTTTTTCTTCTTTCTTCACTCTGCTACCTTTTTTCAATGGCTGGACAAAGCGCGGCGTGTCGAAGGGCGTTGCGCTTAAAGCGGCCACCATTCTGATGTAGGTATATATATATATATGCAGGGTACGATATCCTAACGAAGGTTGCGCTATCGGAATCGTAACAATAAAGATTGGCTCTCGATGCTCTGCGTGTTTTTCTCCCGAGTGCTTTTTTTTCCAAGTACTTCTTTTAGTTTCTTTCTGTTCTTCCTTTTTTTTTCTTTTTTTTTTTCACCTGGACTAACCGAAGTTCCTGTAATTCCGTGTGCGTACCCGGAGAGAGGTGCACCCAGGTAACACGTACAGGTTGTGTTCGAAAGAGTGCAGGTATGCTGCATTAGTTATCTCGTGTACTCTGTGAGCAGAGGAAGAGATCGGGGAAGCGCAGGGAACGTGTAACACTGTTAAGGGAGGAATTTGCTGATAAGGGAAGGAATGTTTTGTCGGGTTCAATGCCAAAGCGCGAGTCAACTGTTTGTCATTTGGTGATGGGTTCCAACGTCTTTTTTTATTGAAAATATTTTTTTTTTACTTTTTACGTAAAGACGTTTCGCTTGTGGATACACGTACGTGTGCGGTCATACGGCTGCTTTAATTCGTTCTGTCTTTATGTTACGAATTACGCGGTACTTGTCGGCACACTCCCCCCCAAGCTCAACGAGGCTCATCCAATGGCACTAATGACGCTAATTAATTGTACCATAGACGACGTCTCGTTATTATACAAACGGCAGGAAGAATACGCGAGACCTCACGGAATTCTGCAATTTCAGATGCTAATAGATACCTTGGTAGTATTATGTGTTCATAGGTCATAAGCAATGACGATCTGAAAATCCGATCTTGTAGACTTCGAATTATGATCGAGAGTAGATCGAACTGCCAGGGAAAGCGATAGGGTAGAGTAGCCAGGTCAAAGGTTAGGATTCGATAACGTCGCCCGCATTGTTAACCCTCGAAGGCTTTTTTTTCCTCCCCTTATCCGTGCACCGAGCGCCATATCAAATTCGATTGCGATCTTCAGCAGCATCCGTGGACCTAAAAATAAAAATGAAAATAAAAGTCCGACGTTTCGGACCATTAGAAATTCAGAGGGTTTGACGCGTGTCCTTTGACCAACTTCAGGACGGTCGACTTGGCGCAAAAACGTGTAAAGCCTTGCAGAAAATCGTTGACCCATTGGGCGCTACTCTGACTGGCAGTGCTGATAATGGTGGTGGAGGTGGCGGAGGTGGTGGCTACGAGGACAAAAGGTATGACAAGAATGGGCCAGCTATACCTATTCTGGTTATCAAGCTATGGAAGTATTGCCCCGATACCGACTGAATGCCGGCTTTATGGCTGATCTGACGTGCGATACACGTGCGCCCTCTGACTGGCTTCTCCGTAACCGCGCATATTAGTATGTGATGCACAGCGCGAGTCCCGACGTCGTTCCTAACCCATACGACGCCGGAGGATAGTCCCGAGTCGGTCAATGCCTACAGACCACGCCTGATGCGGAGTTTGACAGTCGATGCTTTGAAAAAAAATTTTCAAGACAATTTTTGACCGCGTACGTTGCCTGAAATGGAATATAAAAATTAAGACAACCCTTTAACGAGAGTTAAAAAGATAATTATAACGACCGTCGATCGGAAGGGGTGGCAGATACGATTGGCCGTCGTACCCTCCATTGATAGTATAATGTGTGTGAAGGGAAGGTCGATTTCTATCCCCCGCGATAGGACCGAGGGAACGGGGGAGGGCAAAGTCGAGCCCCGTGGCGTCGGCGTCGGTCGCGGGTACCACTATCGGAAACCCTCGCCGCGACCAATGCCGCGGCGCCTTTATCGTTTTACAACAGAAAGGCGCACATCAGTCAACCGGTATCTCCTCACGGTTGATTTCCCGTAGCCGCGGAACCACCGCTGCCATCCTCCTCTTCTCTGGCCAACCCCGTGAAACAGCCCCAGCCCCCTTACCAGCCCCCTCTGCGGGAGATAGCAGGACGGAGCACGGCGTAGCGGCGGTAGTTATGAAAACATATGAAATATATTCAATCTGGGCCGACGCGATAACGCCGCACCAGCCATGAACCGGCACTTCCCCCCTTCCCTAGTCATCCCCCTCTTGGCTCTGGCTTCCTCCTACCCCCTTTGCAGTTGCTACCACCCCCACGTTCAATCCCTCGACCCCCAAATGCCTCTGGACGACGACGCTGACTACAGCCTCCCTACCACGTCTCTGGACCATGGTCGACCTGGACGATAAAGAGCCGTGTGCCAATAACCAAACCCCTGATCAAACTACCCTCTGACCCTTGAACCCTTTGCGCTAGATGACGTTCAATCCCTTCCCTTCACGTTTACCTTTTACAGCTGTGGAAAAGAAAACTTATCCTGGAGGAGCCTGTCGATGTCACGGTATGATATTTACGTATATATGTACATATGTAATATCGACATCCGGACCTGCTACTCGGCGTCAAATGACGTCGACCAACTTGGTCGAGCTCAGTTCCTTATCGTTATCGTGCAACGTGGCCGCGCAGTGATCGCGCTAGTCCCTGCCCAGCGTTATTCTTATCGCAGCCCGTTAGCCTCGCACCGTGACTCCCGTCGTTCCTTTTCTCCTTGCTGCGCTCCTTTGCCACTTTGTGCTTTACTACTACGCTGCCCGTTATTACCGGAGGATCGTTTACGGTTTTCAAGGCCCGATGCCCTAATACCAATCAAGTAATTAGACACGATTGTTATGACGTTTTTAAAGAAAATTTAACTGAGCATGTGCGACGAAACTTATTGATGGGACTTGCGGCTTAGGGTATCTGTCAAAAATTTGACAGCTGTTAAATCTCTCGGCTGGTTCTTCCTCGAGTGAATAGAATACGGTCGATTCGTCTATGCTGAATCCTACAGACCTAAGGGTTAACTGTGAGGAGATTTCTAAACACGCGACTGTCACTTCATTAATTCCTATTTAGTTTTCATCCCCTATCCGCAACCCTTGTGACCTTTGCTCCCTTAAACCAGTAACCATCAAAATTGTCGACTGCCTTCGTCTTCCGGGTTTCTCACCTTTTGTCACGTGGTATAACGAAGTTCCTGGTTTAGCTCTCCCTGGACCATATGCATTTGAAGATTTTTTTTCCTCTCCTTTTATTATCGAAATTGATCCCGCAACTGGAGAAGGATCCGAAGTATATTGTACGTGGATACTGATATCATCCCGAGATCAATCTGGGTATCTGATGTCAGTCTCTCGGGTCGAGAGATAAATCTCGTGGAAAAGTAGGCAGTCAGCCACACAAGTATCTAGATAATAAACCCAAAAGATAATCGCATCACGCGTTCACAATAAACGCGAGCAATGCTTATATCTCCATGTGGCGATACCATCTAGATAGACTTTAAGCCAGCGTATAATACGGTGGGGGGATCCTCAATGTGTCTGAACCCTGCTCCCGATCAGACTCAATTGACTAATCGGGTAAAATCGTAGTCATTATCGTTGACTAACTTCCAAAAATAATCCGGGCATCTCGCGCACGTCTAATCCGACGCTCCTAAGCGTCCTAAGCAGCCACTCTCGAAATATCCAGAAACTTCCCGAATTTTTACTACGAATCTTTAGCTTCCGCGTCTTCCCTCGGATATCACCTTGAAATATATTGCACAATTCTTAGCAGCATTATCCCGGCCATTAAACAGCACGGTAGCTTATTGCGGCCCTAATTCGAGCGTCAGTCGGCTCGTTGAATGCGCGTCGACTAATTACTAATTTCTAATCTATCTTGCACACGTGTCCTACCTCACTCCAGTCAGTCACTCAGTCCAGTCCAACCAGTCAGTAGCTAATACCAGTATTGCGTACTCACGTCAAAAAGTCGACCTGACAACCCACCCATCCCTGTCACGAGTATCTAATGTCGTACCGATCTAAGTCATCTAAGTCACTTACCGGCATTAGTTCATCTCCGAGGCATGCACGTGGCACGAGAGGGAGTGAACCGTGCACGGGTGGCCATTAAAGTGTCACCGGTCCAAGCGATCTCAGCTATACGTAGTAAGTCGCAGGAACGTCCTATCAATTAGAGATTAGCTGAGAGTTAGATATCTTGCAAAAATAATCTCGATCCACCTAAAATTACAATACACTTCTGATCTAACTTCTTCTTTTGATCCCTTTATTTTGTTTCACTATTTTTATCATAAATCTCATATTTTTTTAATTTTCAATCCTCTCCCTATCCACCATACGTTCGTCTCGTATTAGAAAGTACAGCGGGTGTCCCAAAGTGTTCATCGATAGAAATTTGATAGGCCTTACCTCCTCCCCTCCTGCTTCCCCTCTACTATACCCAGTGCTGTAATTTGGTAATGAAAAAAAATTCAGTTTTTACGTAAGCGATACTTATCGTGGATGGCGGGTCGATGTAAACTCCGATCCACTGCATAAGGCTTTGGTAATCGTCTTAAAGTCACCTTGTCGGCTATCAAGGGCGAAGTATTGAGTCTCGTGGTCCAGGGAGGCTGCATCATCGGGATTATCATACCAGGATCGTGGGATCGTGTGGTGAAGAACGTATATGCCTGATATATGCTTGGATAGATGGATACGCGTGTATATATAGTGTATTAGGTATACTTAGTGGCAGTATAATAATAACAACAGTAACGATGATTCTTAACGACATTAGATTTATCTCTCAATATCTTGGTGTAGGTATTAGAAAAAAAATTCCGTTTGATCGTTTCTAATTTCACGAAGACGAACGAACGGAGAAATGAGGTCCATGAGGCTGCCGACATTCCAAGAAGGTCCGATGCATCTTGCTGGCGTTGCAGTTATTTTTATGTTGGCGCCCCTGACAAGATTGCCGATGATTCTCAGACCACGGTTCTCTCTCTCTCTCTCTCCCTTTCTCTCTTACTCTCTCTCAGTGGCCACAGGAGTGTTTATGCGCTCTGGCAAATATCATCGCGATGAAACTTTGGACGCTTTCGTAAATAAGAGGGTCGCGGGTGACTGTTAAAGAAGGGAAAGGAAGAGGAAGAGAAAAAAAAAGAAAGAAGAAGGAGAAAGAGATAGCAAGACGTGGATAAGAACTGATAGAAAAGAGAATGAGTACACGATGCCGCGTATGGATGGATGGAAGTGGAAAGGCCTGGGTCAGATGAGATAAGAAGCCTATCGTCGGCTGCACCTTATCTCCACTGATAACACTGGACGCCCCCAGATCACTCGATAACCGCGCATTATCGTCATCGGTCTTCGTTCATCGGTCATCAGCAGCTTATTCATGCTCGCTGAGTTTATTTTCAAATTGGCTGAATTCCTAAAAATAAATATATTTGGCATTATTGCATGATGTATATATATATATATTTACTATATAAAATTGGACAGTGATATTCGCGAAAGGAGTTATCCAAGAATTTAAACTGTTGCTTCTTCCTGGACCAGCAGCTCTGTACGTACTGCAGTGAGTATCGATAGAGATGCCGATGGTAATATAAACGGTGGTACTGGTTCTGATTCTGGTTTACTTGCATCGGTATAGAGAGAAGGTATGGAAGACTTCTTCTCGCAGTCATCACGGGCAGAACGATCCGGCTCACGAAAACTGGTTCGTGCAGCATCAGATTGCGAAGATAGCCGAGTTTTATGCACGTCCCGATATCGCCCGGTCCCATCGGGTTCTGGCTCCGGATGACTTTCCTACGGATTTCTTTCCCATGGATTTTATGCCGAGATCAGGGGCCGGTTCGTAGCGCCCATATCGAAATCGTCCAGCATCCAATGAGAGCTCGTCGTTCCTATTGGTCAGAAAAAAAAACGAAAAGAAAAAAGGTATCTGGATTTCCGTATTTCGGTATACGAACTACAGGACCTGGGTAAAAAGCCACAGTTTCGCGTGGACAGGTGCTGCACGTGGTAACACGATGTACGCATGTAGAATGGATGCTGCGAGGCGTCGGGACGCGTCAGCGTGACGCGCGCGCCAGAGGGACGGTCTGGCGGGAAATGGAGTGGCGGTATGGCAGCGTAAACAAGTGGGGGTGGGAGGAGGAAGGGAGGGGGATGGGTAAATTAACCTTCCAATTTCTGCGGCTTGTTGCTAAATAATCGATTGCCGGGCGCGCTAAAGTCCGGCAAGAGTCGGCAACAGGTGTGAGAACGGGCGAGTTTACACGATGCGAGGTAGACGCGGTTACCTACCGCGCGTCCTCGCTTACCATTGGCAACGGGCCGCGGCACGGCATCGTGTAACGTGGTAACGATCGTCGCACGATAACCCGCGCCAACTATTTCGAGTTATAGCCCGGAGAGTTACGGGCCCCGGGCTGGGGATTTATTAATCGGCCTATTGGCCGTTTTTGGGAATTCGATTGGTAATATGAACGCGCCATGACCGTACACAATGAAGCTCAGAGGATCGATACTCTAATATCCACCATTTCTTTTTTATATTTCCGAAAAGTAATTTTTCTTCTCCCACTCTCTCTCTTTATCCTTATCTTTCCCCTCTCTCGCTCCTTCTTGGCCCATCTCTCTCCCACGAAGCGCAGTCGCCCGCACACGTATACTGGATTTATGAATACGGCCTCGCGAAATGCCTACGCTAAACGCGGACTCCATAACTCAGCATTGACGTGAGATAGGATCGAGATGCGAGCGAGATAACGAGAAGCCGATTTCGGGCTGGCCAATAGCGATTTCCGAAAATTCCAAACCGTATGAGGGGACAGAGGGATCTCTACTATCTCTCATACGTTACTATCCAGCTGCTGAGAGATAGATCTTCGTCGTATATAAGGTACTATATATATATATATAAATAGAAAAAGGAGCGCGGCGAGAACCAGAGAGAAAGAGAAAGACGCGTCCACAAGCGGCATCGGTTCGCCCGGTAGCAGAATCTTGCGACATACCGATCTAAGCACGCACTCGACAAGAAGAGACTGTCCAGACGATCACACTCCACGCGTACGCGTAGCGCCGCTCGGCGGATTAATATTTCGAGATTGGTATCACTGCGGCGTTTTATGGCCTCCTTTAACGTATCGCTTCGCGTAGAACGCGCGTAAATCAATGGCCGCGGCTCGTTCGCATGTTCACTACTATATTCCAGTGGGATAAATACCGGCTCTATATCCTCCCGTACGCTCCAGATCTCTTATACGTATACAACCAGAGCTGGACCAAAAGCCGTATTTACACTTACGTCCAACCTTTTACTATATGCGAACAGTAATACTACATCTTGTAATCGGACTTTATCCCAGTTTCTATATAAGTATCCGAGTACCTATAAGTACCATTAGCTAAATCCCTGTATACGCGTACGCACTTGTGTGATACGCACGCAATGCGTGTGTGTGTGTGTGTATATATATATGATAACTAATCTAATAGTCTCTCCTATATCTTCTACCCACGCAATCATTCCGCTTGGTTATCCCTCATTCGAATCCCACGAGATAAAAGGTATATGTATATAGGAGAGCAAGAGAGAAATGAGATGAAAAAAATAGAAATAAAAAAAAATCTCCTTCTCTTCTAACAGCCAAGAAACGGGCCACGCAGTGCTATAGCTTATACAGAGCCGCGGTATGCAGCGCGCAGATTACGATTTGTCGTTAGCCTTGCGATAAACTTTATGTTGCAACTGATATCTGTCGATTTGAAACGCATAAAAGGCGTCACGTTTGACGCTCGAGATCTCGTTTCGCGCTTTTCGCTACGACACTCTCGCTAATCCCAGTCAATTGGCTGGGCGCAGAAGACGCCAATTATTAATTGGCCGTATCGACGATTGGTAATACGAGTCTTTGGAATGTAATGGAGAAACAATTGATACGTGGAAACGCGGGAGACCGCGTATGGACCTTTTCAGTTTGCACTGTGGAGAGAGTTCGCGATATCGATTGCGATCGATTGGTTATTGGGCTGAATAGAAATTACCGGACAACAATCGATTTTCTAACAATGGAGTGCAACTGTGAGTTTGAATGCCAGTATGGTGGCTCACTATTGGTATTTCATTGATATGATGTCAATTGATTATTTATTATCGATCTTAACCGATCATCGATCGATCGATTCTCGTCGATATTTAAAAATCTATTTTCAATAACTAGGGGATACTCTATGGTATCCTGGCAGACGAAGAGGATCGTACCGTCTCTGATCCTCTGGCCTGCGTCGGGACGCTTCAGGCTGTGTACGCTACGATCTCTTATCTCGTTACACTTACGCAAGCGAGATTTATTGCCGACGATTATGCGTGGACGGTACAGATCGCCCCCGGCTTCTTTCCTCCTTGCGGTATATACGAACGTCTGGACCTCAATCACTATCGATATTGGCAGAATCGCCTTTTCTAACGGTGATTTCTGGGTAACGTCAATTCCACATGTAATAATGCAGAATTTATTGGAATTATTGATTTTGTCATCGATTTTCAAAATTTTTATTTATCAACTTCCCAACATAAATTAGAGACGAATACAGTATACTCTAATAGTTATTTAAGACTGTTTATTGGTTATCTGATATCGTTTCTATGGACGTCTTTAATCTTAAGATTTTCGTATACTTTTATTATTATCATATGCAGTATATATATGCGATCGGTACTCGATCTGCTTGTGATCGGCTTATCATCATTATTTTATCTCGTCCCACAAAGGAATCGTTCCTCGTAATCTCTCGGTTATGATTTTCCTTTTGTTTTTTGGAGATTTTAATTTTTTTATCTCCTCCCTGCTCGAATTAACGCAACGGCGATCGCGACGACGTCCGCGCTACAAGTTATCGTGGCGAACGATCGGCGAGCGGCACGAGGATAATTGTGAAATATTAATAATAATGAGGAAACAGGTCCGGGTTCTGGCGCAATGGCTAACATCTAGACATCGGCAGTGAGCCCTATCTCCGATCGACGAGGAACTCTATCGACGTTATCGCGTTTATTTATTCCTCCGCGCACGCTAATAATATCGTTATGTAAATTCGTACGTTACTCGGGAGCGATTCGAAAAGCGATATCCAATTCCGTTTCTCGGTATGTCCGTCCGTCCTTGCTATGAACAAGATCGGAAACGCGGGCATTTCCTCGCGGAATCTTTAATAGCGTCTATTTAATTAATCACTGCATTATACGAGTAGAGATCGAACTCAATAAAACAAGAACCGTTCGATTATTTTATCTCAGCCTATATGGATATATATATATATACACACACACACACACGCTATGGTCGATCTCTCTTTTTTCTGTCTCTGTGCTTGATATTTTTTTATTTTTTTTTTCTTCGTCGCTCTCAAAGAAATCCCTAGTCGCGATTCATGACTACGTCCCTTGAATAATGTAGCCCGAGCAGTAGTGCTATCAGCATAACCGCAACGAGCCAGCTCATACCTACTTGGCGCATTCGCGAAAGATCGCCAAAAGATTATTATTCCTCCTCTACTCATTCTCATGTTCATCTACCTCGCATACTCGGCCACGCTTCCTATAGCCGGTACGCGCTATCAGATCGCCGCCATATTTACCATGTGCTCGTCTGGCGTTTATCTAGGATTTCCGTATGATCCACCGTGTGACATTGCCAAATTTTCTTCTTTATCGACCGAGATTGCGCGACTCGTAAATTTTTGAATTCCCTTTGCTTTCGCGCGCTTCTGTACGATCTTTCGGCTGACGTCGTATACGAGGTCGTGTCGATGTACGCGAAGGAAAAAATTATTGCTGTGCCACCGAGTGCTACGCCATTGCAGCGAGATAAAACAGTGATAGGGAGATCAATGAAGGCGATAACTGAAGTTATTACCGGATAGAGGGAGAGCGGGCAAACGGTGCCAGACGTAGAGGGGGAACCCGGGCTCGGCTCGCTCGGACGCCGATAAGCAGAAACAGTTATCAAGAAATGGAAATGACTGATAAGGAACGCGCGAGGACGGCGTGTTTTTAATATTACATTAAGCGCGCGCTCCGCGGAAACGAATTCTTTCTTTTTCTTTTCCATTTTTTATCCTCTTTTTTCTTTTTTTTTCTTTCTTTCTTTTGTACGGGATTATACCGGTTTCCTCGTCTTCTGGGAATCCCTTATGCTTTTTATGAACACTAGTGATAGTTTCATCGAACTCTTAGAATTTCAAGATTGAGATGCCACAGTAAATTGTTTCCGAGGAATGAGCGATGTGTGACGAAAATTTCGTAAGAAATCTTTCTTTGTTCCGTGCTTTTCGCAAATTACGACTCCATTTACGATATTAGGAATGTTAGCATTATGGGTATATATACATTAGTATACAATATGGATACTAGAATTACATAGAAACATCACAGGCATCGATAGCGATTTTACAAAATCTTAAATAATATATATATATACTATATCTAATATGAAACTTACCTATGACCTGTACACTTCTGATTATCCATATTCGTCGCTTTTTAACACCAAATTCGTAAATCACCATGTAAAATAAACGAACGCGCGTTTGTAAGAATAAAGAAAGTATATATCTTCCGAGTGTAAAACGTAGGATTGGTTTGAAGGAAATAAGCGAGTGTGCAGGTAATGACTGAGAGGCATATATGATAGAATCGAGCGCTAGCACAGGGGCTAAGTAATCAGATGTTATCAATAAGCCTTTCGATTGGCCACAGATCCGTTATCGACCACGACCGGATAAATATACCATCCATAGCGACGAGTTTCCCGGCGGCCTCCATATATCCAGTCGATTCTCTCCAATAGTCTATTGTACGTAGACGTGGTGCATGCATCCACGTATGCATTTATTACGTTATCCCCTCCATTACTCTAGCGCGAAATAAGACGAGGATCCGAAATCGATACCACGAGCACGTACTCACTGGGTTTGCTCTATAGGTATTTCGTAGAGAGCGTATCGGCCCAGGTGAAGTAAGAAGTGTCGTCCGTTGCGGCAGTTGACCGCAAGTGGCGCATCGGTCAAAGCGGGAAAACCGAGTTCAAGTCAATTGATTTAAACTGCAGCAGAACGTCCAAAGTGCACTCGTGCATCCGTTCTATCGTTTCTCTTGAAATTGTCATTGTCTCGTTTTCATTGGGCACGACAGAATCGCGTAGCGCGACTTCTCTGTCAGTCAGCCTCTTATCTGAAGGCGTGACTGTCCGTATACACGAGTGGCTAAAAGCGAAACTACCGTACACGATAGCGATTTCCGATTGAGTCACGGAGAGAGAGAGATAGATAAAGCAAGGAGTTGGTCTCTCTTGATATATCATGGATATTTTCTTGTCGTGGGAGGCCGAGGAGGTGGTAAGTGAACGTGTCATAGGAAGGTTCGCATGAAATATAATAATGGAATTTCGATGAGTTTCCTCTCGACTGTGTCTGATTTCCTTCACCTCCTGTCTCTTCATTCCCTCTCCTTCCCCTCTCCATCCTCCTTTCGCTGTCTACTCTCTAGGTGGGCACCAGGTCTGTCGCTCTGTCGGTCGTCTCCACCGACTCGCTATCTTCTGACATTGAAGTTCGTATCTGTGCCACCAAGTCCCCTGCATACAGGCTGCCGCACCGTAGATACGGCTGGTGCAACTTTGCACCGCCATTTTGACGTGCGAGATATAGCAATGCTCTACGCCAGAGATAGCGAGCAAGGGCTGATCTGGTCTACAGGGAAAGGGGGAGAGAGAGAGAGATAGAGATAGAGAGTAGTGACTGGGGAATACTTATAAAGTGCGACTGCAGCGCCTCTTTCGGCAAAATCCCGGGACGGAACGAAATTTCCTAAAACAAGAGTCATTTTTGCGCTCTGCGACTGTCCAATCGACGAATTCGTGCCCGATGACGATCTCTCCTGGGGTCTTGGTGAACCCCGGATGGCCAACTGCGTGTGGTGTGCTCCACGCTCGTTTGGCGACAGACATGAATTATTCATCGACGACGTTTCCTCATACAGCTCGAATACTCCTCTTCTGAGAACGTGGCAGGACACAGGAAAGTCTTTTCTCTCTCTCTATCTCTTTCGCTCTCACTCTCGATAACGATCTCCATACTGACTCTCGTTGCTTCTCTGGCATCGTGGCCAATCTGACTCACACCCTCGCAACGTTCACTGTGCGTCACACCGAGCACCGACACCGATAAAGTTATACCGCTGCATTGTCATTATGCCGGTCACTCAGACGCGCAGGCTTATCGGCACGGCTATCTTTTCAATTTTAAGCCTTGCAAAATACGCGACCATCGCCATGGACACTGTCCGACCAACATTCGTCGACACTTCATTTAATTACTTCAGTGTGCACTCGGTGCACCGCAGTCAATGCCATCTGAATCCTGTGAGTTCGCCTATGAAATTACCGCCTTTTGTTACATATCAGTAAGGTATCATGATACTTTACGACTGCCTCGAGGACAGTCCTAATGATCGGCAGTCATTGCGCTCGTTAACGTCGATACAGTCAGCAGCCACTGTTGCATTTCAATTTTCATTATATCTCTTGGATATATCTTTAGTCTAGTCTACATCATACATATATGTATATATATATAGATATCTGTATATGAGATACTGGTCCATCCAGCATCCTCCGAGTACTCGAAGCACGAGTACCTGTACCTGTACCTCGAAGGTATACCTATAGAGTTTGAGTTCCTATTAAACGAAGGTACTCGCGAGAGAAAAGTGGGAGGTGCAGGATGACGTCGGCATGACGCCGAGACATTCGGTAATTTGTTGAGGCGGGAGGAGGTCGCGCTAGAGTTACGCCGTATAGAGGAGGAGGAGGAGGAGGTTAGAGTCCCTGTAGAAGTTGAAGGAAGGAAGGAGACGGCTGGAGGAGCTGCGCTAGGCAACTTATGCACAGCCGAGGTAGTTCCTTATCTATGGCTGTGATCTAATCTCCCACGGGAATCTGGCATCCTATCCCGGTATCGTTCGGGGAATCTTTCTCTCCCTCCATGTGCCAGGGTTCAATCCCTCTCGCTCACTCTCCCTCTCCGTCCCTGCCACTCTCCTGGTAGCTGGACTATGATGCCGTTGGTGTCCCAGTTTATACACACTTTGATATCCAAGTGATAGCCGCTCTTCGCTTTACGCCTGGTTCACAGTCGATCGTCGCGACGCTACAGGAATGTCGCTTGCCCCGCGTTATTGTCGTTAGAGATACCTAATACCATGCAGTTGTTCTAGATATACCTTGAGACGAGTGGATATTCCTTCTTGGACTAGAAGCGTCATATGTATGATCGATCCGTACCTTAATTTTGGACTTCCGTAAAACGTCCATGAGGATTTCCCATCTGAGACGTCTTGGGAAGGGACGTGTGGACGACGTCATAATTTTACTCGCTCGGCTACTGGATGCCAAACGACGTAGAGAGACACACTTGGCCAGGACTTTAGGAGGAGTTTACTAGGTGCTTAAGGTACCCTTCCAAGTAGAGCTATGGGGTCCTACGGCCGATGTTGTCCCATGTAAACTAAGCGATGATCGTCCTTAGACTTTTTGTCTAGTTCCCTCTATAACCGCCAGAGGGTCTTTTGATTCCCACGAAAGAAATTTCTTCCGGACGATACTCGTATAGGTTTTATCTCGTTTACGAGAAAGTGGTAAAAACAAAAGTCCTATCCGTCGATTTACGTTGTTCGCGTCGAAGGTAGAGTGGGAAGTAAAAATGGTCCTTCAAAATATTATTGTAAATTAATGCTATACGATATAAACAGCAAGGCCATTATTGCTAGCTAGTGTACAAAAGAAATCTAAGCAGTCTGATTTCGACGACTCTTGAATAATCTCGCGTGCGATTTCATTGGATTCTCAGATCGTCCATCTCCAACCTTCCTCGAAGAGCAACGATGTCGTGCTCATTCGTATTTTTTGCGAACCGGTTCGCGGAAGCCATCGCGTTTCGGGCACTGGTGGAATAAAGCGAGCGATATCGGGAGCCCGTGGGGGCCTCGGTGAAGCCTTGAGAGTTGCGGCGCCACTGGACGTAGATAAGGGAGCGTTATCGGCTGCGCTCCGTCCCTTATCAGCGATCGCTCTCCGCTCCTGTCCCTCCTCACCTCCTGCTCCCAGCTCACCCCGGCCTCCCACTCCCTCCGTCTCCCCAACTCACCCGGCGTACCCTCGCTTCGCGGCTCTGCGATGCTATCATCTAACTAGCTCCAGCTACTGATTCTATCTCGCGTACCCACCCAGCAGGGCCGCCAACCGCTCCCAGGGCCGCGCTCGAAAACTCCGACCGATGACTTCATCCCGATATTCTTGGGACGAGTCGCTCGCGTCGCTCGACTACCGCCGCCACCTTATTTACTTGCTAACTGGAGTCGCTTCCTTTTCTTTTATTTTTTCACTCTACCTTTCCTCCTCTTTCGTTCTCTTATCCTTTGCTTTGCCCCCCCCCTCTTTCTCTCTCTCTGCCCATGAACACTCGCGAATGAGTCGCAGCGTGACTTTCTCACCTGACGAAGGACACCCTGTGTGGCATATCACTGGCAGGAAAGTGACCTAACCTACAAAATTCAATGCTCCTCATTATGCTAGCGCACGGTCTCGATAATTTAAGGTAAAGCTAGGCCTCCTTCGGTACTACTCTAAACCGTTGCACGGAGATAATAATATATCCAGTTGATATATATACCGAGAAGTGACGGCCGGATTGCTCCGAGCTGTCACTGATTGTGTACGTTGTCCGACTTGGCAGCTTCGGGACGCCTTTCAATGGCGGACTCTCGCTACGCCAGTGCGCACCTGGCCGTAAGGACGTAATTCACAGATGAAGCTATTAAAACGAAAGACCCACTTCTGGCCACCGGTAGCTACTCTCTCGCGATCTAATTTAAATAGAGCCCGCTGCCACTCGCCAGTCGAGATGCAACGAGATCGGCGGGGAACAAGCGCTCTGGAAATTAACATATCTCACCGATATACATATATATATAAACCATATACCATACAGTACATAGAGTTAGACGTGAACCATAAGTATGCAGCGTCTATACGTACTTGAGTTCGCATCGTCTTCCCTGCTTTACCGTTGCATATCTACGTATATTATGTCTAATTCACACGCATGACCCATATGCATATGTTCATCTTCCCACTCCTGTACCGAGCACGTGACTTTCGTTATATCGATAATATCAAGAGATTTCAGGTCGATACGAAAGAGATTCATCCCGCTCGCGTCTAGGCGACACTAGAAAATCGATCGAGTATCTCTACTATCGAACGGCGTGATGGATCGATGCGCTCGATATAGATGTCGAGATAACGATTGGCAACTGCGCGTACGCGATATCTTGATCGTGGGACATTCGTATTTACGATTATATACACAACGCTTCTGTATATGTACTATTGTATTGTGTGTGTGTATATATATATGCGTGCTATATGGATTATATATATTGATATATAGATATACGTACAGAGAGACAGGGAGTGTATTATGCGGACTCGCATCTATCCAAACGGCACTCCGTTTACCGACGTCTCTCAGTTCTGTATCTAGGTATATCTATATATAGCTGTATATCGATATACTATATCTCGTTGCTAGCTCGTTCCTGTCGTTAGCGCGATACCAGAAACAATGCACGAGTACCACTATCATCCTAAATCCCGATAACATCTGGCAATGCTCGGCTCTCGCGATATTGGACTTCATGCGAGAAACCGGCAAAGATTACGGATTCGTGGATCATTCTGGTAATTCCTGGGATATTTATTCATCTGAAATCGATCCAGCATCCTTAGCAGTACCGCGTATCCTCTCGGTGTACCTGGATAGGGATGGAATATAGGGAAAAAGGTAGAGCGAGAAGGAGATGTTACCGTTTGGACATGGTCCAGAAAAACGGGATGCTGGCAGCCCCGGGACGATCGAAAGGACCTTCGGAGCTGCTAGGCAGAATAGAATGGCGTAGCGGTAGGGGGCGGCGCGGCAACGGGGGGGATGATGGGAGGGTTGGAGAAATGTATGTAGTAGGTATAGGAGAGACAAGAGTATACGAGAGAGAGAGAGAGAACGAAGAAGAGAGCGGCGGGTAGGAGGGAGGAACGAAATCCAGCTCGAGGTGCGCTATCTCCGTAGATAGGGAGGGAAAAACACTCATTTTTATACCGTCAAAATGTGTTATCTTGCGCGAGCGGCCCGACTCTCTCTCGCTCTCTCGCTCTGTCTCTCCCTCGCTCTCTCGGGCCGACTCCCTACTCCCGCGCACCCCCCGGGGGCGGAATTAACTCGCTAGCAGATATCCACCAGTGGCTGCCACCCCTATCCTCCTTCTCTTCGGTTACCTCTTCGTATAGCCACCCTCTTCTCCACCTCCTCCCTTCAAGCCAGCTAGTCACCCCGCTCTCCCTCCCCCTCCTCCATGACATTTATATTGTCTGCCGGTCGTCTAGAAAAAAAAACTACCCTCCAAGCCAGGAGCAGCCAAGCGGACGTTCCTGTCGACTTGCCGATTCTTCTTCCGGATCGACACCTGCACCCTGAAGTAATTCCTTATGTCAGGGTTGAACGTATGGAGATGATACGTGATTGTGTGGGGATTTAAACTTCGAAATTATTATTATTATTATTATTGTTTAAATTATTTAAATAGGATTCAAATCGACTTTTAGTTTCCTTCAGTCGATTTCATTCAACTGACCACTCGGGCATTGCTGATGATTTTTATACTTCCGCTCAGAAGGAGAACGTTTCCGTGGAAAAGTCGAATGGCGAAACTTCATTTAGATCGTGTCGAGCGACAAAAGGCTCATCAACCCAAGAAAGCGTCTTCCCATTAAGCGCAATCGGACCTTCACGTGTGACTTAGCTCGCGACGCGTTCATTCACGCGTATCCCGTGAACATACGCATAGCGTATGGATTCGTGAAGTTAACGCGACGCGAGAATACATATAGCCCTGCCATTGGTATACAGTACTGAATCTTTGACTGAGGATAGAGGAGATATATATATATATATATATATATATATGGTAAACATTTCAGTTATCAACGTTAAAACTTGATGGAACATCCGGGAAAGCCTCTTAGGTAATTTCTACTGTAGAAGAGAGACTGGATACCGTACCAGTCAGCCAGTCATCCAGCTAGTCACCCAGTCAGTCTCTCTAACCGTGCTATATAGCAAGCCAGCCGGCAGCCGTTCATTTAATTATTATCGCCCCTAATGAATCTCGCTCATAATGGATTTCTACGCCAAGTTTCCCCCTCCTCACCCTCCTTCTTCATCCCTTAGTCCCATACACAGATACTTGCTCCTGTACCAACATCTGTTTTCCGTTTTGCTACGAAACCGGATGCTGCGCCTTTGCCTCCTATATTGTATCTATATACTGTACGCGGAGTACAGCCACTGTACCATTGTTGGAAAGTACTATTACCCTTATTGTTAGAACCTACCATCGTTATTGGTACGTGTATACCAAGTGCTTTATGGTTGATGGTTTGTGACGCAATATGGTAGGACACGGAAAATGATGGAACCATAAGGGAGTGACTTATCGGTCTTGTCAGCTTCGAATGACGTATACCGACATCTTGAGTTTGCTTAAGCGTAACCTTGATGGGATGCTAGCAGGGGGTAGAAGGGGGGATGAAAAAACAGACGGCTCACCGCGAAGCGCCAGGGCGTCTCAAATTAATCGGCTATACGCGAGGAGGAAGAAAGAATAGAAGGCGGAAGTCGAGTCTCCATCTCGGACGGGTCTTTCCCTTACTCGGGACTTGGCTAATTTGTCATCTTTCCGTAGAACTTGGAAAAGTATTTAAAAAGTTTCGCCCCACTTGCCCTCGGGCCCGCGCGCGCCATTTACTTAATCGGGTCCGCCCGAGACGAGCGAATAAAAATGTCAGACGTTCCATCTTTGTTATTTATTTTACTCGATCCCTTTTATTTTTCTCTGTTCTTCGTCTTACCCCCCCACCCCTCGCCCTCACCGGCACTTCTCCCGCGCTGATATAATTTCTACCCCCAAAAATACCGTAATGGAGACAGCTTGATGTTCCTAGTATCGGAGGACGATTCTTTTCGTCTTACTTTTTCTTTCGATCTCTCAGGAGAGAGGGATGCTTTAACAACGAGAGCGTCGGGACGCCTTAGTATTATTCGGCGTCGCTTACGATTTCGTCGACTCGCTATCGGGCTAAGAGCACGAATCACGAGCTCCGCGTTGAAACCGGTAAAGCACGCTTTTATCTTGCGCAGTGCGATCAAGATAATCCGGTGCACTTTCTCGAGAAGATGGTGGGCCGTTCAGAAGAAGGTAACCGATGCGTCGTATCGCGTCGATACTTCACCACGTGACAAGATTAAAGATGAACTAGAGTGAGAGAGAGAGATTAGAGATGAAAAAGAAGAAAAAAATTTCAAAAATAATTACCTGGTCTTTTTAATACCGATAAGGTCGTAGGTAATTAAAATGATCTCGAGCGTAGAAACAGTCAATTATCAAATCCGTAGAAAATCAGCTGACGGTTGAATCGAATAAAATAAAAATAGTTAACGGTCTGTCGGTTGCGCAAGAATAAGGAATAGCTAAGGTAAAATGAAGAATCCAGTATAGAAATCGGAATACAATCGTGAGACACAATAACTCCGTCGCTATATAAAATTGTCTTGCGGAAGCTTTAAAAGGACCCAGGGCCAAAAATGGCGGCGCAGGGAAAGCGCGTAGTATACGAGTAGAGAAATCGTAAATCTCCTGCGTCGCTTCTCTCCTCGCGATATGGCCCGACTACTGGGAGTCAGTACGTACGTACTATAGATTCTCTCTCTCTGTGTACACATACATAAGGACAGTATGTACGACCGGGAAATGCATTATGTATTCCTACTATTAAATGCTCCGCTTCCACGTACGCGCGTCAGAGGTATGCAGTATACGCGTTCATCGAGGAAAACCGCATACTTACGTATAGCGTCCGCTATGCTTATCCTAAGTTAAATCGCGGCCATTACCTATCGCCATATACATACTGCAATAATACAAGCCAGCAACCCCTTTAAGTTGGCACCTACTGTCATATATTCTGTCAATATCGTATGTAATTTCTATCACTTTCCGCCATTGTTACGTAGTCCCTGGGCAAACGTGAAAATGTAATAAACGAAAAATTCGCCATTACGTTTTCAAAAGTACGAAAGAATGTAAAAAGAGTACGCGTGACCTCGGTGACCCTGTAGACCTGTCTAGGGAGTTTTGTGAAGCTGTCAGGGAGGATGCGATTCTTTGAATCAAGTTCGTAGTTTTGACGCTAGAAGGAAGACGGAGCTACGTCAGACATGTAAGAGGGTCGCGAAGCGAGCACGTGTCGAGATTCTCTGTTTATAAGGAGGAGTAGTAGGAGGAGATGATATACATAGGTTAGAATAGGTAGTCTGTACTGTTGGAGGATGCTGCAGAGTTCGTATTGGAACGAGTCGCAGGGCTAATCTCGTTATAGGTACGTGGCGAAGTAACGGAATGAAAAGGCAGAGAGTGGAACGTATCGGTAATCGTAGCAGACTTCAGAGGACTGGAAAGGGACTGAATAGGCAAGAGGGATGTAGATACGCCATGTTCGTTCGTGGAGGAGCAGCAGCAGCAGTAGCAGCGATTCGTAGCAACGGGATGCTCCTTTGTCTTCCATCCGCGCGGCCAATCCAGTTTATATACCTTTCTCTGCATCTCCCCTCTTCATCCTCCCGCGACGCTTTTCTCTCATTTATTCTCTCTTCATTGGCACCTAGTATCACACGCCACCTCTTTGCATCTCTGTGGACCCACTCGTCGTACCCCGCCTCCAATAACCACTTGACAACCCTGGACTCAGACAATACAGATTTGCTCCTCTTCAAGTATCCACGTGCCAGTTTTGTGGCTTTTCCCTTACCCCCACACTCTGGATGAGATGAGAGAGGGGGGGGGGGGGGGGGCGAGATCGATACCTACTTATGTTCTCGATTATAATGGATCATCCAGGCAATAGGATGAGGTTAGCTTGGGCTGTAGCTATATATAGCCTGCTTTACACCTCTATTTAATGTATGTATCTTTTTGGGGTAAAAAGGGGGAGATTCGGGATTGGAACATTAACAAGGTACCAGAAGCAACGGATGAGACGCAGCCTCCCTCTCTATCCCTTAACGTTGATCCTGGGGACCCTACTCATATTTATTCGCAACCACCTTCTCGCGTAACTTTCATCGTAGCTTGACGCGACTCTAATTTCCGATAGCGCGCGTGACTCGAATCATGATTCCCCAGCAATAGACCAGCGCTACACGTCGTTACACATCACCTCGCCTGGCTTCTTCCAGAGGACGATTTATCACGTCTCCTCAAAAAGCTTTGTCGTCCGTGTCCTGGTCTCATTAACGGGAAGACATACCTAGTGCGTGCGTATGCTTTGATTTCCACGTTACGTTTCTTGGAGATGAAGCAAATCCCTGAGAGATTTTACAAATTTATCCACCATCCCCATTCAGGCGATCTTTATATCGTGGAAAATCTCGATCCTGGGATAAACTACCCCTGGTACTGGCATACGTCATTTATATGGAAGCTTATTGGGGGTGGGATGATGCAAAGATGGCGGAAGGGTATAAGCACGCGAGGATGTGCGATACATCATTACTGCTAACCTAGGATGATCTGCACTGTTGACGAAAGAGAAAGTGGTGGGAGAGAGAGGGGGGAGAGGGGAGGGAGAGAGAGAATATATAGCAGAGCAGAGCAAAGTGCGCGCCTCACAGGGTTTGACAGATCTTCATAAAGGCACACACAACTGTGCCGGAGCGATAAGGGAATCGGGAGCAGGCATCTCGGCCCCAGGTTCAGCCCCTGTACCCCCAGCCACGTTCCAAGCCTCATCCCCACGGGCCGCAGAACAGCCCAACGTTCACCCAACGACCCCTTCAACCCCCAGGGGCACAGCATCCCGGGCACTCAGTCAGTACGCTCTGCTATCATTTTTCCACACGAGTGGGCCGCAGGTCGCGGGTTGAGGTACTCGAATACTCGGGTCGCACCACTGCACCAAGATACATAGTGCTGTAGGTGGCGAGGAGGCTGGGGTAGGAGGTGGTGTGTATTCTGTTTTGCACTCTGGACCACCAATATGAGTGTCTGTACTGGTCTTACGGATGGAGAGTGGGGGATTTCGAAAAATCTTTGGAGATTCAAATTCTCACATGATTTTGATGAAAATTTCGAATGATCTACGACGACCTCTATATGGACCCTGACTGTATGTTACAGCATCTTTGAAGTTCATCTCGGAATCCCTGGGAGTTGTTGAAAGTTTGGACATTATCGCTTTCGGATTCATTGATTTCTCAGAAGCGCCTGAGAAGTTTGAGCCATTATGAACGTTATCTGAGCATTTCAATGAAAGCGCTTTTAGTCCTACGATGTGTGATACCGGGCATCCCCTTATATCCCCTTGCATCAGAGACTCAACCGACTTCTTCGCTAACGTCATCCCCTTATTTTAGGGTGTGTATCCAGTTACGTTACGTTCTTGCAAATTTGCCTTAGCCTTCCAGAAACAGATTAACTATTGCCGGTTTGTTATCTCGAAGATAACAGATGATAGAAGATGATCTCGATTGTCCAGCATCCGAATTTTAAGTACGTAGAATTTTTTTTTAATTTTGAAATTACCTATATTCAAAACCACACGAATTGGACCGAATGAAAAAAAAGATTTAGTGGCAATACTGACGGGATGCCAAGGAAAGAAGTCGGAAAGAAAAGAGCGGCTAAAAATAGCAGAGCTCTAGGTGGGAATGATTCGGTATCTCGTACGTCACGGGGGGCTGAAATATGAGAGATACGATGGACCACGGCTCCATCCCATTCCCCGATGGTGCATTAGCGCTAATCTCCGCTCTTTAGTCCTCTCTTTATCTTTTCTGCCTGAGTCCCCTTCCTCTCCTTCTCTTTTTCGTTCTCGCTCCTCTCTCCTGTCTCTCTTTTTCTCTTTCTCTTTCTCTAACTCACAGTCACAATTAGCTGCTTCTCTGTTTGACTTGCTTTTCCTATAGCTGTATATACACATACGTACGTCTCTGAAGTGTCTGAGTAGTGTAGAATCCTACAGGGAAGATGCTGCAAGACAGAAGGAGAGATCGAGAGATGGAACAAGAGAGAGAGAGAGAGAGAGAGAGAGAGAGAGAGAGAGAGAGAGAGAGAGAGAGAGAGAGAGAGAGAGAGAGAG
>JARQST010000649.1:105400-131412 GCA_030142225.1 Pachycephus smyrnensis
GAGAGAGAGAGAGAGAGAGAGAGAGAGAGAGAGAGAGAGAGAGAGAGAGAGAGAGAGAGAGAGAGAGAAAGAGAGAGTGAGAGAGAAAGAGAGACAAGGAGGGAAAAAAAGATTAAGAGAACCCGGTATACCTGACTGGCTTGCAACGGACGTTTATCGACCGATCTAATCGGCCGATCCGTTATTTGGGGGCCGCTGTTTGGGAAGGCGAAGCCTTCGAGTTTTGACATTTGGAATCTCATTAGCGATCGTGAAAACCAGGGCCGAGAGGGGATTAAATAAATTACGGGGCGCGATCGAATGGATCCACGGTCTAACGTCTGCTCTGACATTCTATTATTTCATACGTTATATTGACCATATGAGCAAAGAATGATTTTTCATAGAAATCCAAAATCTTTTAGTTCCCTTCGTTATCTCATTAACTATCCTAATATCAGTCAAGATACGGTAGACAGTCGAAGATAAGATTTACCCTTAGGGCCTTTATTATCTCTCCTTTAGTCCTTATCTTCTTTGTATCCATTTGTGAGAAGTTGCTCTTTTCTGAGTTTTTAAAAAATTTTTTCTTTCGTTTTTTTTTTTTAAACAGTCACTCAAAACGTTTTGAGTACCATCAGAATATTAAAAAAAAATGTATTCTGTATCTTCAATATGCTTGCATAATATTCAGATGCAACGAGAATTTTGTATATACGTAATAGGGATGTACCTGTATACATATATATATATAGACTGGTGAACTGGCGAGTTCTCCAGGGGTGTCGGTCTGTTAGTCTGTCGGGATAACTGTCAGCCATTTGGAGCACGGATCGCGATAACATCGTATGTTTCGGAGCGAATGTCGAAAGCGCTAAAAGAGCCAGCAGAATCGCGAACGAATGAAGCGACCACACGTGGTTGTCCCAGTGAATCATCTCTGTAACCCACAGTTAGCCCTGGTTATCCCTCAGCAACCCCTATGCTATCCCGAATACATGGTCCATTCGCGTGATATAACCCAATCCCGTCCCCTTTGACCCCCCCCACCCACCCCGCGGATGACAAAACCCTTGACACTCTATATCGAGCACAATTTTCGACAATAACAATCAGCCAATCGACGATTGGTTATTGAACTTTTATTGACATCCGACGAGGACGACAAGTCAATTTGCGGATGCCACCGTTATATATCCAGCATCCCAACGTTCTCACGAAACGCCGGCGAGTTCGACAGTTCGCTTAAAGAGGACGTTCGTTTTAAAGAAATTTTATTCGACGCCCGACGTCTCTATCGACGGCGTCCCGTCACTCTCGGACTGATTCATCTCGTTTTCTACGATCTTCCCCACCTCTCTCGCCCTCTTGATCCACGCCTCCCCCCCTCCTTCCTTGTCTGGACTAGTTTGACTGTCTTTACACATCAAAATGGATTTAGTCGCACATTCATCCTCGAAGCCGGTATTAGGTGACATTAAATTGTTCATGTTCCACCTGGACTAGGTATACCCAGTGGAAGAGGTTGATAAGCAGGAAGTGTCTGAGAGTCGAATATTCGTAAAATTATATATAAGATGTAGGTAGGGGTGGGGAGAAGAGTACCTGGTGTATACATGATTCATCCCGTATCGTGTGTCACCCAGGTCGATGGCCCATTGTACCTGGTGAATAACGGTCTTACTCATAAGAGCTCTGCTTCCTCCTCGAAGATGATGAATTTCTCAAGACGTTAGGAAGACGCACGTGCTCGACACGCGGGAGCTGATCTTCTTCGAAGAGTCTCCATTCAGTTCACCAAGTGCTCTTGCCGCGTTCACCGGAAACGGATGTGGCACGTGCACTAATGGCTGGTCTCTCTCTCGATGTTACATACTTACGTTAAGACTCGACCACCTGTCCAGGACACGTGTCGATGCGAGGGTGGTACCACTGTGAAACAGCTTATACCTTTTACTTGGGTATTCTCTTAAATAAATGAGATCACGGATGGCTGGTTTACAGGACGTTGCTTGTCCTACGCCATTAACCAGGCTTCCCATCTGGCGAACGAGAGACAGAGAGAGAGAGAGAGAGAAGGAAAAGAGAGAAATAAGATGCACGGAAAAAAAAACTATGGCAGTTCCGACAGATATATTCGTTTTTTCTTCTTTTTTTTCTTTTCTTATTCCTTTCTCCGAGGTCTCGCGGTTTCGGCAGTTCCGGCCAAGCCTAATGGCTTAATGGCGAATCGATGTTCGGGTCAAACGCTGGTTACGCTCGTGTTATACGGCAGATACACGACTACCCGACGGTTATATACGTCTCGTAGCGAGACACAAAGTGGTTTTGATAGTCTTATCTTATCACGCGGAAACACTCTTGCGTACCCTCGGCTCTCGGCTCGGTTCGAGTCTACTCAGCCAGACAGAGGATCCATTTATTCGCAAATGCCAAGGCCGAGGGGTTCGCGCGCACCCGGTGAACATACCCGAGGACAGCCGAGAGGACTCTGGATCAACGTGATTCTTCCTCCTCCTCCTGCTTCTGCTTCTCCTTCTTCATTTCTCTTTCCCGAGGAGCCGGAAAGACGTGTGCGTGTATCAAAGTGTAAGGAGAGAAAGCAATGAATAACGGGGAGGTCGCACGAGACGGTAGGCATGAAACTCTCGGTACTATAAGACTCGACTTAATAAATCCATTCAGTCTCTTGGCGAATTGGACATGGACAAATCTGCGATATGACAAAAACTCCGAAGGAGTTATCACTAGGGTTTCGGAGAGTGAGGAACATCGGACCGGCCAATGTGGGAGGACCGAGATATCGCCGGTCTCTCTGCGATTTGTCAAAGTCGCCCTACGCCCCGACAACGAGACTGGACGACTCTTCTTCTTGTTCTTCTTCCTTCTCCTCCTCCTCCTCTTTTTCTTCTTCTTCTTCTTCGCGTTCTACTATGCTACTTCTTCTCAGTTTCTTCCTTCTCTGTTCGTTCCCCTTATCCTTGGCTTCTTCTCTTCGCTTCTGCTTCTTCTCATTCAGCATCTCACGGATCTGTTGTCAGAGACGCTGGATAGACGACGGTGTCAGCTCGAAAGAGATCAGCCATTAAGAAAAGGCGAGAACGTCTTGAAATCGCTCTTGTAAAAAGATCTCGAAGAAGGGACGCGTCACCTTTCTTTAGGAATCTTCCAAGGGATGAATGGTCCAGAGTGTTCCGCCATAGAGGGATGATACCCACTGTGCCAGAATAACGATTGTTTCCTCGAGTGATCACCAGCCGAGATCGTCGGCTCTGACGTTTTCCTTGGTCTTTTCTTATTTTGTGGTGCTTTCTCTCTCTCTCTCTCTCTCTCTCTCTCTCTCTCTCTCTCTCTCTCTCTCTCTCTCTCTCTCTTTCTCTCTCTCTCTCGCAAAAAAAAAGATGGCCCACGGCTTTTCTTGTACAACGAATGAAGTGTCCCTTCTCCTTGAGGGGTCGCAGCTTCCGTACCAAAGCGAAAGCTGCTGTCCGAAGTAAAAAGCGCAAGAGCGACGAGACGCGGAGAGCAATAGCGGGTTGAGGGACCAGGAGAGGAGAGGAGAGAGCCCAACGCTCGCTTGACATTTGTACATAGCAGATGCCGCAAAACCACCAAGCCCGCAGCTCCGAAGTTCTCCGATAGCCTGATGGTCATTTCTCATTTGTGTAATCTCTGACCAGTGACCCTCTGTCCTATCCGCTACGTAACCTCATCCTCGCCCAGCTAGACTAGACTGCTCCTACCATTTGTTTCGGGTGGGCGTTTTGACGGGAACCACCCTTCGGCATAGCCAACTACGCTCCTGATGCAAGTGCATCATGCAATTCTGCAACCTGCACCTCCACACGCAAAACATAATTATTCTGCGTGTATAATATAGACAACATAAAAAAAAGTTCTGTCAACTTCCTTTACCTAGTCCTTCAAGGATATGCCTATACAAGGAAGTTGGGACGAGTGGAATATATATCCTGGCTGTCCCCGTCGATGAACTCCTTCTGGAAGAGACGTATGTACATATGTAACTATTTCGCCGGATACAGTTTCCAAGGACGATGTAAGCGTATCTGCCTATCTCGTAGCGAAACGAGAGAAGACGAAGACTGGCAGTACTGAGTAAGAGAAAGAGAGAATGAGAGAGGCCGTGGAAAGAAATGAGTAAGGAAGGAGAAGGGGCGAGCAGAGGGGAGGAGAGAGCGTATACGTTATCTCCCGCGTCGTCTAGACTCGAAGAGTCGTTCCTGGATTTTCTCCCCCGGGACCCCGGCTCTCCGGGAAGAGCAAAAGGGATGGAAGACAGTGCGACCACTGTTGGATCTCATTCACCCCACCGTCCAAGTGAAGCGGCCCTCTCGTCGCCCTGGAGGATCTTAACGAAGAAGATAACACGGCGCCAGGGTGCTCCTCTTCTTTCAACTCTCGAAGAGGCCAATGGTCATCGTATCCCGATGATGATGATCTACGCTCTTCTTGCGTCATCGATTCCTAGGAAGACCCGCTCGCTTCTGCTTCAGCATCCTCCCCCTACTCTTTTCCTCGTATTAGCTTCACTTCAGTCAGTTCTTCGTTAACGCTTCTCTTGACTGTCTCTTGAAGAGTCAAAGAGAACGAGGGAAAAAGAGAGAGAATTTTCTGTCTCTTTCTCTCTCTCTTGCGATCGGGCCGACCTACCGTACTACCCTAGTCCTCCAGGGTAGCCAACCTAGTGATTGGAATCCCTAGAAAGGGGCGTCCCGACGCCAACCACATGGACGCTACGTGGGCACCCAGCGTCGTTATCACATGACTCCATCTCTGCAGAGACTGATAAGCCTGGCTGTGGCTTGATAACGTCACAGCTATATACAGACACTACCAAACCATCAGGGTTCCTGCTTATCCGAGTTGAACTACAGTACAAAGTCCGTAGCCTCTAAGCTGTCCTTACCTTGCATAAAGGAGATTCCTATACAGTCGACTCGACTATCTCTCTGACATTTTCTTTTTTCTCTTTTTTTCCTTTTACTTTCCTTTTTTTCCACTCTCTTTATTATCTCGCCCTCCCCGTTATCACTCCCACGTTGTCTATTTCACCATGCGCTTCCACTGCCGCCACGAAAGTCGCGAGTGATCGTGGATACGCTTTCAGTGTAAAAGAAAAAAAAACATGTCCTACAGGCCTCGTTATCATTTCTATCGTAGCTAATATCGTACCCGGTGTAACGACGTAACGCGTACCGTTATAACCTTATCAAATTCGCTATCGGCTAAGTTCCCTCCTGACTTTTAGTATGCCATAGCAAAAGCCACGTACAAGGCAGGTACATATATACATAAGCAGAGTTCAAAGGCACGTTTTTTGGTACCACGCGAAATACATGCGTATATACCTACCCCAAGGCATTTTTTGTATTCAAAGAAACGAAGGTGGAGTAGGTGGAGCGGAGGTGGTAACAGAAATAAAGAAAAAAAACTATGGAAAAAAGGAATGGAAAGAAAAGATGGAGAATTGTGTTGCTGCTGGAGAACGGGAGGTGGAATGTTTGCTAGTTGTTATCGGCAGCTTGGGATACGAGGGAGTGTCGGGGAGAGTGAGAGAGAGAGTGAGAGAGAGAGAAAGAGAGAGAGAGAGAAGAGAAGAGGAGAGCCGAGTGATAACAGGTAGTAGCCATTGCCAGGGTTCTCTTGGCTGCTTTCGTAACAGTGATAGGACTTCTCGACAGCCGTGAACATCTCTCTACGATTTTTCTACTTTCTCCCAATTTTCTTTCTCTTGTTTTTTTTTAGTTCGTTTACACTTAAGTTTTCTTCCTTTAATACTCCTTTGTGATTCTTAGGCGATGACGCGTCGCGTTGGTATCATTATCAATTTTACGGTTATAATATTTTTACTGATATCTAGATCGATTAGATATTGATCACTGATCGCGGAGTTGCTATCAAAAAAATTTCTCGTGAACGTACGTGCGATAAGTGCAATTTTAATTCAGCCGCACGTAAAGGCATATCAGAACTGTACGTGGATTCGGATTATCCACGTTAACCGGACGAATGTGAATCAAGAAGTTTCGATCGTATGGATCTTTGGATAATTTTGAAAATGTGATGCATCTTTCTTTTTCGTTTCTTTTCTCTTTTGTGAAGCGTAAAGTGGATTAATCGATTTTGTGACATTTTGTGGTGGTTCCAACGTTTATCAAGAGCTGTTATATAAAAGGGTGTAAGATGTGAGAAGGTGCGTGATAACGCCTTCTGGAAACAGAGGCTTCAGGTTTTTTGTTGTTATTATTTTTCTTCGAAGTAACCGAACCTTATGAATTCAAAAAATAAGGAATCGGCAAAGCGCGAGTTTCAGTGTTACCGTGTAGAAAAATGTGAAAAATTACGTGAGAGTTAGCTACGCGCGAAGTATCTACCAAGGATTTCGTGATCCTTGACAGATCGTCAAGAAGGATTTCTGCGGGCAGCCTGATTTATTCGCAGGATGAGTGTCCTGCTCTGGCGACAACGTAGAGCCAGTCTACGACCTACGATAACCACCATTTCTGGATCGAGTGAGTTATCCGGTGGATCCTTTTTGATTTATCCTGAATATTATTGCGAACTGGATATTTGGAAAAAGTGGATTTTGTAATATTTGGCACTATAGATATTGCATCATATGAAATCAAAAAATTCTCGGCAGATTGTTATCAAAGCGGTAATTTTCAATAACGTTAAATACCACATGACGAACAGATTCTTATCAGCCCCTAATCGCACTGATAAGATCGTCATTTCTTTTTATGGTTACTATCTGAGGATTTTCTTACTTGTCGCACGATCTAGTGATATTACATTGATAGTCGCTACGATTATTATTGTCAACGCTCTCTTTTCTCGATAAAGAAATAAAGCTGCCCGATACGAGAGTGCAAACTCTTTTCGTGATAAGCGTTATCAGTCATTTGTCAATTCGCGAAAACACGACGTCTTATCCCATCTCTCTTAATCAAAAATTATATAGAAATTATCAATGTCAGATTTTTTCAACGTTTTTCATCCCTTCTGCAATATATGATATCGTCATTATTGATTTCTGAATTAATCGATTGAACGATATCGATCTCGTCTATGCGTCATATACATACGTTAACCAGATAAATAGACGTAAACCAAGAGATTCGGATTACGTGAGTACCTACGCCGTAATTGCATAACCTATCGGGCTTGCGTACCTCGAATTATCGGCAGGTACCTTAATCGATTAATTGTGTATCCAGAAATCGAAGCGAGCTATCGTTCCACGATCGATTATACTAATCGATCAGTTTCTGAGACAGGGCTTGGATATTCGAAATTCACGAGAATAATTCCAGGAAAAAAAATCATTTACCCATTATCCAGCATCTCCGTAAGATTGGCAGGAAGGTGATAAAAAGGATTGCCTGCAAAAAAAATCTCAAAATGCCTACGTCTGAAAGCCTTTCCACGAAAGGCCCCCCTTAACGATACGAAAGATAACGCAGAGAAGTTTGAGTTAACCAACAAGCAAATTAACACGTGGGAGGGTCCTGATCGGCCAATGAGATAATTGTGCAATGAGCTCGCACATGAAGTTTCGCACACAATGCATAACACATCAGTAGCGTAACTACAAGCCTACAGATTGATCGTGTAAATTACATTTTTTTTCCATCCCTTATCAGTATCCTGCCGAATAAAGCCGATAAGCGATAAACGAGGAGACGCAAACTTTTCCACTGAAGACAGATAGTTGGGCATTCCTCAGATGTTTTTTTCTTTTTTTTTTTATTAAATCAACGACCACGATCCAAGCGGGTCCATCCATATCCTTTCATTCAGCGATAGCAAAATATTAGAGCGAACAAATGGCGCTCTATCGTCCCTAGCATAACGTTAAACGAAAGAATGAAGGAGCCAGACGGCTCGCACGCAGCATATATATATATATATATACACCATATATATGTACGTACCAGGAAAAGGCTGATAAGCCGTACCGATAGAAACGGGGCCAAACATTTACCCGCGATAAGATCCCCTATCTCCTGAGAACTCGGCGTTTTTACATTCGCCTCGTTGGCTGCCCTGACTTGGCCGGCTGTACGAGAGTCACAGTATACACGAGAGAAAGAAAGAAAGAGAGAGAGAGAGAGAGAGAGAAAGAGACAGGCAAAAAATGAAGAAAGAGCAAGAGAGCCAAAGAGAGGTCGGTTCGCCAGGCATGGCTCCGTAGTACCGGCTTCAGATAGAGATAGCTATTTTTAATGGAAGTTCCTTCGAGTGCTCGAGTATCGATAGCCGCGCGCCTATCTGGCTGTAGATATTTTTAATATCGGAAACGGGACGGTGGGTTATGGTGGCGACGCGGTAGAGGAGGTAGGTGCTGTGTATCGAGATAACCAAGAAATCAAATCCAATGTCGATCTCATTGAACTGCCATGAACCGTTTGCTCCGTTTACATGTATAATTAATGCTTGACGATAAAATTTTGTTTTAATTGTTTAATATTAAAATATACGAATTTTAGCCAACAGTGACAATGTATATATTTGTTACGAATGACGCCATTTTTTTCCCTTAGGCTTTCTCTGTCCCCTATAACACGTTGGGTATCTACCTTGAACATAAGGGTTCGTCGTGATTGGCCACGTCGATCCTGTCGTTCCTCGTATCCCCATGAGGCGTCCCGAGACTATCTACCATCTAGAGCCAACAACAATTAGCCCGAGGTCAGAGTTCGATCCCTCGCAACGTGGTGGGCGGAGAGGATCGCATCGAGAGCAATCTGAGTAAACAAATCATAAACTGACCGAACCTCCATAACCAAGAGTCGGTCCCATAGTTATCCTAAAGGTATCACAACGTACGAGTTGCGTTACCGTCGCGTATTAGGTATACGACCTTGTGACCCGAAATAGGTTACGTATCAGCATTGACACGTAGACACGAAACACGTGTATCTCATATGGTTCAATAACCATGTGACTTTAATACAGGTAATCGATAAATTTTCGAAAATTCACTCCTTGCAAATTCTATCACGTTATCCTGGTGATTCCTTGGGAGGACGAGGGGTGAAACGGGGCAGTCCGATTAACACGTTGTTTGTATAGGGGAATGTATAATAACAGGTTACGGGCATGGGTACCCATTTGTATCTTCAGGAGGGCATCTCGGGTTCTCATCCCAAGGAGTGGATGGTTCGCTTGCACCAGGTCTGCTATCTACCAAGGATCACGTATCCACCTCCCGGTGGATACTCACGACGACGTAGTTGGCATCTCTTTCTCTCTTCTTCTCGATGCACCTGGTGCTCATCGTTTTGATCTATCTTGCCTAAGGGCCCACCTCCTGGCTCTCGTGAAGGACCTGGTGCACCTTCCTTCCTCATGGTGTATCTATGTACGCTCTCTGGGTTACTCTACACACCCTTGGATCCTGGCTGAACGGAATGGTATTATCAGGGTGGGATTAGAAAAAAAAATCTGTATAAAGAAAGCACGGTTAGTCCATGTTTGAAATGGCTGAGAATCAATGCCGGCTTGAGATCTGACGTCGATAGGTCCAGCCTTTGCGCATAACCACTCTTCATAACTTATATGTTGTGTACTGATCTTTCTCTTGCCTGAAGCTGCGAACTGACTCATCGTCGATTCGCGCTAACTCAATGCCATTGTAATATGAGGTGTGTATATGTATATACGGATATACTATAGGAATAGTGGGTATATTATTGAAATTTTTATGATAATTCTAATTAATTGAATTGATCTTTGATCAGAGGATTTGTATTGGGTTATATATCTATATAGGCAATTGATATGGAGTCTATTTAATTGAATAGATAATTGACTTTTCGTCTGACAACTGTCAATGACCGATCAACTCGTATCGCTCGTTTGGCAATTTTACGAATATGTGTATTACAAAAAAAGGGAAGAATTCATGATAATCAGGGAAAGACTGAAGGGACTGCCAAACGTTTCTACCTGCTGGGGGGTGGGGAGGGGGAACCACCCTCGCGGATCTCGGTGGTGACTGGCGGCGGCGACCGCGTGCGCTTCGCGATAAGCTCTGCCAGTCCTCTGCTTTCCCTCCCTTAAACTTTCAGGGGTGTTTCACCCCGTTGCCAACCTATCCCTTGGCACCTATGACTATATACAGACAGTTTTACAGTCATCGGTCCCTGACAGGATCGATCGCCTTTCTACAGTCTCTTGCAGGCAGATTATTCGAACGACTCGTACACGCCATTTGCATTCCAGCAGATTAGATATCTAAAGAGCATCTCGACTCTAATAGATAAGTCTATGGATGAGCGTTATCCAAGCCAGATAAGATGACGAGATTTAATCCCATTCACGTCTCGCGGGGGATATTATTTTGTAAGAGTGTCTAAGCACGGAAACCGGTATCTCCTGCCGCGGTTCAGCGAGTTCCGCAGCATCTTCCAGCATCCAGCAGCTTTTAGACGGCAGCATCTTTATCGAGTGTAGCGTGCATTATGGCCTCCGGCTGTCGCTGATTGATATACAAAGTTGACAAAGTGTGATGTCAAGAAACAGGAGGGGTCGTACGCCAAGGTAATGGTGCGGTAACGATATCTCCCTATTGTCCCATAGCTACGGGAGGGAGAAGGGTGTTACTCGCCTGGTCCATATCTATCCCAAAGAAAGACTCGCATCCATTCAGAAACGAATGACGACTTCGTTCGTTCTATATCGAGCAAAAAAAAAGTATAGCGCTAATAATCATCATTATAAACCTCCACCTAGTCAAAGAATGATTGGTCCATCAGACAGTTATTGATTCTTCCGACGAATTTTTTTTTCTTAAAAAAAATGACCTACAGGTCGTTTCACGAAGTAAGAGGAAAACGCAAGCACTTTCTTATCTTTGATAACGACTGCTCGTTATTAATCGGTTTCCCCTGCTTGAGTATACCCTTGTGGTAGGGGCTGTACATGGTATATGGACGTTTACGCGTGTCCATGGGATCCTGTCCGCGCAGCATCCACTCTTTTCTCAGTGTATGTCTATATAGTTATATATTATATCTATATAGATGTAGATATAGGTGCTTATATATATACATATACACAGGACCCTGGAGGACCGAGATATCTACCTACTACCTATTTCCGTATCGGCCCCCGATACCGGAGAAATCAGCAATGCATGCCTCGCTTGCGCGGATGTGGGGGCCACAATGATTTATTATTTTTATCTCCATGACTCCTCGTTCGCACGAGCGCTGAGAAACCCGAGCAGGAATCACGATGAGTCTAAAGGAAAATCAGTGTGGAGACCAAGTGAAAATCTACGGGAAGATTAAGGACAGGAAAATGCACCCGACCCTCCCGTACGTAAGATTCGTGCAGCATCCATTCCGAGTACCAAATGATCGGAGTAAACATATACTGTATAATCATTTAGTATTTTGTAAAATCATTAACTGTCCCTGACCTAGCCTAATTCTTTCAAACGATCCCAACATCATCCGGATGAGCACCACTGAGCAATAGATCACTCGGCAATAGATAGACTCTGCTCTCCCCACATTGCTGCCTGATTGCGCTTTTCCTTGATGGCTTCTGTATCGTCAGGTCGACGTACTCAAATCATATATGTATACATGTAATATACGTATATATACTTTTGGAGATTCCTGAAATAGCCCAAGATTTTTGTCAGGGATCCTTTTTTTTATTTCACATAATAAAACCAACGCGGGATACGTAACGCGAACCATAAGAGACACGAAAATCGATATCTCACCTTAGAACAGTCTCATTTTCCCAGTGAATTTTCCAATGGAACTACGACAGCTATAGTCGACTCGACCGAGGGTTGCACATTAGCACACGTAACGGCGTTAAATGGTAAGTGGCGATAACTTGATAGAGAGACACACTAAGGGGTGGAGGGTAAGTAGGGAACGAACGAGAGAGAAGGAATCGGGCCACGAGAGTGCCACTAGGGATTCTCATCCCCTCTCTTTCGCTCTCTCTCTCTCTCACTCTCTTAAGAGTAGAGCGAGAAAAGGTAGGTACTAGGATAGGAAGGTGCTAGTTCACGAACAGCCCAACTAATGACTCGATGAAAAGCTCGTTGCCGCACGGGAAGAGATAGTAGCTTGTAGGAATGAGGGTGGGAGGGTGCAAGGGTGTGGAGGCGTTACTCGTGCTAAATTCTCGTCGATTGCTAAGAAATTACCTGAAATATACGAGCACGAAAGTCCCCTTGGAGATTCACCTGTTCGCCAGTTCACCAAGTAAGGTGTGTAGTTAGCGAGAAGGTAGTATAGCGACTAGCGGACTGGCTGACTACTGGGCCATTAGTAACGGACACCTATACTGCTGGTTACGGTCTTGAACAAGATATAGAAGGTGCTGAGTTAAAGTTAGGCTAGGCTAGGTTAGTAGAGACAGGACAACCTAACCTCAGAATTACCATCACCTTGATTTTTCTTACTATTCTTTTTTCTTTCTTTCGCGGCCAATGATTATTGATAAGGGTGGATAGATGGCGGTGCCTGTGGAAAATTCGCCAAAGGGAGTTGGCTACATTAAAAACTCGTATATTCCCGGATTTCGATAAGCAACCAGAGTTCCGAATGGCGACGGCGCCACGGCGGAGCGTCGCGGCGCCCGCGGAGTAAATCAAACTCGGGCGGAAAAATTGAAGTGAGCAGCTCATTACGGGTAATCAATAACCGATACATTATCGGCACGAGGGTGGTATTCGAGGTATGGCTATATATATACACACGTATACGGCAGGGGTTGGAGAGGGGCGGAGGGTGGATTCCCTCGAATGGTTGGGGTAGCTCATCTCCGTCCCGTGAGGGGTAGTACGCCGCTCTGATTTACACAAGTATATTGAATTTATTGAGATGAGCCTAGGGATAGCGGCCAGGAGGATATTAGCTGCCTACCAACCGACGCCCGACGTTTCCAAACCCCTGCATCTCTACCTCATCTGCCTCATCCTCCTCATCCCCTAGCACTGACAGTACCACCCTGGCATTTATTAAGATCGCCCCGCTGATTTATTCCACGCGATAGAGCCCTGAATATCATTCAATACGAATGCCGCGCCAATTTCGATGTCGACTAGAAGCCAGTAGCTGCCAGCTTACGGTTTACCTAAAACTAATAAATTTATCAAAAGATATAACCGTCATCTGATCGCATCTACTAATCTTTGTATCTCTCGTTGTCTGTTGCAGGTAAGTTACCCGGAATTCACTCAACCGGAATTTAACATTGACTTCGACATCCAAAGTCTTCTGATTCGCCTAAGTATTTTTTATAGTAATTCCAGTTTTTATTCTTTCTTTTAATACTTTTTATTCATTCATCCAACCTAACCTAACTCTAGGATCGATGATCACGATTAAGTTGTACTTTTTGAGAGCTCGCAACCGTGCCACCCTTTGTTCACTGGCTCTGTGTTGCTACTGTATAGTCGGTCCACGAGTTCAGTGTTTTTTTTTGACAGCTCGCAAATAACGCAATCCTTAGGGAATCACACGTGGCTTTTCATAAAATAACGAAAATGTATGCTAAAATTGGAAAGTAAAATATATTTCAGTACAAAACCATACACGTGCATACTTTGTAACCAAAAAATTATATAGAGCTACGTGTGGTTTGTTGGAAATTTTATTGTTTTTGATCTGTCAAAAAAACACATTGAACTTGTAGACTGACTATAGGTGGCTGCTCTAATGCAGGTACTATAGTATCTCGTACTATGGTATAGGTACGTATAGACATTAGTCTCTAGGCACTACAACGTGTTGTGTGTACTCATTCTCTATCCCGTGGGGATCGTGAAAAGGTCTCTTCTGGACTTCCGTATAGCGCGTGTTAAATGGCGAGTGGCTAGTAGAGAGTCGAGATGAGAGTAGAGAGAGAGAGAGAGAGTAGCGAATGCTCTCGCGATCCCAACGTTCTTATCTAGCACAACCAGCCAAGGTTGTACAACTTAACCCTTCCAAAAGCTCGCCACAGATTTACCTCAGCTAGACTGTCCATCCCGTAAGCCACACTTCAGTCTTCTAGTCTGAAAAGAGCCTAGAAATTTAGCTATATACAGTATATCTATATCTGAAACTATAAAGTGGTAAGCGCCACATTCACCCGGAGTTCATTATTAGAATAATTAGCAATAGGCTGATATATAATTTTTTTTAGATAAAATAAAAAGGGTGTGAATATACAAAGGTATAAAGAGAATTAAAAAAAAAAACGGAAGTTTCCAGGAAGCATCATATCCTCCGGAACGAATAGGGGTAGTGTGTAATAGATTGAGCTGTAAGGGTGAAAGGATGGTAGGCTGAGCGACGAGCCGTTAACGACAATATTATTACCGCCCTTGGTTAATCCGACAGGCTTGACCCGGGCCACGTTGCGAGTTCCTTAATTACCTTAACCAACAAGGGGTAGATGAAGGGAGAAATTCATAAAACAAAAATTTCTAATCACTCTTTCTTCCTGGTCGAGAACACCAGGCCGGTGGTACAGATTTACAGGTAATGTTTCTAGGGTGAAATTATATGCCCCTATATAGATCGGGGTTGTTTTCTTACTCGCAGCATATCCACCATGAAGATTTTAGAGGGGTAGGTGGACTGTAGTGGGAACAGTGTCTGACAGGGTAACCGGGGTAGAATCTCTGTCTGGAAAGGGGTGGAAAGATGTCGAGGAAAGGGTGGGTGTAATTTGCAAGGAAAAGCCACGAGAAGGAAGACGGACGAGAGAGAACGACGAAGAAGGAGATGACGAAGGCTGCTGGCAGCCGATAAGCAACCAGGCGGGCCAACATTGATGAATATAAATAAGGAACGATGATGGCTGGGCTAACGTTATCAAGTGGTCGCATGCCACTCCCCTCACTGCTGCCAGCACCCTGGACCAGGGAGATCCTGTCGGTGGTGCGCACTCCTTGCCAGGGGTTGATTCGGGTCCGGGGTGGTATTTAGATATTCTAATGGTCGCCTGATAACGAGACGCTTCTCCCGCGATAAAGACGACGCTCCCGTCGCCGTCGCGACGCTGCGCGATGCTGATAACAGAACTTGTAGTGTGCTTGTTTATGTGCTCGGCTAGGTATATACACCGGCAGAATCCTACAGAGGGCTTGGATATAACTGGACCAGACAGACGTTCCGGAAGTTCACCACTTCGCGGTATCTCATTGAAATACATATTAATGGGGTCCATTTGAAATTTGGTCGTTGCGATAAATTACATTGAGCGTCGCCTTAACGATCCACGTATCTCGTGCATTCGGGATCCTTTATTTTGCAAAGATAAGGATTGAATCATCTGGATGAACATCTTTTTAATCGACGCCTCAGCCCGGTTCAATTAGTCCCGCGACGTAAATGGCTTAACGTCACTTCCAAAGGAGTATACCAAGTTACTTGCTAAAGGGCCACAGGGATTGCCACTCCTAATGCCGATGGCAGATCAGTACCACAGACCTATTAATTCAGCGATACGGTGCGTCGATCCGCCCACAATGAGAAACTGCTTTGCATACTTGAATCGTAATTGTTTTGTCTTCCATTACGCGAAGATTCTCCATCGAGGATACGTTGCTCCGTGGGAAGATTTAATATTTTAACGTATTCATTAACAACGTGAAAACATTAATTAGTTTTCATCACGTCCGATAGCCACTGTATACAAGATCCGGATAACGACGTCCGATCAATCATAGAAGACCTAGAGCTTGAATTTTACGAATTTCCTATATCGTCGATGAGCGCGAGAGAGATAGATCTATAGGGCAGATACACGTATCAGACAAAGACAGACGTATCGCAGTCCTTGAAAATTCGCTAAATCGTAATCACAAAGTAATCGCCGACCAACCCAAGGAGTCTCATTGGGTGGTAATGAGGGGTCAGGGATGGCGATAGGGGTGCGATAAACTCACGGGGTGGGTATCTCTCAAAGAGGAAAGGTACCACCGATCGGGATGAAACGCGAGCGAGAGATTTTATCGGTGCCATATTAGAGGAAGTTATAAATCGCTGCGAATCTAAAATTGATCTTTTCTGCAGTGGCAGAGCAGTGGTTCGAGAGGGAGTCGCTTCTGTCGTCTAGGGTATATATCTATACATATATCTATATATAGATATATATATATACAGCAGTACTTATAGTACATATCAATCTATATAGATATATAGAGATAGGCAGTAGGTATATATCCGAGCCGCGAGGACGAGCAGCAGGGTGTCGTAGGGAATATAGAGGAGGGGCAGGGGGAGTGGTGAAGTGTAGGTGTAGGCAGGCACCTATCGAGAGAAGCCTTCGCGAGATATATCGATTGTGACGCGTCTGCGAGTTTGAGATAAGCCCGATCCGCATAGCCTCGACTGTCGAGTCCTCCAGCCTCCAGCATCCTCATCCTCTTCGTCGCCTCCTAGTTCAACCCCACTCGGCAACAGGACTCACCGCGCTCACTTGGACTACTTCGGGGATGATCGGGAGCTCTGGAATTTTCACTCCGCGATGATTAAAACGTACCGGATTACTTTGGAATATCGAGTCCTTCCCCAATACCTTTCGCTATACCGAATTCTCCTGCATCCCCATCCCAAACCCCTGAGAACCCTATGTATCATCCCCGTGAATCGCATCTCCCCTAGGGATTGTAATTTTTGTATTCCGTCCCCCCCCCCTTTACTTCTTATCGTAAAATATATTTTAATTCGAGGTAAACGACAAACGGAGTTAATTCCCCATGTAATAATTCAATCGTTAAGTCGTGTATGTAATAATTCTCTTTTTTTTTTTTCGAAAGTCAAAAAATTCATCTCGCGATTGCACGGACGTCCTGTGTTGGTCGGGATAAAATGTGGCAGGAAGATCGATACCTTCGATGAGTGCGTGAAATTAATTTAATCGTCGAGACGTGAACAGTTTAGGTAGCCCTCCGAGTAGAGGGCCCTTTACTTGGGCCTTGGGGCCCATGAAGGTACAACTTAATTGGGTGAAACTGGTCCTCTCTTACATATATATATATACACACTCGACAGGCGAGATTATATAGTATCTGTATATCTGTATACTTAAAGTATACATATGGATAGGCCATGTATATACAGTAAAGGAGAGGGAAAGTACGAGAGGGAGGAAGAACGGCGACGCCGACGCCGACGGCCAGCCAGGGCCCAATGCCGGGGAGAATTTTAATTGGCAGCAATTTGTCGGGCGGCGCTCGAGCCTGGTGTAAAGGCGGAGGGAATCCCTGCAGGGGACACCTACTTAACTTTACTCAATGGCCACTTTGTACCCTGTCAACCTGGCGCGCATCGATAGCCAACCAGCAGCCAGCATCGGATGCTGGAGACATCGACGCCAGGGTGCCTATATACCTACACCCAATGCTTATAAGATCAGGATATATACTTTTTTTGTATTTACATTACACCTTAGACTCGACACTTTAACAAGGGTTAAATATACGGTTTTAACGACAGCACTGTCAATAGGTCAGGGGATACTAATTTTCAGAATTATTGGCAGCCCTAAGTGCAGGGTGACAGGTTTGCGGCCATTAGGGCTGTCCGTGTAAATTCAATATGGCGAATCAGCCGCGAACTAGCAATAATAATAGTAATACAGTCCAGAGAGAATATGAATGAGTACTTCGGTATTCATTACACTAATATCACGTCATCTAGACGCGGTATCCTGTAATCAAGTACTTCGTGCGGCACCCGGGTGTCCGCGTTATGGTATAGCAAGCACAGTGCACAGAACACCCCTGGAGCGAGTCCAGCTGTGCTGTGTTATTAGAAGGGTATATAGTACGCCTGCGGATGAGCACCAAGTATCACGGTAGCTCCTAACTGCCTCGTGAGATTTATGAATCTTGTCTTACCCTCTTATTTTCTCCCTGCGAGAATACACCTGAGACTATTTTGCTACCAGTTGCGAAATTCACTTCCGGTTTTAACGAACCCGCACAAATTTTTTCTTTTATCTATTATCACGGTCCGGACAAAAATTTGCTATTAAAAAAAACCATCGATTTTAATTCTTGGATAACTGATACCGGTATCATAAATCGGTTCCAAGAGAGAAAGAGAGAGACGGAGAATGCGCACATGTTCTCCAGCCTAAAACCAAACATGGTAAGTTGCTCCGCTCGGAGAGCCAAGAGTTAACTGTCGCTTGGACAGATGCGAATGCCTGATATATATATATATGCAGCTACCAAAGACGTGGCACTGGTATTCGAATGGCAAAATCTCATAAATAGTCGATTGCGTATGGAGCAACCGGTATATAGTATCAATATTGAAAGACCGGTATAGTGACTTGAAGACTAAGCAATAGGTGCATCTGCATACTGCATAGTCCATGTCTAAAAAATCTTTATCTGGTTAAGTCAAATCGAGAGTGAACGTTATTTTCCAGTGTTACCACCCTGACTATACCGGTCGATCCAAAATCACTGTACCATCTCAAGTCAACTCCTTTTCGAGGTGCTCTCCGTACACTGTACACGTAATTGGCGGCTCGCGTAGTACTCAGCTATACATATACGTATGAACTGAAAGCCGCCATAGTTAGAAACCAAGAAGACTCGACAACGATCTCCGATCCCGAGGTCTCTCGTGAAGGGCTCCTCCACGGCTGCTGATCTATGAATGAGAGCAGCATGGGAGGTGCTCGGGATTGGCTGATTGGTCGCACCGGTACCAAGGCCTCGACCAATCAGCTATTGGTATCCCCTGTCTCTCCTCTTTTTTCATCCGTGTACCAACCTCTCTTCTTCGACGATCTCCTACCTCCTGGCGTATATCGGCACCTCCTATATATCCTTCCGCTTCGTCCTCTTCTTATTTCCTTCTTTCTCCTTCTCTTCTCATTCCACGGACACATCTTCTGTTAGCGTCTCGTTTCCTTGGCGCGATGCGAGTCTGCGTTGCATTGTTTGGAAATACGCGGCAGATCCACCGCGATAAGGCTCCTATCGCTCTCTGCTTTTTGCTTCGTTCTTTTTTTTCCTCTTCCTATCTCATTTCTTTTTCCCTCCTTCTTCTTCTTATACATTCGTACGTTCCCTTTACTCGAATCCACGCTACGGATTGTGCATCCACGCCGCTCGTGTATGCAATTTGTTCCCATCTCACATGTGGATGGAAACTTATCCAATGGTCATCCATGTTCAATTTTACGTCCTTTTTTTTTCTTCTTCTTATTTCTATATATACTCGTATCCTTTTATGGCCTATATGGAGATATATATATATAGATATCCTATCTAGACTCTCAAGAACACATCGCTGCCAATGAGCCTCGTGGATTCCACAACCACTGTGGTCTCCTTCGTATAACGTGGCACGGGAGTAAATTTCCTGGCACTGACCGTGCGAAAATAAAGGACGTGCGAGATATTAAATTAGCGAACGTGGCGCACGCTTCCACGTCACGGCCAACTAGCCCAGCGACCTGACACTACGAGGCTGTTGCACGCGACGGGCAACCACGCCTCGGCCAATTAAACGAATACCTCGTTAATTAGATTGTATACACAGTGCGCGGTTACACGATATAGCAGCGAGGACAGTAAACTAAGGGAGTGAAAAAAAAAATTTTTGAAAAAACAAATCCTACGCTATAACCCTATTCACTGTATATATACGCATATCTGGCAAAACGTCAAATTCGTAATGACTAAGGGGTTACGTGTTTATGGTTAACAGTATCGTGACTCTCAAAGGCACTAAGTCACTCGCGATAAACTATAGTAGTCATTAAAATTTTTAAGGACTCCTTAATGCACGTCATTGGAATTAGTATGAACGTGCTATGTAGCAGAGGTCCCATTAAAATGCGTTTAGGAATTATCACAAACCCTGTACGTACTATATACGTGCACAGGCGAGATTAGATTTAAGGATTTAAATGTCTTTAAAGTTTCTCAGAATCTTTCGATCTGTATTGGGTGTCGTCACTGGTCCATTTATTCATCCCATTAGCAGCCACCGAGACTGTTCTTATTTGTTAGCCAGTGATCTGCCACCTCGGTTTACGCACCCGGTGTCGCATTATAATAGACATCTCGAGGCGCGATGTCGATCCCATCCTGGTGATACGGAGATACACAAACGCCTAGTGGCTTCCTCGGGGCAGGCGACGCTCCTAACTTAATTAATTATTTCACTTGGGACACGAGAAGCGCCAAGGAGGGACACCGTACGTTCTAATGTAACTGTCGGGCTCTTGCGGAATCTAACGAGTCACTGTCGAGTGACCGATGGGTATCTTGTTAATCAGTTGGAGCGTATAAGGTAAAAGATGAAAAAAAGGACAAATGAGGATAAAAGAGAAAATAAATAATTAAAAAAAACATCGCTTGTACTAATTATCCATCCGATTTTTGTTTGTACGTACGTCAATGGGAGTATATTCTGAAATCGATCTTTTTTCTCTCTCTCTCTCTCTCTCTCTCTCTCTCTCTCTCTCTCTCTTTCTCTTTCTTCCTTTCCTGCGAGCCTCGTCGGTCGCGCAGCATCCCACGCTTAATTGGAGGCGAGTCAGATCGAGACAAGAATCGACGATGTCGCACCAGGTTCCTTCCCCCGGGTGACCCCGGGAAAAAATTGAACCCGATCCTCTCATCCGAACTGGGCTAACGAGACGCGAGAGCTGGAACAATTTATCGAGAGTAGGTACATACCTAGAGAGCGTCGCCGAACCGATCCGTGACCGATTCCGATTACGGATCGTTCGATGTCCAACTCAGTGGTCGGACAATAATGATTTATAAGTCGAGTAAATGAAATCGCTACGAACGTGAGAGACAATCGTTAAGGCCCGAGGCTGAAATTTCGAAATGGGAGCGATCGCTATAGTTGGCCACTCTGAGATCGGCTATATATATTATACATAATATATAATATGTAATAAGTAAAAAAAATTGCCGATATATTCATTCTGCTTTAATCTGGCTTCTCTCGTAATATCTGATATCAATCGGGTCCGCCCTGGGCTTATCCATGTACGTATATATACGTATAAAGACGACGTCCCCTCTGACCCTACAAAATCACTTGATTTAAATATTAGCTAATACCTAGAGCGACGTCAGTCACAAAGCGAATTAGAATTCAATTTGATTCATATATCATAAGCTTGAATCAAAATTTAGGATCTATACAGGATGATAAACTATCAGGACATGAACGGTCTGCCTGTAGTCGGCTAGTTATCCGATGTCTGACTATCTACATATATCGAGTGCCAGACTCTCTAGATAAAGTGACTGTTGCGTCGAAGATGAAAATGGAGGGGGTTGCAAGGAAAACAACAACGACAATGTCTTTGTATGCAAGGCATGGAGGGGCGAGCACTAAAGTGCTCGACTCAAAGGGATCGTAATCGGTCAAGTGGGGAAAAGGCCGCAAAGAAAGAATAATAATCTGTAGCGGGTAGAAGTTGGCGCAGGGTTGAAGGTGCTGAGGTTACACAAGGGTTGAGTTGGGTCGGAGAAGTGGCGGTTGTCGGTTGGTATGGAGGTGGTTGGTAGTAGCAGTTGGGGAGCGTGGCGTGATAACCCTTTCGTTATCGGACGACGGGGGTGAATACGGGGGTGCGGGTGGGTGTTGGGAGCTTAGCAGCGGGGTAGGCGATTCCAGACCCTGATAACGGGCCGATGTCTGATAACTCACACTCCACGATATAATACACAAGCACTCGGAGCGACCGTAATGGAACGCGTGTACAGGGTGATTACGAAGTACGAGTATAGTGCAGAGAAGACTCCATCTTTGTTTGTATTACTTTATTTATCTATTTATTTATCTATAGAATAAGTTTAACTTTTTTTTACCTTAGATTCCTTCATGCATAACTTTGCTGTGACAGCCCGTAGAAATTTCTATGGTTCCGCCGTGTCCTACGTCACTTATGGTCAAGTGGATCTACTGAAAATCCTGAGCAGGGAGACGTTAAACAAACGTAACGCTGAATGCTCACGGGGGTTGGCTGTATTATTTCAATGGAGAACACGGAGATAGCAAGAGTGAGAGAGGGAGGGAGAGAGAGAGAGAGAGCGAGGGAGAAGCGTACTCCAGGATTCCAGAGGAGGGTTTTGCGGCGAGGCTCGAACGCTGGACCCGCCTGATAACGCCTGGCAACCTATCTTGGCTCCTGCAGGCTTTATTATAAACCCCCGCAGCCGCAAACCAAGTCTCTCTCGCCTCTCTTGGTCTATTCGTCTCTCTTACTCTATTTCTCCGGTCCTCTATTGGCCTACTGTATATATTCCACCTATACAAGCAGTAGGACGATGCTACTCTTTCGTTCCTGTCAGTATACAAGCAGAATGTGTACCAGGAGGGAGTAGCATCATCGTCAACATCTCCGCACCTCCCATCCTCCATGGCGTTCATCAGGTTCCCTTCTGAGCTAGTCCATGGTAACGCATTGTACATCGTACGTAAAACCTGAGGTAAGGAAGAGGAGGAGGGAATTGCGAAAACCGGGTGGACCTATCGACAGGTAGAATCTGTTCACGTGGACGGGAACAAACAAAAAATAACTTCAGTGGTACAACGAGTGTCGCGCGAGACGATCCTCGTTTACGCGCACAGGCACCTCCTGGTGCAGGTATACCCTAGGGTTGGCTTTACCCTATACCACTCTTTCGCTTTGATCGGCTAATCTGTAGGGAATAGGTTGTATATCGGGAAGGATCGTCAGTCTGTCTCCTGGTGGAAGGGCTGGTTCGAATGGCTCGCGGGTAAAAGTCCAGAGAGAGTCAAGGTCTCGCGAGATGCTAAAGGGTTAGACAGTATGCTATACGAGTCTAAAGGAGCGAGAGAGAGGGAGCGAAAGGATGAGGACGAGGAGAGGAAGAGAGAAGAGGATCAGATAGTAGAGAGACTGCAGGACGGAGAAGGTGTTACGGTTGTGTGCGAGCCGGTGGTGGGACCTCTTTATCGTGATCCCGTCTTGCAGCTCAGCTCCTCATTAGCCCACTCGCTCATCAATCACTCGTCCACAACCACCATCTTGTACGAAGCGTGTATCTATCTCGAGCATGTATGTTTGTATACGGATGGTATGGGTCGAGGTGGACCAGAGTGTCCCAATATTTGGACCGCGGCCTCTCCTTGTCTCTGGAGAAGATCTGATCGGGACAGGAGGGTGGAGGGAGGAAGGAAGACCCTGGAGAGTTCGGACTGAATCTCGCTCTCTCTCTCACTCTTCCTCCCTCTCTCCCTCCCTCTCTCTGTGGATCAGGAGTGCCGGGACGACCAGGACGGCCATTCGCAGGCTGTGCTCCAGCTCGGAGATCGATTGCGATAGCTTCTCTCGTACCGAGCATGAAGAGCGCGCTTATTTATTCGCCCGCTCTTCTGATTCTCGCGAGGTTAAATCAGGAGGAAAACTTACGAGCCACGTTCTACCTGGTAGTACCTTGCCTTATACCTGCCTGGCTGGCTGCCTACCTGCCTACTTTAATTCCACTGGGTGTACATTGCTTGTTTCATCCCATTTATGCTAATACAGTCTAGGAGGATATTAGTAGCTGGTATATAAGGTACCCGTGTGCCAGTCGGTAGTAGTAGGTCGTGCGACTCCGGACACCTTTTCATTTTATTCGTTAGACAGTCAACGAATAAGGAGAATAAGAAACTTCTGTCTAGCCTGTCGACAGGACGACCAACACTCTGTCCCAATACTTGATCGCAGTGCTCCTCTCCTCACTCTGGTCGTCTGGCCGCGCGATAAGATCCATATTCTAAATACCAGAATCTCAATCTTATCGCGGAGCCACGGAGTTATTAGACGGGCATTCCACTCGGTTTCCATTCCGTTCGAAAGTGATAGCGGGAGGCCCCTGCTTAATCTTAAGTCGAGAGTCGTCTCCTTATAGCTCGATATTGTTTAACTTGGCTCGTTATCACGAGATGCACTCTATAGTCATCTCTCCGGGGAAAGATAGCGATATAGCTATAGCACACCACCTTGGAGCTCAAATGCCTTGTAGACTGTCTTTCCTCTTCACCCCCTGACCAACCCTTTAACTCCTGCACCCTCACTCCTCTCACGGGAAGGGGTTGGACCTTGGGAAGGGGAGCTGCATTCAGCCGATAACGCTTGCTCGACTGATAACAAGCCATCCAGGCTTCTTCATACTGTCTGAGAATCTCTCGCACTTGCGAACTCCTTGTCGGTGACCTGATGGTTTAAGAATCCTCCCTTAAATTCTACTCCGAGACAATAGTCGGTCGTTGCGCTTGTCAACCGTTGCTGAAAGGTCACTATGAAGGTCGCAATCAAATTTTTCATATCCAAGAAAAATTGTAATTTTCAAAAGACAAAGAGTTGCAGACAAAATTCTTCAAAGCTGCTTGTCGGGCGACGTCGACGTCGCCGTCGCGGCGTCCTTCGATAAGGCCATGATATCTAAAGCCCATAATATAATGCTTCCGTTGTACTACATATCGTAAGAGTGTACCTAATATATGCAGTCTTGAAAAGGCCCTTACGAGTCCTACAACGCAAAACTGTCATGGCTCTCACTGTCGGGCCCAGATCCTGATTAAGGGGGTTGTTATCCAGTCGTCTAACTAACCTTAAGCGCAAAAGTGCAGCTAGTTGCAGTTTTCTACACGAACTTGAATCACGCAAACGCGTGTATACGTCATCGGTGACGTGTATATATATGTCTGCATGTGCAGGACGTGTCGCAGTAAGTTGAACGACACCGTATGCGAGAGGCCCCAGACGCCTTGGACTCTCCATTAGACTGACGGATGGGCCACGATTGGGTCCGCGGATAACGGCGAGCTTCGACCACGAAGAGGTTGCCGAAGAGAGGGTTTGGTGTGGAGAGGAAGGCGAATGAAATACAGAGTGAGAGGGAGGAGATTGAAGCAACGAAAGAGAGTGGGGAGGGAGAGAGAGAGGAATAAAGTTCCAGGTAAAAGAGAGAAATAAGAAGTAAGGCCCAATCCTGTATAAAGCATAAGCAATAACGGCGAGATATCAGAACTATCGGAAATAATTACTTTGGTTCTATCGAGGGTGTCGAAGGGGGTCTGGTGCGGATTGGTAGGTGGGGAGGGGGGGGGGGGGCGCCATGAGTCCTATATAAGAGGGTTCACTGCCAGAGAGGGATAAGTAAGTATAAGTGACTCGCACGGTCCCCAGATACGGGTCCGCCTTCCAGGAATCAGTATTTATTGTGACTCGATGAGATAGCGCTCATGGTAACCGGGGACCACGGGCCCCACGAATTATGGTTTTCAATATGACGGTTCAGTATCTACACCTCCATGGGACCCCCCTCGAAAGATACCTTGTCGCCGGAGTTGTAAACTGACTTAAAAGGCCCTAAGATTCTTCGCCTTCCATACGTTACCTCGGGCACTGTACTTTTAACAAAGACTGTACCTTTCGTATTAGTCATTAAAAAAAGTCTATCTTAAATTTCTAATTACACAATAATTCATTCGATACTCGTAATCAATCGATTCTCCGTTTACGTAGTCCCCAAGGCTCAATTGACGTTTGAATATTTTTTTTTAATAATGCATCGCAGCAGCCGATATTATGCGTGACCTTTCCGATCGCTTCTTCAGTTTATCCGATCTTTTTGGACGGTTCAAAGTTTCCTGATAAAACGTCAGATAGCCCTGAGCGCGTAAAAGAAAAGGAACGAGAGTGCTGAGAGGAAGCTAAGGACAGGAATGAAGTAAACGTTTGGCTAGATCGAGAAAAGGGGAGATGGAAACGGTGCACGAGCGGAGAGAAAGCTCTCGCGAGATAAGACTGATTATGATCCCTCGTGGTTAAAGTCAAAGTTTTTATAATAGATAAGACCACGTGAATGGGTTACCCAAGATAAAGCACCCTGTCCCGGCCATTGCCGTCACTAATACCGTCCGGTATCCTCCGCTTCTCTCTACCATCCACTTCTACCTAAGCTAAGTGCTTTTTTCTTAATAGCGACTGGATCATTTTTAAAGCCGCCACTTTTAATGCCATATACATATATA
>JARQST010000653.1:0-112631 GCA_030142225.1 Pachycephus smyrnensis
GAAAATGCTCTATCTCCAGCCGTTTTCGAGATACAGCCTCCCAAAGGTGCGATTTTGAGCACTTTTCAAAACCACTAGAATCGGCCGCTCTGAGGCGAAAATTCCAAAAAATAATGGGTTTTTTCGAAAGTTGCCCAATCGCAATTTGAACTGTACCAGCATCTTCTATGGATCATTTTTGTCTTTCTTCATCCTCGACTGGGGCCGTGAGCTCCGTTGGAGGGCTTATCACCTACGACCACGGTCTTTCGAAAAATGCTCCACAGGAAAATGTAATTTTTAAAGAAAGGTGGGACAAGAATTATTCCACGTCCCCCTAGCGTAATTTTCCGGAATTACCGAAGGTGTTTATCGGCGCCTTCTGGCGTGATTTTTCGCAATTAAAGAAAAATGCTTCACTTGTAACTGAAACTGGGAGGCTGTATTTACAAAATTTGGAGACATAGTTCAAGGAAAGCAAGGGTCAGGAGACGTAAAGGAGCCATCTGGCCTAATTACGCTGTTTTAAAATAATGTTTCAGAAAATATGTATATTCGTGTATTCTTTATTTTCATGTCTACTTTATATATACATATTGACATTCTCTGGTTAAGTTATTGCTATGTAATGCTAGTCTCAATGAAATGCATTCTTATCAAAATACAGACAGTTTAGCTTTATTTTTGCGTTGATTTTGTTCAGCCGCAATATGTCTTTCGTCAGTTCGTAGATCCACAAGTTCCCTTTGTTTCTCGTTGTATTGCATTACAATGTTGTTGTAATGTATGCTACCCTTTGTGTGGCGTCCCATTGATTCCTTCAGCTTTGCAGATTCTCTCTCAAGCCTGGTTATATTTTGTCCTATTTGAAAACTCGCCACGTTTAGTCTCTGATTGGATTCCGATTTCAGGTTTGCTCTATTCTTTGAGCTCCCAGCTTCGCTCTTGTTCTTCGCTGTAAGAAACAATTGATAGAAAGAAACAGAAGTTAATAAAACATGCTAAATTTCCATTGTACTACTTATCGATTACACTTACGCTTGTCACCTAATGTCGTGTTGATAAAATTAAAAACGTTGCTTTTCTCACGCTGCACTTCTCTTTGATACTGTTTCTCCCGTTGTTGCTCCAATTTACGTTTCTGTTTACGCATTTTGCGTTCCACGGAAAAGAGATCTTTGTCACCACCGGCATTCTCTCGCAATTCCATGCAATGATCTGTTGAGAATTTGATTACGTAAATGAAATTCAAGTAGAAACTATTACCAGTCATACTTAGTACATAAAAATGGCAGATTGACATAATCAATAATTAATATGAGTTAATCTTACAAACCTAATGATTTGCCAGCTGGTAATACAGTTGCTTCGACTGGCTCGATTCTACCATCTGCTCGTTTGCCCAATCCAGTACCGGAAATGTAACCCATCTGCGCCATAAGTTTACTTCCTATACCGCGAGTATGCCTCTCCCAGCCTCCTAAAGCTTCACTGCTATTCAAAGTTAAGAGGGATTTCTGAACCAACTCCTCTTGGTTCTTTTCTATAACCTCAGTTTCCATTTCGCTATCGTCCGAAGAATCAGACATGTCCAGATCCGCATCACCTGTTTGAAAGCCAAATAGAAACTCCTGCATGGGGTGCACTGTCATAGAATGGCAAGAAAATGTTATACTGCTTACCAAGTGGAAGCAGGTCTTGTAAACTAACTTCCAGAATATTTCCACTGGCTTCGAACTTTACACGAAATTTTTCGTCGTCCTTTTCAGGGAGTTTAAGCACTACGGATCTGTGCCACAATTTATTTGTATGCATTGCCAATACTCTGCTGCCCATTTTGATACTTGAGAAATCTGGCTCTCTAGAAAAATTATAATTCATTTTGATTCCTTGATATTTAAAGAATAATAAGGAATGAGATTATGTACCTGTATTCCTGCAAACTTGAAAATGGCACCACTTCCCCATGTGAATAATGGCACTGCTCATCCGTAAATTTACATGCTCCATCAAGAAAGTAAGGACACGGAAGCATCTCCTTGTGCGTGGGATTCATGAAGAGAACTCTGACCTATAGATATAACTTTTACAATAAAGTTCTATTTTTGAAATAAAAAATGAAAGATAATTACTTGCCTTGATATCATTCATGCTTCTGATTTCTTCCTGATCGTTCTTATAAATGGAGCAAACCATAGCATTGTGATAACCTGTGCCACCCCAACTGCTACCGTGGGGAGCACGGCATTTAGTACCCTCGAGCGCCTTCAACTCATCCTACAATATCAACTTGCACCGTATAATTGTATCTTTGCTATGCTTTACCAAATAGTTGTTTACTGACTTCGATACCGTTTGCAGCCGATGTATTATTTTGATCAGTATTATTTGAGTCATTTGAATCCTCACCCAATTCAGCCTAAAACAGTTTGATATAATTTTAGGTAAATTACCTGTGTATTTCCTAATGTTTTGTAAAACTCAAAAGCAAATGAAATACCTTGAATAAAGCATACTCTTTTGCCAGCGGATCATCACTATCATCAATTAATTTTTCAGATTTGTCATTGCCTTTGACTTCGATGACACTGTTTAAACTGTCCTTAGTCAAACTAATAAGTTCTTGTATGTCAGATTGCAAGCTAAGTAGATTATCTCTATCAGGTCCTTTCGCAGTGGCGGAAAGTGCCACTTGTACTTGGGATAACTAAAAAAGAATACATAAGACTTAATTACTCTGCTGTTAACGAATACAAGGTAAAAGCTCGACGGCTACAGAATTTTCTGTCTGTAAAATACATACCTGTGCCTCATATTCCTGGATAGCTTCCCTCAAGCTATGAACGTCTGTCATTTTGCTACTTGTGCAAAACAAACACAGCCTACCTTTCACTAGACAAAAAAATCCAAAAATTGACAGCAGCAGTGACAATTTACATTTTCATTCTCTATCATCAAACACTAACTCGCTAAGTAGCACACAGCTGATTTTTTCCTCCTCCCCTCCAACTTTTTCGACCAATCACGTATCGCGTATGTTGCTACGCATGCGCCACTAGCGGTGCAAACTAGTAACACTAAACATGTCCCAAAAGTGGAGGTAAAATTTCCTAAAAATTCTTCTCAAAAGTGAAATAAATCCATTCAAGTTCAAAGAAGAAGTGGAGTCAATTTACAAAGCCAACCAGCAAGCAAATTTGTCTCTATCTTAACATTACTTCATAGTGACAGGTAAGTAACGGTAAGCCCATTGTTAAATCTTACGACTGCGGGGTTTATTCGATACGACAATATACAAATAAATATAAGATACAATAAACACAACGCCCATAACTCATTTCCTCAGATATTAAATCGTGAAGAAACTCGAGTACGAGATACGCGGACGAAAAGAAAAATCCTACAATGGAGATTCTAAGAGAAGCTCACAAAAAGTCGGATGTCTAGGCGTTTATGTCCTGCAGGTATAAAATCCTTTGAAAAGTCCTTCGGAGGATGATTCATTTTGGAATGGGGAAGAAGGTGCGTGAGATTCGTATATTAAGGCGGAAGGACACAAGATTAAAGAGTTACATTCGTCGAAGGTCATTTCTCATTTCTATTGAGTCGGCTTAATTAATTATTCGACACTGGTATTACCTAACAGCACGCTAAGCTGTGCTCAGGATAGATGCACTTTTCGAAAAAAGTCTCTCTTTCACGTAGTAATCTTTATCTTTCTTCCTTTCTTTCTTTTCTTTAATACGGTTATCATAGAAGTATGCCACGATATATAATGAGTATATCATCTTATTCGTTATTCGTTAATAGTAATGATAATAATTGCAGTACCAGCTAAGTATGTAAATCCGCTTAAAAGGTAGAAAGCGCTAAAAGATCATTGTGCAATATCCATCAAGAGTAGTATCTGCGGTAATAATAAAATTACAAAGGTCCCTTTGCGATTCTCCAAAAGCTCCAAAGAAAACCAATAAATAATATTTCAGAAATACACCAGACTACCCTAGCATTAAAGAGAACACCTTGTATAGTTCACTGTCACAGTAATGATCCTACACAAAATTTACATACGAAACACAAATGACGTTAAAAAAAAATCAAAATGCCCATTTTGCACAATAATTATCATAGCACTTCCTGCCCTTTCTCAACAGTTCATCACTAAGCGACTTACCGATATCGATTATCATTCGACTATCGATTATCTTAACAATTTCATCGAGACATCGCAGTCGAATCGATAACCCAATGACGGCTGGCGGATATTCTCGCGTTACCTTATCATTTAAAGTCTAATCGTGAGATGTAACTATAATATATATGTATATATATCGTCGAAAGAAAAAGCAGTACACACCCTATAATAAATTACATTACGAATAATAAATTTCGTATATTATGCATATTAAAGTAATAATGTATTACCAATAACTGCATTATATCAAATATCGAGTATATTAGAACGATCTAAACTTAATCAGCCTCTTTAATCAACAACGATAAAAATGATCTGAATATACAATACGAGGAGGGGATCGGGAGGGTGGGGAGGGGGGTAGGGGGGCACGGGGCACACACGATACCATCTCTTGAATCGAGAAAAGCATCTCAAAAAATTGCACCCACTACTTCGATTACATGAATGTAGATGCCATTATAACGTTACTGTATATGCGTGTAAGGTGTGTAAAGTGTTAAGTGTTGTATTCGTCATTTTGTAAGTGCGCCTTTATAGTATGTCTCTGGTGTTAATTGGAGTGTATGTATGTGTGTATATATATATTCATTTATTTATATATCTTTAAGTTGTACTGTTTTAACGTAATCCTTACTTAGCCTAAACGTACTATCACAAACGTGTCTACATATGAAGGTTTCATTTTCTTTTTCTCTTTTTTTTTCATTAAAATCGCAATGCAAATACTTGGCCGAGTCGGAGTAGTCAGCTGGTGGTGTTTTTCTTTTTTGTTTTACGCGGTACAGTTAATTCTTTTTATGTTTCATTCTCACGGCTCGTAATTATATCTAGTGGGCAGGCGAGGAGGAGGGTCTTCGTTTAAAAACCTCAAGATAATGGGGCTGTGTCCATTTATACAATGTTTAACGATATTTCCCGTCAGCTTCATTGATCTGGGCGGCCATTTGTGATCGTGATTTTCATTCGTCGTTTAACATTCGCGAGATTCTTTGATCGTAATTATATAGATTTGTTTACGATACGCAAAAACCTTACGCGAATCACGTAACGTAATGTGTTTGGCCGATGAACGATATGGATTCGTTATTTTCTGTCAATTATTATTTTCACATTTATTTTATCGAATGAGCGCGACGTTTATTTCTTTTTTGATTAACGAAAACGAGTGCGCGAAGATTTGTGTAATTTTTTTGAATAGGACGAGCAAACATATCGCTTTTCGTGAGCACTGAGCTTAATGCGGTTAATTATTATTTTCTTCTATCTTTCTCTTTTTGGCACAAATTCGAACGAGGGTTCATCCGTCATTCTTACAAGTTCGATTTCGTTGCGTTATCAGTGACGAATCATAAATCAATTGCCTGATCAAGGATTGACATTACGGTACAGTCAACAGTGTAACTTGAGATCTCTTTTCGTTTCTCTTCCTCTCTTCTCTCACGCTTTTCCAAGTAAAATCGGCTAATCGTACGAAAGTAAAATTTCATCGTCTCGTAATTAACAATTAATTCGATTACACGACGTCACGAACAATTGAAATGCCTAATAATTCGCTATTACTTAAGGAGTCTGGACATAATATAGGCGAGAGCACGCAATGTACCTTCCATTAGTTTAAAGTATCCTCGCGAGATACATTCATCTAGATAATCAATTCTTTCGTAAATCCTCATTAATACGGGGCTTATCTCTCGAGTGAGCTACATACGAATATCAGTATGTTTACTAGACGATTACAATTTATATAATATATTGTCCAATATGCTGGAAACATTTTCCCAACCAGTTTCGCATAACCTAAGCACGTAAACAATCCTCAGCAAATTTTAGTTTCGATAGGAACGCGATCGCCTTGCATTTTTATAAAGAATAATTTTCATTAATTTCTGCATTATAGATGTTGACTCGTGGTACAGTCAGGATAAAAGTAGACTTTTGTATCGATGCGAATCCCTAGTATCTAAAAGAGGCCTGAGTTTGATAGTAGCCGTTATTCGTGGATGATAAGATATTGTGATTTAACCGTCATTTGATTAACAAAATTTAAAAATGACGCTTTATTTAAAAAAAAGCAACGAATTTTTTGCGACTGAAAACGTTCAACGTCTCTCTTCATTAAATGATCAAGCATGATCGCGTTGCATCTTTTCATCACGGTTCTAACGTGGCTTTTTATTCCTAGAGAATTCTTTGATTCCCTCTGCTGATAAGGAGGAGCGTTACTCAAATCCCAATCGCATCTATAACGTGCATATCACACTCCTTTCTATGCATACGTCGCATTATCATTCGCTTTTCTCAGCTACCTACGTATTTACAAGACTAGACTTCTTATACCGTGATACGTGTAAAATTCCAGCTGCCTATTCGGTCCATAACAGATAACGAGAAGGACGACAAGTTACTTTTGGTATCTTGTGGTCGCGCTCGCAATTCACTAAGCGACTTCTTCGTTTACTTGACGATTCTACAGATTGATTTTTGCACGTGAGCAACCGAGTAGGCAGAGAACAATGAGCATAGTACGAATTACGGGGGGTTAACCTTATAATTAAATTAATCTTAAAAGTACGTGCTCTTCTTTTTAGTGCCGACAGTCACCTGCGGCCGTAAAACGTTGGCAACGTTAATCTAGTTATTCCAACGAATTAATTTATCTCTCGTCGACTCAATCAAGCACCATACCTAGGGAGCACCATCGTAATTCACCATTGAGCTTTTATCGAAGCCGATTTTTAATCCACTTGCGACCTTTATGCTTATTTAATCCCGTTCGTTTTTCATTGTGATATTTAATTTTTATGTGATACTGAAACTTTTACTTGATTATATAGAATTGAATAGGTCGTCCTTTTTGAATGGTTACTGGTGATAATGTCTGATTAAATAAATTTAAAGGTACAAGGATATCACTGGGCTCTTTAGTCGTCGTTATACGTGTCAAACGATCGTGTCGAATTTATAATAGCGTAATGGCGAGCGACACTTTAGGTTTTTCTTTCTTCTTTCTTTCTTTTTCTTTTAACTCAGGTATTTTCGAAACGCAGTATCTTCGTAATGTCAGCCATGCGATTCTTCCTTCACCTGATTGTCGCAATCGATAGTTTCACGCGGTGGAATGTTAAGCATTTGGGATACGAAGGCGATGAGACTCGGCTCGTTCGAATCTCGCGGTTTTTCAATATTACATAATTAAACGCCTTGTTCAAAATGCGCGAAATAAAAAAAACTTTTTTCTTGACCCACTACAACGTTATTCTCATATTCTCAAAACGTCTTCTCTGTCGCACGTCGTCCCATATTTTTTATCAAATTTCTCGTTATCAGTCGCTCGTTAAATTATAGAGCCCGATGAAAGTTACTTCAGCGAGTTGATTAGAACTTTTCGAATAGTCGTAATAATTAGTGGATTGTCTTGAGGTATCGATTTTGTTAGATGACGCTTTTCGCGCTTCCTATATCATCTCTCATCTAATCTCATCGAATTCCCAGTAAGTCATAGATAATATTGCACACTCCCGAAATCAATCGAATAAAGGGAATTCTTATTCTTAGATTTTAAATGAAATTGCGGTACGAGTCAATCGGGTACGATATTCCAAAAAATGAAAAAAATTGTTACCGTTACTGCGTCCATTTTCTTTTTCTTTGGAATCGAAGGATACAACACGTTCGTCCCCTCTAATCACTGTTATCGATATACTATACAAAAATCGATCTCAGCGTAAAACCGGCATTACTTTACAAGGAACGGTTGAACCGCGCAAGAGAATTTTGTCCGGAAATAAAAATTCTCAGAAAGACAGATCAATCCAGACTGATAAAATATTTGGATCCAATAAAACCGATCGGCCGATCAATATCTCATAATATAAATTTAGCGTACTTCGAGCACACCGTATATAATATCAGCCATATACATAAATTCTGTGCGAACACGAGGCATGAAGATCCTTCGATTTCCATTAAAAATTTCAATCAATATTAAACGAGGATTGACGTCGCGACGCTTTTCAAGTGTCTACTTAATTATTCTTCTCCGATCAACGAGTATAAAATCCTCTGTAATAATAACGTATGGATCATCAGATTATCGACAGAGCGAATACGAGTCTCACGCGTTTTTCATCAATCAGGAATATTAATCGCGTTATGGAATTCGTAAGAGGAAAAATAAAGTCTTGTCGGTATTAAAATTCATTTGAAATCGCGGATGGAGGATTCTCATCGCATCGATGTACGAAGCCATGTTGGGGTCATCCGGCCGTGTGATCAGGCAAGAGAATACTGACGGACTTGCGAGTTGGTATTCCATTTGGATTGCTTGTTCCTATGGGAGCGGAAGGTGGACGATGAGATGGGGCGACCACGCGCACTTCCGGTCTCGGCGACGCTTCCGTTCTCAGTGGACTGCCGGAGACTGCGTTCTCATCTGTCATGTTAGCCAAGGTAGCCGGCCTGAAAGTCCGAGAAATTTTGCAAATTAGTACAATTTTTCATAACAAAATCATTAAAGCTACGAATGCTCTACTTTTTAATTATCACTAGAGAATTTCTAATTACCAATAACCAATCATGGAGACTGAACATGGACATTGGTATGCTTTGCCTTTGATTTATCGCACCTCGATTAATGACGCCAGATGTGTACAAGACTCAAGAAGGTATGAGAATTCAATCGAATAAAAATGGCGATGCTCTCTTGCTTCTTTTATCAAATCTTTGCTCTCTTTCAAGCGTAGGAACTGCTGTTTGATTTCTTCTTTTTTATTTCAGACGGTAGATCAATCAATGGACAAAGTAAATTGAAATACTCATTACTGGAAAAGTACTACTGGAGATACTCGCTCGTGAAGATATCAGTAACGATTGACCTATTTAAAGGTAACGCCAGTAATTATCGAGATGCTCGCTTTCTTGCGTCCCCAGTGATACCCAAGAGAGGTTGGTATTACATATATATTGTCTCTCTACGTCTCTCTTACACGGTACAGCGCGTATTCAAGAAAAGCTCTTATACATAAAGCTCGAGTACTTCTTTTTTCTTATTTCACACCATTTACAAACAAAGCCATTCATCCGTGATCTCAAGGCGGTCGTTATATTAACGTATGCAATTTTTTGTTCTTTCAGATAAATCTCCTTTTTATCAAGACCCCATAGAGATTTTGGAATGAAACGAATTTATTCGCATCTTGTGAATATCATGAATAACCAAGTAATCACAGAGAGAATGAATAACGTATATACATATATAGAGGAAAAATGAATATCCCACGTGCGTAAGGCAGCCACCAAAATATTCGTCGGTTGATTAACTTCCGTTGCAGAATTCGCACGAATCGTTCCCGGGGCTTTGTACAATTTCAGGAAATCCTCCTGGTCCCCAGCTCAACCCGAGGAAGTTGCGCAGTAAGGGAATTAATACCTTGTAAATGACGTAGGATCCAATAGGGCGGTATGATTGAGTTCAGTCTAGTCGTGGTTACGCCACAAATGGAATTTGTCTCTGGCTCGTACATTGGCATTGGCTAAGCCAACAGGGGAATTCAATTTGAGCGTTAAAATCTTAATTAGCGACACTGTTTGTCCGGGCCTGCTGCTAGCTCAATATTTACTGTTAAAGTCAGTCAGTCAGTCAGTCAGTGGTTAAATAGTACGTTATATAATCGAAATAGCAAAGCACTATCTTCGAGCGAGTAACAATTGTCAAAATTTATCTCGAGCCTTACATGATAAAAATTCGGTAAACAGACGATAGGCGTATGCTGATATTTTTGCGAATTTTCCAAAATTATTTCATTTTTAAGTACAGTCTCTGCCAGGTAGAGATAAGCGACAAATATTGTCCCTCACCCTGGTGCCCTATATTGTCTCTCACTCTAGTATCTTATACTGTAATAGAGGTACCTTAGTGCATTTTAAGCATACATGCATATATTGTATGCAACGACAAACTGCATCCAGTCTGCAACGACTGTTTGTATAAACGTAAAATCCGTGCGCACGAATAGCGATAAGATAGTCTGTGCTCAACGAACGAGATGCAGATGATAATGCTTAATAGTATAAAACTGTATTGTAAAATCGATACGATAACTTGTTTATCTGGTTCGTTCGGAGTAAACAGCTGTTAGCAATTAGCAACGATAAACACGAAAAGCTACCAACCGCGATTGTCGACATTGCACAATTGCATTTATCCGCCGTACATTAACTCGCCGTAGTGCCAATGCTTTGTTGCGTCAGTAACGGGGTAATTAAATGCACGCGGTTTAATTAGATATAAACCAGTTGGCTCTGGCATACTGGCCGTTTAATCGACGCTTTCAATTTGCGCGACAAGAACAAAAATGCAAACTGCATTTGTTTGTACCTATGTTGCGGCGGCGGCGTCGGCGTTCGCGACAGAGGGAAGCTGGCGACTTCGCGTGTGACGGAGAGCGACCTAATCGATCCGAAGGTTTGATCTGGTGACAAATTAGCACCGACGCTCGGCACCATCCCGCTGCTGAAACAAAAATTATACAGATTTAGGAATTTCGACAGTTTTTGGGATTTTGTTTAGTCGTTAATTGTATACTGGATTTCTACAGACTAATTCTACTTGGTAGATAATAATGGCCTGACAAGTATGTATATAGCGTGGAAACTTTATGGATACGTCGAATCGATGCAATCTCTGGTAATTGAACGGGAACGAGGGACCAAGAGTCCAAACAAATAGAGGAAATATTTTCAGGAAATTGTGAGAGTTCCAAGCACTTATATGACTGGAATTGGACCAGCAGAAATCGCTGCCAATATTCCTGGCAATTTCGTGGAGCAAAAGGATAGCAACGACAGTCCCCGATATCCCTGGGATTCGGAATCAGGGAAGTGAACCGACTCTCTCCATTGTCCTAGTATCAATTGCGATTGGGATAGTATTTTCTATCGGTATTTTGCAGTTAGCCACATGGTTTTTGTTTGTTTGCCAAAAAGAAAAATAACAAAAAAAATTGACAGAAACAATAAAAATGGAAAAATAGACAAATCTGACTCGAACCCTTGGATTTTGCAGTACAAGTAAAGGTAGCTTACCCAATAGTAAGAAAATTAGAGGGTAGTTTTGAAAGATCACGAAGATACCCTTTAGGTCGTTTTGGATTTCTAGGAATGGGTACAATTAATCTTTGCATTTACAATAGCAAGATGAATTATTAGGTCAGGATATTTCAGGGTGTTACAGAATGCACAGGGAGAATCGAATATGGGAGAGGAATTCAGTATTAGTTTCCATATACGATAATCAGGGTTAACGTTTATTCAGAGGGGTAACGACAGAACCACTCTAGGTGGGGGGTTGAATCCTCGTTTCTCTTAATTACAGAAATTTAGTAACGATCACAATCATCATCCCTTAAGCTACCCTTTATGGGTATTGAATAAGATTTTTTGTTTCTGCAAAATATAAACACAATTATCGATTATCATCAATTTCCTTCATATCAGTTTTCATTACTAAGAAAGAAAGAGACACGGAGAAGAAAGGGTGTGAAGAACATAAGAAACTATAAATTCGATTTTATCAACAATTTACCATCATTAACTTTCACCACCGACTGTTCTTTCGCCATTACAAAACGTAAAGCAAAAAAAAACCAAAATACAATGCAATATACTTGAATACTTAATGCGACTTGATTGATAAGCTCGATACGTCAAATAAGAGCGTCTCGACGCCAACAACCATAATAATACACCGACGCCGTAAAAGTACGTAACTTTACCCCCGCTTTAGCCTAGCCTGTATACGTTAACAGATAATGATGTAAATTATCATTTACTTCTGATTAATCTTCCGCGTAATGATCCACGAAAAAAAAATTGATATCTATTTATTCAGCATATAATTTACATATCGCGCAAGCATATAATCAATCGATATAACTACGTATATAAGTAATCAATTTTTATCTTACTCGACTATCTGTATAGAAATTCTGAAAAACCGATCGAATTTTTTAATAATAAATTTAAGCCGCTAAATAATACAAAAGAAATCTCTGTAATCCACAACGCGTGTTTTTCCGTAAAAATTGTCAAAATATGTGTAATAATAACGACAAGTTCAAAGGTACGTAATAACTGTTCAATGGAAACCTGTGACTATTTTTAGTCCCCTTGATATCGATTGCACGTGCCAATTTTTCTTTCAATATTATTACGAAGTGTACAGGGCAATATTGAATAGGCAATTGATCTATATATATATACATTCAAAATAATAGGGTTGCTCCAAGACGTAATTTTGGTAAGCGGACGAATACTCTGTGTTATAAAAAGCAGGATCGATAAAGCCGTTCTTGAAACGATCTTTTGATTAATGGTTAACTTAACAAATATTAATGCGTATACGTAAACTACTTTGTATTAAATACAAAAAAAAACAGATGCTAAATCATAACGATAGGAGGATCGATAAGACACTGTAATTTCCTTTTCATCCCTTTAGTTACTGCTTGACGTTACTGAGAGAGTTTATTTGAAAATGGCGCATATTAAATTTCACCCTTGATCGAGTTAGTGCTCTAGATCTTGTAACTGTCACAAGGTGCTAAATAAGTCTCTCATAAAAAATGGCTGTCTGTCGTTAAAGCTCGATAATTCGGCAACTGAAACATGGATATGAATTATTCAAAAGAAAGACAGCATGACGATAAGCATATACGTTATGCCTAACAAATTATCATCCCTTAAGGGTATGGCTTTTGTAAGGGAGGCATTATGGGCTCCTAAGCGATTTCTTCCATTAACCGACGATGCCAGCTCAATTTCTGTATAAAGAGCCTACTATTCTTTCTTTCCGACGTTCGTCACTTTTTTTATTTTTTTTTAAAGGAAATTTACCAGCACTCGAGGACAATAGCGGTTGGAAAGTGGTGAATGAAAAAAGAAAGGTCTTCAGTCGAATTGAAATGGCGGACAATGGGAGATACGGATAGAACCGTCATTGTCGTCGAATGTTAAAGGGATAAGAGGTTAAAATTGACGTCTGGATTTAGGATGCCATTTCCATTTGATTTTCTTTCATAATTAATTAAATTTTTGTCGCTATATCAGTCGTTGATCGATAAGCAGAATTACGTAAAAACATAAATCCATAATGGCGACGCGATATGACCGTAACAGACGATCACTTTTCTAAGGCGACATTAATGCAATTTTTTTTTCAATTTTCTCATTAAATTTCAATCACCCTGTCGTGGATCTCGATGAAAACAAATGAGTGTTGGTAATGATCGAGACAGTAAAAAAAAAAATTATACTGAAACTCCGAGCTCAAACAATTGTTATTCAAAGCTCATCGAGTCTAAGGTCGAAAGTTCAATTTTTTAAAATCAATTTAAAATCCTGGTTTACATAATACTTTTTTCTTGACTTTCTTTTCAAGCTTTTCCAATAAAGCTTTACGATTCCCGAAGGAGATCAAGACTATTTATAAAATCAACCTTATCCGCGATAGTGGCTTACCTATCCCAATGAGAATTAATGATTTTCGGAAATGCCTTATCCCATCCCTGATTATTGTATATTGGAAGTAAACTGCTCCCAGCAGAGTAGGGTTAGGTCACAGTGCTAGGGTAGTTTACAACAGGGCGATAACGACGCGGAGTAAGGTTATTATAGTAGCTGCGTGTTGGATATAGTCTCTCATGAAATATAAATAACCACCCGTCGTGTATTTTTAGAAAACGGAATTATCCGACCTTTTTACGAACCAAGCTCGTAGACGAGAGATCTTATTTTTCAAAAAAAAAAAAAAACTGCTATATAAACAACTCGGATAATGACTGTAATGGCAAATTAACTTTTTATCCTATTCCACAGTCATGACAAGCCGATTGGTCTGATAACAATAAAAAAAAATATAGAAAATCCTGTTTATTATGCTTGGCCGTCCGTTATCCATATTTTGATAACATTTTGAAATACGTCATGAAGTTTGAAATACGTCACAACTTCTTTAATTTATCGCATATATATATCATAACCTTCTGGCTTTTGCTCCCATATATATACAAATATATATTTATATATATTCGTATATAATATACCGTTCTCCAGTGGGATCCAGACAAGTTTCAAGTTCCAGGATAAATTCTTACCTGACAGATCCCGAAGTAACGAGAAAAGGCATAGGCGTAGGGCAGGGGCTGAGGGGCGAACTGCTTACGGAACTTCGAGTGCTGCTCAGAACAGAATGAGGACACTGGGGTGGTCCCATGTGTGCTCCCGTAGTACCGTTTCCGGTACCTTTGCTTCCTGCGCGTCCCTTGAGACAAGGAATCCTTGGCCATCCTCCATCATCCTTGCCAGAAACACCTGAAACAATTATACGTTACATCATCCCGTGCTGTATCCCCTTGTATAGAGATTTTATTATTATCCGTATTGTATATTTATATAATTAGATTTCTATTGTTCATATAAGAATATATATATACAGACTAATAATTGCGTAAAAGGATAAATATTTTAATAATTTATATATTAACATATTTCGCACCGCGTCTGCCATCCATTAAATTTGCTTAATCGTCGCAGAAAATATTATAATTGCATCAAACAAGAAGTATGCAAAAAAAGACGATAATACAAAAAAAAGACGTATTCTTACGTAATCGGCGCAAAATGCGTTAAGAGTGTTTATCCGACCTCGACGTCTGTTTAACGTCAAGAATCGCAATGGATACGTAATACCAAGGCGTCCACCCTCGACGGATAAACAAGTTTACGAAAAGTGCGAAGAAAGGTAAAAACGAACTTTCATTCAGGGAGCCCGAAGAAACGGTCGCAGTAGACGAGATTGCGGATATGCCAGTTATATTCACCGTCCCAGAATTCGCGGAGGGATGACATTTTCCGGTGCTAAGGGAGGATTCATTATCGCGAGTGGTCTACCCTCTATGTAGTTGCATAGGCGTGTGTAGAAATTTTCTTTTTTTCTCTCGCCATTAATGCAAAACATTAACGAAGTGGAATAAAAGGGGGAAAAAAAGGATATGACGTCACCGGAAAAACTAGCCTCGCTCATTTATTAAGAGATAATCGATATTTGTAATATTATTATTTTCTTGTTTTTTTACCCCCCCGACCCCACAAGACAAGACAAATTGCATTTTCCCATGCGACATCGACTGTCCGAGTTACGAGAACGATTCATGAATTCTTCAACGTGAAGCGTGGAATTGCGTAATTTTTCTTTTTGACGTAAAACACTCTCTTTGAAACAGTGGCTACCTTGCTTTGTCTTTTCCCCGAAAATTCCATCCGTCAAAAATTATTCTCGATACCTTATTATTTACGATATTTGCCTAAGCGACAGCTGACTCGTATCCCGAGAAAAAATATGACTTATGCGAAAGTATAATTTTCCAAAAATTTTATCCTGTAATTAATTTTTGCAAAAATTGTTATCGCGTCACCGAGCATCACGATATCGAATATCTATACGAAATAAGATTCCGGTATGTGGATGATGTAGATAAGCATAATTGAATTCCATTGGTATACGACGTGTGTATCGAATAAAAGTAGTAAAACTTCCGAGGTAGATTTTTGTACGGTGAAACCCACCTTCCCCGTAGATATATGTATAGGGTGTCCCGTTATGTAGGTACTGGCGTAGCAGGATCTACTGTGATAGGTAGGTTACTATATATAGATATATATACACTTCCGAGGATATACCTTATCCAGTTTCAATAGAACACGAGTTACATACAAAACATGTACATATGTAGGTATAGTACATACGATCCTAACGTGTATCGTTACGTAAGTACAAAAATACATGGTGGATATACCATATGTGCCAAATTATACGAAAGCAACGACACACGTGTCGCGTCGCAACGTAAAACTGTCGCAAATTCCACTTTTACCTACATTCTCAAAAAAAAACGCACTGACCCACTTCGTCGGCACCTGGAGGACGGTGGTCGCGAAAATTAATCTCCTTCGTAGCGAAGTGCGATATTAATCACCCCTTTTTGTCTGACCTTCGACCTCTCGTCGTGGAGCGCTCCAGAGCTCACTTCAAGCTCATCGCAACAGGATGATCTTTGACCGGAGTTTAGCCTTCAGATATCAGATAATAACTTTCCCCGAGCGATCGGTTACTTGTTTTAATTTGCCCGGTGCAATCTTATCATTCTCGAAACACTTGATAGAGACCAACAACAACAACAAAAAATGATGTAAAAATAGATCTGCTGAATTAAGCAGATACGAGTGTTTTGACGGTTTCTGGGTCATGCATGCACGGCGGAGCAGCGCCAGTGGGAAAAAAAATGCAATTAGAGTGTGACTGCGTCACCGCGATGCGTTCGTCTGGTGCAACGGAGGTGCAGTGGTAATAATATTGTACGTGCTTCTCTGCGTTGACATCCATGCGCGATGCATGAAGGCGACGCCGTGAGAGAGAAAGAGAAAAAGGCAGACGTCGAATTCGAAGAAGATCCGAAGGAAGAGCTGCGTTGCTCTTGGTGCATTCTCCGAAGAGGGTGGTGGAGGTTGGAGGGGGTGGGGGGATACACAGACGGAGGGCAACAAATGTCATGGACCCCGTGCGCAGTGCACGCCCTAGTTACCCTCTTCGTTTACCCCTCCACCCCAACCCTACCTTGCCACCCTGGAAGTAACCATACCCCAGTGGTCTTGGTTACCTACAAACGTTTTGCAACGCCAAATAACCTCCTGACCTATCGCACTTAGCTACCCCCATTAAGGTTAAGCTGCATCCGCGATAGTATCCCTCCTCCTCTTCACCCTTGGATTAGGAATCTTAATTGGAGATACGGAAGCTGTTGTTCCTTTGCCGCTGGATATAAGTCGTACGGGATGTTCGTTAACCTGAATTGTTCTGTTAATGACCGAGTTACGTCATTGGTAGGACATTGTGAATTTGGGGGTAGTTTTCGCGAGTACGAATGTTTAGGGGATGTTGAGGGTACACGAATGGCTCTGTGGATTGATTGGAAAAGTTTTAGGGAATTTCAGTGTGCAGGGTTGTACGTTTAGTTTGGTGGTTAATTGGGTAACTGGGTAAACATTGGATTTAGAAAGTTTAGGTGGCGCTTAGAGGTGGTAAGGGTTGACCACTGAATTTCACCCTTAATGAAAGCGTCACGAAGCGAGGTCGCGTGTTAACGGAGCATCTCTTTGACAAATGAGTTCTGATTCGTCTGGCTCTGCGGAGCTGAAAGGTGTTGATTAAATGTGAATATTAAACTTTTGAATTTCTATGATCGTTATCATTTTCACGATTACAAATCCAAAATGCATTCACCTACGTGCATCATGATTTTGAACTGTCGTTGACCGTGTTATTGGAATTCCGCGCATGTGTCGTACGTCTCTCCGGAGACATTTGCATTTAGATCGAAGTACCAATTCAGAGAGAGGTGGGGTAGCGAAAGACATTTTGAATAATATGATACGCGATTAAGGGTCAAAGGGTAAGGGGTCAATGACCTACTATAGAATTCTACACTTTTGAACGGGTACGCTAGAAATTTACATTAATTTTATCATACGTCTTGGTTACGTTCGTGCTTCCTACTAAAAGGATATCAGTTTACCAGAAGTTCAACCTAGTCTATAAGAATTCATATGAAGCACAAAAAGCTTAATAGAATTAAAAAAAAAAAACAATTTATGTCAGGTACAAAAGTACAGGTTTCACGTACCGTTATCTACAGTATGATAAATTCCAAATGTTTTAAATCGCAAAAGGTAAGGGAACCGATACATCAGGTGGAATTTTCAAGGTCAAATTTATCTTTGAAGACTTCAAAGTTTCACGAGATTCAGGAAATTCGAATTGGAGATCATGGAAACACGTACCCTGAGTCGAATGTCTATGCCATATGCATTAAGGATGGATGTATGTACTAAGATAGTGCAGGAAACGTGAGTAGAATGCTATGCACCAGTAGAAAGTGCATTATACCTATAACTCATCAAATCGCACTAGAATTCGTGTAAAACGAGTCTTGGAATTCCAGAAGGTCATACCGATCGAATGCAAACACCAAAATCCTTTCAGAGAATCAACGTTCCTTAAAAAAAAGTAATTCTCACAAGCGATTCTTACAAGCAAAAAATACTTTTAAGCTCCATCGAATGCAGCTCTCGATAAAGTGCATGCTGCAGAAATGGAGTGCCAAGGTAATTAACATTCTTCACGAGATAACACGTGCTAACACTCGATCCCGTTAATGAGGGGTTGCTACTTCCGGTTAGGTTACGACGTCACACATCTCTAATGATTCTTGCTCGTTCGTTCGAATTAGTGCATAGACACGATATGCCCTAATATGCAATTGCATTGCACATTCCATGACCGAAGATATGCATCTTTAACGCATCTTTAATTACCGACCGAGTCTCCCTTCTTTACCGACGGGTATATGTATGTTGGATGCGTATGACCAAATTACGTGTTTTTCGGACTCACCAAGTATCTTGACACCCTGGACAGGACTCAGGGGGTAAAAGTCACCGTGTAAGGGACAATGAAATCCCACACGACGCTCCCGTCTTCTGGCGCGACGCGTGAGCATACAAAGAAGTACGCCAAGGGCGAGCATAAGGGCGCCGACGACGATACAGATGGGTCCAAGGACCCGAGAGTTTCCTGTGAAGGCGATCCTCGCTGCGTAAGAGTCCTTGTCCTCGTCTTCGCCAGGACCGCGATACGACGCCGCTGTAAATATCGAAGCAACGTCTCAATTAGTAATGTAAAAAATTATAACTAAATACAATAAAATTAGGACGATTGATCCTGATCGAATTTCTAATTCGTAATTATTGTAATTTTCATTTTAATTTCATTTGGTGAAACTTCGTGACCTTGTTACGTCACAGGGGACCTATATGCCAAGTATTCGTAAAATATTAAAAGTCATTAGCTATACGAGTCATTAAAATTGTATCCATCGACGTACGTGACAAGAATTAATTTATCCAGGACATTCCTAATGGTCTCAATACAGTTAAGAACGTAATGATATTTAGGTTGGATGAAAAAGGGTGAGAAAATTATTTAATTTTATTCCAACAAATATGGAATTGTGGAATTTTTTGCAGGGATAAAAAAATGGCGTAAAATGTAATATGGCGGAATTCGCAGACGACGCTCTAGCCAAGAAATAGCAAGGCAATCTGACGTTTACAACTTTAATGGTTAAAGACGCCTACCGACGCTTCGTCGTACATGCGGAAAATGACGTCCAGGATTCCCATTAGACGTCGTCACCTTTTACGGGGTTAGACCTTGGTACAAGGTAACGTTCAGAAGAGGACGTGATAATGACGTCCATTAAAATTCCCAAGACGATTAATCCACGTAGACGCTGTACGACCGGATGAAAGTACAGGAACAGCGTGACTCTTATAATTCAACATTTTAATCAACCTCCTGAATGTCAATCAAGTATAAACAAACAGTAGTATCACCGACAAAGTTAAGACTGTTATTTTTCCGGGTATTTGAAACAATTTAATTAGCGCGAAGAAAGAGATCCGAGTTAATTCAAAAGGGAATTGCGCAACAAAACTTACAGTAAGATTCCGAGTGAAATAATTATGGGTAAAAGTATCACAATTAATTACAGTTAAAATAGAATTTAATTAGAAATTCCACAAGCGAGTACGGATTACAAGGCTGGTATAATTATTATGAAATTTTCACCTGTTCGTGGAAATGAGCGTGGTTGCAGGAAAAAGTATATTCATGACAAAACGTTGAAGTAGATACAGAAAGAAGAAAAGAAAAAGAAAAAAACGATAATACGTAACAGCGTCACTACGATAACGAGACGTCTGTGTACTCCTGACGACGTCGCGATGCCAGAGCAAGAGCATTTCGTCGTTTCGACGTACCCGACGACGTCTAACTTTTCGCTTCTCAGACTTCCGACCATTCCACGTAAGAAACTTGTCATTCGCTTGGTAAAGTAATATCAGCAATATCAGTCACTCGAGCTAGCGTCCTGGAAGCGTCGCGACGCTTCGTAGTTATTACCAGTGATAAAGCATTTAGACACTACGAGGAACTGTACCGCTAATCATTGACACTGCACAGAATCCTGGCTTTGTGCATCGGCTAAATACAAAGTAAGCATCGAATAGCGTGAACTTTGACATTACAGAGGTCAAGAGCAACGATAACTAACATATAAAAAAAATATTTTAAACGATGAAAAAATTGCACTCTGACATTACGGAGTTCAAGAAACGTCAATTCTGAGCGTACAAATAATTTGAAAAAATTTACCCCTTCCCTTTCGTGACCCAGTAAAGAAAATGGAGTAAAAACCCATCCAAGCCGTATTCACGTATTGATAACGAATATTTGCGAAATCAACGTCTTTTCAGTATTAAAAGAAAAAGCACTCAAAGGATGGTAATAAAAAAACTTGACTCATTCATTGAAAGGTGTACGAAGTGACGTGAAAAGCGTGGAATTCCATGGCAGTGAACTTCGACCTTACTGAGAAAAGAAGACAAAGGATTGGGTCAAAGTTCAAATTTCGCAAGATCATCCTTCGCCTCATATATTTAACGTCAGTGTCAAACACGTACTGATACTTAACTGTTTTCTGTAATCTCTCCTCTTACATAACGTACAATGGACTTTATATATGAAATCGATACTGCTACGCGGATGAGTGCTTTTCGGAAATCGAATGGCTGTCTGACAGACCGGATGGACCCGATCAAGCGAGATTAGGTTCATGATCGATCATGAGTGCTGTGTACGGACGTGGGCGAGGTAAGGATGACCGAGAACAAGGGAGCAGCTGTTGCGTGGAAATCAGGCGGAGTAACCAGCATTCGCTGCTGTTGCTGAGGTCGGTGCCCGTGGAAGGAACCAAGAGGTTCTCAAATTGAAACCATATATATATATATATATATATTTACTTATAATATATATATGTAGACACACTGTGAAATTCTGTATATATATATGTATACACCGTGACTCAGAAACCAATCGAAGATCGATCGGCTGGAAGTCTTGAGTCTCTTCTCCTCCGGAATTGGGACATAGAATGGCGTCGGTTTCTCATTATAGAACAAAGGAAGCAGTGCTTTATAGTACGTAGAGTAATAATCTTAGTGCTTCGTGAAAGAGGATATAAAATGGCTGCGAGAGAGTTTGCAGATGATTGGTGTACTCTGAGAGACGCTGCTTTAGTGTCCGAGAGAAATAAGAGACCAAGACCGGTTGTGGAGGGAAGAAATTTTTTGTTGCTTCAATCAATTTCTCGAAACTGGATCCATTGTTTGGGAAATGTCAAAAGGGTTAGGTTGACGAAGGAAAAACGATCTGAAAGTAAATGATAACAGGTCTGGAATGATTTTTATATAATTTACTGTGTGACACTGCTATACCTATATATAAAAATAATCAATTGAAACGATATCACTGACAGACTTTTGCGATGACACGTGACTCGAAATTGGGAGTCTGTGTGAAATTTGTATCAATCGAAGAAAACTGATAACGTGGATGAAAAAGGGAAAAAGGGACGAAAAGGATGAAAGGCTGAATTTTCCGCGTACTTTTGGGATTACCGTTATATGTATATACTGTGTCAACGTCAACGTATCTGAAAGCTAACCTTATCGATTTCCGTAAATCCGCGACAGACGGAACGACGGAAGTGAACCAGAGTGAACCTAAATATATTTCACTCCAAAGGATCCGGGATTGATAATAATTTGAGATCGACGTAGCTTTTCTAGGAAAACGAAAGAAATTCGGTTGGCCGGACGACGAGACAAATGAAATTTATATGTTAAGCAATTCTTTTTGGCTTGGATGATCGACGATTTTTGAGTTATGGCTTTTGGGTGTTTATACGCGATGATGATGGAGAAGACTCTCGTCTTGTAGTATTATATATATATATTTCATAATTTTTTGTCAGACTTCACTTTTCTGACGTTTCACGTATTTATGCGATGCTCTCGGAATATCGATCCTTCAGACATTTCACGCTGATATATTTTTCTAACGATTTTTTTATACCAAACGAAACTAAACAGTCGTTGGGAGACAGTACCCTGAGACGGATATGTTGGATTGATACATTCTGCGAAATAAATTTACGTCATTTCAAGTTGAACAGATATAAATCCGCCTTGAGTAAGCTTGGAGTTGTAGAGATTTTGCGGTAAAAAAAAAAAGAGATGCTAATGGAAAAACAGGAGTCTTATAAACATATATATATATATCTGTGCATTAACTCGCAAATGGAAGTAAACCTATGAAAATTACGCCAAGAATTTTACGTCGAAAGAGAAAATAAATGATATAAAAAGAAATCTGTTCAAAGGAACGAATTTGCATGAGTAAGTAAAAAAAATTCCTCCAAGCTACAGCAAACGCGAGATGCGAATGGCGGTTGAAGGGAAAGGGAAAAGAAAAAAAGATTTTTTTTTCATCGATCCTTCGAGTGTTTGCGAAATTTTCAAGTTCGCCAATATTAGGAAAGGGGTTAATCGAAGGGGATGTAATGGACTGTACAAACAGGATGTTGTCTTATACGTACCAGTGAGCACAGCACCGACGAGCATGAAGAGGAAACCAAAGGCTGGTAGAGCTATTTGGCAGTTGGCAGCAATGACAACACCAGCCACCATAAGACCACCCTCGATCTTTTCCACCCTTAGTCGTGATATTGGGGCTGGACATTTTAACTTCCCTCCGAATCCACTGGCAAGCATTCCTTCTTCCGCCGACACTGTGCTGGGCCTGAAACGAATATAAGAGTTACCAATGAGACTGACTGATTCTTTTTTTTTTCAAAGTAATTATAATGGGGGAATTTTTCAAAGATACTCAAGCCAGTTGTAACCGTCATTGACTATTTTCCAAGTCGCTAATGACTATCCTGTATTGACAAAAGTTTCTCAATGATTATCGACTTGATACTAAAATATCGCATCAGGTAAAAACTTGTCTCGTTTTTTTTAATAAAGAAGCGTAAACTCTTCGTGCAAATAAATTATTTCTACAGTCAAACGTTAGATAAGTGGATAGTAATTTGCAAAAAAACGTTATCAAATTTATCATCATCACGCAAATGGATTCAGGATAAATGCACGGGAGTAGTTTCGAAGTATCGAAAACATATTCTCGTACGATTTATATCCGCGCGAATCCCGAAAACAACGAAGAGTGCAAATTCCGCGAAAAAAAGTTCCGCAAAAAAAATCCGCACAAATCCCACATGATCTATCGTACCACAAGAGAATATCAAAAGAAATAGTACTTATACAGCACGTCACCTGTAAATTCTCATGATAATCGGCTAAAATGGAGATAAGGCGTCGCGACGTTTCTTACAATAAATAAATAAATAAAATAAAAGAGAGGGCTCAGCCGGGATTTGAACCCGGGACCTCTCGCACCCAAAGCGAGAATCATACCCCTAGACCACTGAGCCACCACATAAACTTTCATTCTAAAAGAGACTATAACCATCGGAAAGATAGTACACAAATTTATCGTGACATACTAAATTTCCGTAATACACAACGCAACGACAAGAAGACTCAGGTCTAACGGTACCAGTTTACGACCAGATCCCACGTTCTCTTGTTCCTGATATGCTCGTGCGCAACGGTATCCTCATTATTGGAGTTTAAAGCCTACTTCCTGGCACTGTCTGTGAAAGCATAAACGCCTCGTAGAAGGTGTAAAGTCGTTCGAAACTTGTTACGCCAGTCGACGATAATTTAGCCAGCCAGCGAGTAGGTCGAGCGTCGCGACGTCGTTAAATAAGTATTGAATCAATCCATACAGTTATTACGACTAAAAAGGAACTTTTTTCCTCCTTCAAATGGCATTAAGCAGCCAACGAGCAAAGTATACAAATAGGAATTTTACCTGAAAGTATACACCTTTCACAATTACATTTCATCTCGTACAAGAGACAAGATGGCGTCAAGTATCTCACAGATCTTCTAAGTAAATATAAAATGGATACTCGGATACTCAATGGTCTTGTTCAACGCAACGCTATACTCATTCGTTTCCACAAAGAAGCGTCTCTTCCCTTACAAACCAGTAATTGAACATCTGTCGATAACAGTGTCTCACAGTCTTCAGTGTCCAACAAGCATAATAATTACCCAGAGTCATGCATAAATAGTCCGCCATTGATATTTCCGACAACAACCATAACATATAATTCGTTCAACATATGGATAGATAACAGTGTCTCTAGGAAGCAGTCAGACTAAACATTCCGCTTGACCGTTGACCTTTAAGGAAGGAATTCATCAAGTGCTGCCGACTGTACGAACAACACTGCACTACTGCACAAAGCAAGAACTGCACAGTAGGTACAGTTCTGTCAAAATTCCTTGACCTTTTAATACCGCTATATACATATGTATATATATATATTAAGTGTATATATATTTCAAAGCTAAGAGATTACGTACAGGTACGTTCGTAATTCGCAGGGGAAAACTTGCTCGCAGGGTACATAAAACGTAAAGCTCGATTTTCCATTCGCGTTAAGCTCTCGAGGCTTTGAGCAACCACCACCCAATTAGCATCAACCCACCCACCATTAACCTCACTGTAGTTCATATCCTCAAGTTCTGCTTGCATAACGAAGGTGCACCTCGTTAAAACGCGTTCGCTTCGTAAAATTCATCGATACCTAAAAACACATTTGATCCCTGTACATATACACACAACGGTCCACAGAGATACCAAAAATACAAAAAACAAATAAATGCTCATACACGACAGAACAATTCCAAAAATTCTTGCCCGTTACTTGAAGTCTTCAAATCCACCATCTGATTCTAATCGTTTATTAAATCAATGAAAAGAAGAAAAAACCGAAATAAGTACAGTAAAAATAAAAAGATTAAAAATGATACGTGTTCGAAAAGTTATAAAAGATGGCGGACGATGATTCAGACAGAAGATGCTGCGACGATAAGAATAAAAAGGACCGGTAAGATTACGTAGGGAAAGTTTACCTTAATTATCTAATATCAATTGATATTAGATAACGCGGTGGCATTGAGAGGGAGAGGGGGATGACGCGAGGGGGAGGCGTAGAAATTAAAGTGGGAAATCGTGCCCGATTATCATCGTATTCAGTCCTTAGGATTTTATCATCGAACAATGGATTCCAAGTCTTTTGGTACTGTAGGCTTGGTCTTCCTTAAGGGATTAACTATAGGAGACAGAATGACAAATCCCTTTCAGTCTCCTTGGGTCCGGTCCATCCGTTTCTCTTCTATTTTCCCTCTCTTTCTCTCCCACGAGCTTCTCGCTCATCTTCCCTGTTACTTCCACGCAGTTAAATCAGATGCTACACCCGAGTAGAGTCTCGGACGTGCTTTTTTTTTTCTCTCTCGTTTTCTTCAAGTATTTCGTGGCTCAGGAAATTCGACGATTAGAGTCCCCAGTGCGTTTGGAGGGAATAAAATATTTAACGCCGGTCGGACGTCAAGTTCAAGGTCGATTCTACGGAAGGAGGAAATTTATCAAGCTTGACAAACAGCATGGAAATACTTGTGCGATAATTTCCAGCAGGAATTGCACGTGATATAAATAAAAAAAAAGGTAATAATAATGACAAAAACGTATAGTTACCAGCAGAGACGTCACAATGGTAAACACAAGGAATAACAAAGACGCCGTCGAATACTTTTAATGGCTAACAAGGAAGTGGGCAATGGCCGATCGTCGTTTTGCGTAACTCACCAGAATTTCAATAAGTTTTCGCGACTGTTGACGCGCTGCATATTTTTCCCACGACTATCAGCGGACTCTGTCGTAGTGGAGAATAACAAAATTTAGATTTGCCAATACTAAACGAACGTAAAGGTGCGTGCACTTTTTTCCTCTTCGTTGAAATCAACGGGTGATCGCGAAATTACACGAAAAAAGTAACGTGGATCGCGATAACGGCATTCAAAATGAAATTTACATACGAAACTGATTACACGCCGATTTTTTTTATATTGCGCGAGGACGCTTCTTACTCGTGCGAAATCTCAGCGCCAATTGAACAAAAGTTTCGAGCAGCCATCGTTCTCGTTTTATGACAATACGATAAGAGGACCAAACGTAATGGCGCCACATGGCTGGTTATCTTTTTTACTTTTGGTGGACCGTGAGTGTCTCGTATACACAGGGTTTGTAAATCAATATGTATATACACGCGCGCTTAAGCGTACAGTATCACGAAAAAGGGGAAGGACCGCTTTCACGATAATAAATTAGCGAAATATTTTGCAAATACGAAAACATTAAAGCACCTACGTGTATCGCTATATATATACACACATTTATATGTATATGAACCAACAGATACTAAATTAGAAACAGTCGTACACATACTGTAACATTATCACATATGGTTATCGCCATTAAGCATATATTTATATATATATATATATCGCGAATCTAAGAGATATAAATATTCAGGTCTATATCGTACATATATACACGGACTGTACGTAGATAACTAACAGGGACCCAAAACGTGTAAATTACCATTTTGATTTACGTTAGTACCCCCCTGCTGCTTCGCAATTAATTACTTGGGGAGGGGGTGGGGTTATTTGAGAGAGTATCAGGTAATAAAAAAAATCATTTTTATCATAATCTCAGGACGTGTCTATTGTACGTTAAAAAAAATTCCAGAAATATTTTACCCTATCTCTTACGTAATAACCGTAATCCTTGACCCGATCGCAGCTCGCCGCCATATTGGATTCTTCGATCTGACCCACGACACTTTTTATATATATTATTTTCGATCGCGGCACGAACCCTCATTATTATTCGATACACTATTATTTTTGTGATACCTTGATCCACCCGGTACGTTTTTCGATGTTCCTTTTTAACGTTCGAAAAAGAAAAAAAAGGCAACGTCCACAAAGCGTAAAGGTACGCGATAAGTAATACAATAAAAAGAAAAACAATGTGGAATTTCTCTTTTAGTGTCTTAATTATTACTTCCAAGAACGGGTTTTCGTATATAATTACCAACCTTGTGCCACATGTCAAACCAGTGAGCCCGGGAGAAAATGATACCTAGGTTAAGTTTGACTGATTTTTCATTTTCGTCCCACCCAACCTAACCTAACCTAAAAAGAGGTCCTATATACCGTCCAACTGACGTAAGTAGTTACACGCTCAGCTCCTCATTAGGGTTTCCCTACATTGCTCACTGTCTCTCGTAGACACTTCCCCTGTTTGTTCCACGTTCCCACGTAATTATACAAGTCACACAAACCCATAGGATCACTGACTGCTAAAACGTGGATGGTTCGCGATTAGACGCGAAATATGCGAAAAATTTTCCGTCATGTGTTTACCGGCTGTATATATATATATGCGTGTGTATGTGTATACATATAGTGACGCGGAACGAGATTCCTAGCAAGCAAAGATATAACAGCACGGAAGCCACACGAGCACCTGTACAGTCTCGTAATCTGAAAATCACGTAATCCTTTTAGTTAAAAAAAAAGAAGTCACGTTTTCACTAGACGATCATAGTGATTCGTATTTTTTAAAAGCAGAAACAAACCAGGCCAATCGGCTTGTACGGTTGTTTTCTTCAGGTTACTACGTGGGGGAGCTTTGGAAAGCATGTCCTCGCCAGGTCATGCTGAGGTCGTCGGGAAGTCGAGGACGCGTTGAACGACAGTCGGAGAGATAGACTGCGTTCCTAATTCGTCGACTCGAAGAGATAAGCTCCGAGTCACTCAGGTTGCACTCTTGACTTTGTTACGGTCTGATTCACCTAGTAGAAATTAGTTTAAGGAAATCGAGGAGCCTGTCGAGGTCCTATACCTAGGTCTGGCCCAGTAGGTACCTAGACGGGGACTTCTGGGACTTAGAGAAAATTTTTAATGTGGGACCGACGCGAAGAATCATACACTATGGGGCTGGTGGCTTTTTATCTCGTAACAGTTGGTAATAATCTGTGTAACGAGAACGAGTGCCATTTACTCTTTGGTTGTTGCTATAAATATCTCGCACGGGACCCGACGATAGCTGTTTGATCGTTAAGGCTGACATTATGTCGTTAACGGTTGGCTACAGTGTTCGCGCGACGTCCTCTCAACGTATACATTTTTTACCGGTCGTCCTTATCCCCGTCTGCGTAGCACGGCAAGCAACGTCCACGCGTCATCTTGTAGGAATGACCTCGAAGGATGAATTAAATGTCGAAAAAGGAATTCCATCGATTAAAACAGTTTGGGAATTTATCTGAAGCCTTTTGAAAACGAGGCTTCAGTAGGTTTTTGAGGTTTACAGAAAAAAAGGACATAGACTCGCGAGTGGGAGATATATATAAGAATTCGTAAAAGGGTTGTAATTTGCGAGTAGCTATAAAGTGCACTCAAAAGAAGTGTTGGTGAATTTTTTTAATTAAATTTTTTTAGGTTACGTCATGATACCATATTGATTTTCTTTTTCAAGCTATTGTTGTATTTTCTATTGTGACCGTGTTTACCTGCGACGTTCTTTACATTGTCGGGTCTTTTGCTTTAACCACGTTGCTTCTACTGCTACGCACTTGCGTCATTAATAAAAGGCGGCACTGAACGTTCTACCTGACGCAATTGCGTAACGAGCGCAAATTCGCCAAACGGCCGGATGTGCACGTCCATTATTTCTCAGGAAAGTAACTCGGCTGCGGTACGTTGCTAATTTTGCAGTTGCCTGCTGTACGTAAAGTCTGTCCCGACAGTTTATTCCACCATAGAGGATACAATAGAGCGAGAGACAATACAGAAGGATTTTTTTTTAATATCACTTTTTTTATTAACGTAACCTAACCTAATCCTAAACAGGTAGTTACGTCGTTTTTTCTTATTTACAGCACAGATTAACGTGTCAGACACGTGAGTATAGCTATACAGACGCGAATTATGTATATTTCGCATTTTTTTTAGTCAAAAAATATTACCGTGCTGACTGTGCGAATGTTGGGAAAAAGTGCGGGAAATTTAAATAGACAAAGAACAACGATACAATATGGCCTCCCGTAAGGATACGGAGAAATAGACTCTAGATGCTATTTTACCGTATGAGATATAAGTAGGAAGGAAATTTCGTACTTGTCTCCATATGAATTCGCAATATACGAATCTATGCCAATATAGGCAGGCTTTGTTAAAATTGGCAATGTACAGTGGAATGTTGTTAAGTCGCAAAAAGACATATACGCCTGAGTATATCAGACTGTACGGTATTGCAAATGCAATTTCAGCAAAGCATCTGTTTTATTGCGATTCGCAAAATTGGATATCGATAACGTACAATTTTCGCACTACAGTCCCCCGACGTCTCTTATCACGGCCGATAAGTCCGTCGGGGGGAGAATCGTAAAAAAATTTCCATTATCAAAGAAAAAACATAGTAGTCAATTCGTAAGCAAACATTCGACAAACTTTGCCCGCCATTGTTTCATCGCGAAAACGATAAGAGATAACACCCGAGTCTACAGTTTTCCACGTTACAGTGATTTTACAGTAACGCGATGTTAACCCGCGAAAAGTCATATATTACGAGTACTGTGATTATCCGAAAATATATAGGACGTCTGATAACCCAGGATCACGCATGGCGCCGGTGGCGCGTCTAAGATTTATGAAATATACATAAAGTGTCAATCAATAACTGTCAACCGTCATGTTTGTTTTTTAAACAAAGCGAATTATTTGCAAAAAAATTAAGGAAAAAAAAGTCACCCAAAACCCAAAGGTAACAATAACTTACTTCATATTCATTAAAAAAAATATATAAGTACAGTCTATGAAAAATTCCATAAACAGCGTCACACCTTTTCCTTTGCGTCTGCTCCCCTTCCGCAAGAGATTCAATTTGATTATAATCGCGACACTGGGTATACATATATTACAGTATACAAGTATATTATTTATAGATAATACAAACTATATATATATATATATATTTTGTACACGTCATAAACGTCTCGTGCGTTATTATACCAAGATGATACACGTGTCTAGAATTACATATATGACACATGTGCCTATTAGCACATACGTATGCACAGTTAACCACGCATATACCAGACGCCAAGCGTCGGTACGCTATCGACGCTAAAAAAAAAGGAAAAATTACAAACTACCCACTGACGTCTCCGTGCACTCGTCAGTGACGAATAAAGTTGCTCGCACGTGATTCCCAAGACGGCGTCACGTGACTGGGTAAATGACGAAAAAAAGGTATATAAATGATTTTGGTGTCTGTCATTTTCTTTTTCGTACGACAATAACAAGGAGAATAATTGAGCACACACCTGGTGCCTGATTACTGAGTGCCGGACGCCAAAGCGCAGCCCTTCCCCCGCCCCTGCTAGGAGGGAAGCCAGGAATAGCAACGAACCACTTTAGTAAACGTTCCAAGACCTCGACCCACGCGAGTACTCGAATTAGTCGACGTAGAAGCTCGTCTACGAGGAATCGATCGAGCAAAAGCTTCACTAGGTTCTGGTGAGAAAGAACTGCCACGTGCGATTAAAATGCCAGTGAAATTGTTGACTGTCGAGAATACGAGAAGGGGAGGGTCGTAAGCGCGACCTAATGCCTCGATGATGCATCGAAGACACGTCGAGGCGACCTTCTAAAACAGATGCGTGCAGAGAGGGCAACAACCGGCCATTTTGTTGGAGAAAGATGGAACCGGCTGCTACGTCCGTTCCTTTCTATAGCCTTGACTGCAACCTCGGATGGTCGTAAGATTTTCTTGGTCGTCTAAGTGGACGCAGGTACAGTATGCGTAGAAACGTAAAATGGGTTTGCTGGTATAAAAAAATAATTGAAAATTTCAACATTAAGTTTGACTTTGGGGTTACAAAATGATTTTTGAAAATACTTTTTTGTCCTCGAAGATACTTTAGCGTTTTTGGAAACGAGTGCACGGAAAATTCGTAGAAACTGCTCGGTAGCTCGATGAGTGGGAAATTTTTAATGATTTTAAACGATAGACAGGATTACGTAATATTTGGATCATCGTGAACCCTTTTGAAAAACGATGCCGCCATTGCTATCTACTACCTACCTACTGCGTTTAGCGAGGAAACGAAGTGCTGGGCTACACAAGAGGCTGAGCGAATGTCGCGCCTATCACGTGGGCGGATGTTGGACTGAATTGACGCAATGATGATAACCGACAGGGCCCTGGGTATGCCGATGGATACGCGACGTTTTCCTTTTGGAATTACAAGAGGATCGTGCGTACTTCAGCCATACTAGGTTAGGTTGGATACACGTGATCCGAATGGATTGTATAAATAATTAGATAAATAACGAACAACTGATGGATGACGAACATCGAAATAGATAGTTAATGATAATTCCCAATTATACAGTCAATCATTGAAAATATCGTTCCACTATCAAACCGGAAGTTATCAGTAATTAACAATCCGAATCCGGAGTAGAAAAAAAAATGGAAAATTTTCTAATCCATTACCGTTTACCACAGTGCCGAGGAAGCCATTTTGAATTACCATGATGATTTTAGCATTCGCGTCGCGATAACTTCTCGCAGAAGAAGAGCGCAGATTACCAAGTAAACGCTGTAGCATCCCTTATCGTCAGGATGGCAGTGTTCCGCGAATCTTAACACGGAATAGATAAAAATCAAGCTACGATTTGTGGGAACCAAGTATATTTTTATTCCGGCTGATTTTCACACGGCGACAATAACGATCCATGCTTCTCGTCACACGAAGTCCTTTGCGCGATTACCATCGCGTCTCGTTTGCGAACTTTCACCCGTGAAATCCAAGAGAAAGCGTATTTCCCGAATGCTCTCGATTCGTACGTAAATTTACGTCCGATTGCAAAGAACGAATTCGATACGTGATCGATATTTTTTATGCAATTTCCAAACGTAAATATTTACCTCGACTACAAGAAACAGACCTTTACTTGGAGTAACAATTAATAGACACCTAATCGCATTAATTTACAATCCACCTTAACTCTCGTATACTAAAAAAAAATATTCAAAAGCCACATCGTAAACAAAGACAATAAAGATGTCGATCTATACCGTAAGTCACCACGGCGACGAACGTGCCATTAAAACACTATTTCCCCATAAAACAGTAATACTGAAATAAAAAAAAAAAGAAAATAGGACTTACGTTAATAACATCGTTTACCTCGGTACGAGTATTCTTCTTTTTATGAAAGTACAGTCGTGAAGCATTTTCCTCCTACCCTCGTAATAAGTGCGATATTTACCCTAGTTACGATAAAGAAAAAAACTACCATTACCTGCAAAAAATCAAGAATAACAAATTCATCAAAAATTACTCATATTCACTCGTCCCAAGCTGTCCAAACTTTTTTGATCCCAGATCCGATGCATAGTTCAAGTAGAAGATGATGGATAGACTCGATTTGCTGCTAACTTCAGTTTACTCACCAGTAGGTAACTGGTACCGTGATGATTCCGTTGCCCCAGTAAAACATTGAGATAATAAGGTCATAGCAATCTACCACACGGTGACCTTGCCTGCCCGTTTTCTAGTAGAACCATAATACTACTCCTACGGCTACTCCATTTTTCTGGTTCAATGACCATTTATTATAACTAGCGAGCGATCACTTATTACTGAAGTAGAATGATTTCGCGCTTATAAAAAGTTTGATCAAACAGTATATATAGATATACACTGTACAGACAATTGACTATCAACGCAGATAGAATTAACGGTGATCCATCCATCCTTCTATTCAATCATCCATTCATCCGCCCACTAACGAATCAATTTTCATTCATAAACGTGCTACCCTATACGATCATTAGATGCTACACTTTAATCTGAACATTAGAACTAATATCTAAGGTTGCTATAGACGAGGATTGGGATATGCGTTACATAATCTAGAATATTCGTAATTTTATCTCGGCACATGGAAAATTCTGGTCAATATCGTGATTTGAAATTGAGTAAACTCAATGACGATATAGTATGTACTTTTAATTAATACCTTGAATGTATAAATGCGCAATCAGAATAATGACTCAAGCTGTTTCCACAATTATGACGAGTCCGATATGTTTTCACTGATAGTTTCCCGCGGCGTCAAGGCTGCAACGCGGAATTGCTTGCGGAATCGCAAACAATGATTCTCGAGGGAAATGAGGAAAAACGTACAATCGACAATTGGAAGGTATAGCAATTTTTTTTATACTGATTCCAATTTTTTGGTTTACTTCAAACGGCTTTTTCTTTTCATCTTGCTAGAAATACATTCGTACCACGAAGGTATGAATCTTTCTTTGTACTCCTTGATAGCTCGAGTGGATGAATGAACGTTTGAGAATTCACGTGTAGCTGCAGGGGTTTCAATGTAAAATTGAAAAAGAAAAATCCCTAGGAAGTAGAGCAAAGATATCCAAGAAAAATTTCTTCAGATTCGAATAGACTCGTCTGGAAGAATCCGCGCATTGTCGTTACCAAATAATTCGTCCTGCTCTTATCTGTTACCTTGAGCATTGAGAATTTCCAAGTTTTTGCGAAAATTTTTGCAACGGCCATTGTCAATCAAATGGGACACTCGACAGGCTTTCTATGTTGTCAAGCAAACCGGCAAATAAACGAAACCGTTATTTCACTAGTTTTCACATATATTCACAATAAGTATAGCTAGCTAAACAAAGGATATTCGTCGAATCAAGGCAAATCACCAAGAAATGGTTAATTGAGAAGTAGTAAGAAAAAAATAATAATTAACTGTCAAGAAAATATTCAATGTCAAATTTTAACGACGCAATTCACTGCAAACGCATGCGCATGCACATATGTATATATGGTTCTCTGCAAATAATTGAAACGAGTCTCGAATGCGAATAAGGAAGTTGCAAAAAAAATCATTGATACCATTTGGTTCCTTGTTACAATATCCCCCTCCCCCGAACTTCACGTATCATACGCAGTCTACGAAGGTCGTATTATTTCTTTTTCACCAGGCAACAAAGAAATCCCTTTTTTATTCTTGCGGCACATGGCGCACGTGGAAGACGTGTCGCAATTCGCAGCTATAACCGGACAACCAGGAAACAGTAGATGAAAACGTTAGTCATCATTGCTTGTAAACTGAACTGGCATGTTGTTACACGTATACACTACCGACTAGATAAGCAGTCTGATATTTTCTCAACTATTAACTCAGGTACAATGCACTGTAGCTGCAATTACGCAACAGCAACAACAGTACAGACTTACGTACACGAGTCTTATTGAATTATTCTAGATTACAGTTAGAATACTATTTGTTTTTCATATAGGAATCCAAGAGAGAGAGTACAAGACTTTCAAAAAAAAATCGTTAACACGGTGGGTCGTGATCTACGTAAATTTTTGAACATCTTTAAAACTATGAACAATGTTATAGAGTCAATGATAAACAATAGTCATTCGACAAAACAGTGTTTTCTCCAATAAAGCATAATAGTCTAGGATGTAATGTTAAAACGTGGTTATCATATATGTATATACTTGTAGGTACTAGAGGGCAGACAGTAAAGCTTAAATGAGACGTTATTAAGAGTTCTTAAGAGATTCTCCGAAGTTTCCTCCAGTATCGCGTTTCTCTGTTATTTACCAAGTAAGAACAATTCTTATGAGGTAATGAGAAGCTTGATAAAAATCATCAGTAGACACATACCGGCTTGCATTGTCATTAGCCAAGTGGGCCTTGTCGCTGTGAAGCGAAGTGCTGAACGTCATGACTGAACAAATTGGACGTTCCTGTTGTTGTTGTTGAGCGTTTTTCAACTCAACTAAACGACTGGAATATCCACCCATTCCAGCACCGAAGAACTCCGCTAGTCAGCTGATCGCCCTAGTCTTCATCGCCTCGGTGATTTTCTTCAAAATGGTAGAAATGATGCTGCACACTTGCGATCGCTTTCGCAAGCGATCTATAAATCCCTTTACGTATTAGCACAGTCAAAAGTCACTTGCACAAACAGCACGAAACGAATTAACGACAATAGATAATGACGTAGCAGTCGCGAGAGAAATTAGGTTAAGACGAACGACAATCAATCTCTATGGAATATAGAGAATCTAGTGACTGTCTGGATCAGTAGACGATGACTCTTCTGTAACTCTTTGTACCTGTTAGAACAGGTTTCCACGAAACACAACCCGATTCCCCTTCTACTTGGAGCTGTGACGAGTCTTTTTTTATTTTCACCGTCTACCTGGACGCATCCACAATTTTCTATTGTTCGTTATTAAAAAATTCGTATCTTCTGTACTAAATATCAACGAACTTGTCAAGACAAACGGTTGTCTCTGATTTGGCGATGATCCTTTGTCGATCTTACTGTGTAAAAAGCAGCGCAGAAATTACCGGTTTCATTTAACGGTAACCTCTGCAGGTTATGTTACTGTATAGCACAGGATGGCAGCTGGTGCACGATCGTGGAGCTGCTAGTAGCAGTTAGTACCAGTGCCGTTGACCGGTAAGAATTCGTAGACTTTATACCGAGTTAAAGGCGAGTAAACTTTGCACACACAGATATATATATATATATCGATAGGTTTTCGATTACTTCTGATTATCAGTATCGATTATATTTTCTTGATTTATCAAACACAGATTGAGGTTAGGATTTTGTTTAGAGCTTGTTACCAAAGCCGATTTCAAATTGATAAAATCCTCGCAACGTATATGTTACTCGAAACGCGTCTGGCAGCGGACTGACTGCAACCACGGAATGGAGGACCAGCCGATGGATGCCGGGCGCCCCGACGCCTTTCCCCTTCTATCGCATCGGCGTCGCCGCAACGACGTCTCTGACTACCAACCCACTACTACTCACCCTCGTTATAATTTCCTATCTCTCTCTCTCTCTCTCTCATTCGTCCACTTCACCTAGAGTATCTTCTTCTACAGTTTTCTTCTTCGTCTTCTTCTGGCTTCGCGGACTCCTGGTGCTCGTCAGAATCCCCAACCGTATAATTTTCATGGATCGACGGCACCAGGGACGCGTGAGAAGAGTTGAAAGAATTTTTCAAAATTTTTCATACTTTTCGTATATACAAGGTGGTCGTAGGTGTTACGTCGCTAATTTTCTTTTTCTAAATTTAAATATAAAGGATCTTCGAAATCAGTTCGACGCGTGCTAAATCGGTTTGCTGGGATGCTGGGATGCTGGGAAACGTGAAGGATGACGTGTCAATGCTTGAATTTTTATCTTTTGCGACACTCGATAGCGTCCCTGGGTCAACTCAAAAATAAATTCTTGCCTACGGAGAACATGTCTATGTACGCAAACGATTACCTACTTTAAATAATTCGTTTTTTCCATGTGTCACACGATAATAATAATCGTAAGTGGGTGTTTTGGTAGCAAAGAAATTCCACGTACGTTACGCGAGGGTAACGTGTGATTATAAAAATATTTTTTTACATAGAATTTCCGCATGAGGTATCAGTCGATCTGTATTACTTGCTAAATGCACTTGTATTCTTAGAAACAAAGAAATTTCTTCGTTTTTACTCCAAATAATGCTAAAATTGCCATCGCAATTATGAATATCATGAAATAATAATTATGCATCATAAAACTTTGCAATTTCACTTCTGTAAATGTAGAATTTCATTTCAGTTAAATTGAATTAAAAAAAAATACAATTTCTACTTGCACCAGCAAAAAAAGTCTATGCATTCGATAGCGATCGAACAGTATAAGAAATTATCGATGAGTTAGTGCAAAGTTTATTTTCGTAAGTGCAGGTGCAAGCTGCAGCTGCAGTAAAGCGACCACGCGAACCTCTAAATATATATACACATACATAACCTCAAATGCGGAAAAACAATGCCTCGCGGAGTTGACAAGCTTTCAATAATTAAGCTTATTTTAGAACCAACTTCTTTTTTTCGTCGAACAAATGTTTATAACAAACAATCTTGGCCATCGTCTGATCCGAATAAGACGTATGCAATTTCCTGCCAGCTGCAGCGTTCAGGAGCTAGGGATAAACAAAGATGTACCCTTGTACCAAAACAGTAGTACCAATCCTCGTATCGATCAGCCATCCTCAAATACAATTTCCTGCCAAACTATAATCTTGAGGTTTGCCAAGCAAAGGTGTCATGAGGAAATGTATAAAGAGTTTCTCAATGGAATATTCAATATATGCGAAAACCAATATTTCTCTTGGCATTCCTGCAACGCGTAGTAAATAAAACAGTCAATGAATTAGGAATGAGGAATGATAATTTGGAATTTAATACATTTTTCAATACGAGCCTCGATTCATCCTAACATTATAATATTGTGCGATTATTCAAATAAATATTAAAATACAAACTCGCCATTTCCAACCATTAAGCAGCAATCGATTAAAGCCAGATTTGATATCGATATCAATCAATAAATTATCCCCGAACGTATCGACAATCAAGAGATTCATTTATGAGGACATTAAATTATTAATTTTCTATCAATCCAAGTAAACTAGACCAATCGTCCTTTTACAGTATTACCAACTGATATTACATCGCAATGAAAAATATAACAAGTGCACATCCGCAGTGGCCTTGAACCTTCGATTTCAAGTCTAAAGTGGTTCAGCAAGTTTCAAAAGTTTATCAAAATTAAAACCAGGAGCAATTTGCCGTCACGCAAGGTACAGTATGTCACCATTGGTTCATCCAGATATAAGATGGCGGTACAATGACGCTCTGAACACGACTATATTTACGCGTGTAATATAAAACTGAAAAAAAGATAAGTTCAGACACAGCAGTCATGATTCAAAGGAATGTTAATAATAATAACAATTCCCGTCCAAGATTCCTTATCAGGCAGGAAGCACCTACGCAAATAAATGTAACTGGAGGATTCCGATTGGATCTATCAGAGGACATAATGTACCACTACGCGGATGACTTAATCTTCAGTGTACAAGAACAGTACGAGTATAATCATCTCGTTAAGCCTAGGTCATTAAATAATTCCCGCAAATTTTTATTCCTAATTCAAGAAGTCACTTTCAGTTCTTCGTTTTATCGTGGGTCCATTCAATTTCTGTAATCAATGTCAGACCTCCCCTCCCCCTCCTCCCTCATCATCGTCATTCTCTTATGCGGTAACCAATAAAGTCGATTGCTCTGCCAATTTCGGTTATGTTAATTTCCTGAATGAATTGGATGACCTCAGCGTGAACCTTGTGGCAAAAATCATTAGTGCATTATCGATAACGCCCGAGCGTTATTTATATACTGATGAGATAACCTTAATCATCGATGCTATTCTAATCTGGCCGCAAGTCATTGTAAATACGATGCCAACAAAAGAAGAAAGAAAGGGGGCAAAGGTCTTCGTTAATCATGGGTAGAAATTCTATTTCCATGGACATATGTTTATTTGCATGACGCATCATTTTTGCCATTTTCACGGTCGATGATCTCAGTTTTGTTTTAGGCCGGTTTAGTGCATGACTAATGCCATTCGGGGTTAACGAATGCTCGGCGTTGGTCGTAGACACGGTAGTCACGTGTTTCCGGTACTTCCGGCGGCCCTTTTCAATGCATAAACCGCGAGAGGATATATTATAACTTTTGTGTCGTCCAAGAATAGAAATATATGTTGAAAATAAAAGAAAAAAAGAATGTCAAAAATCATTGAAAATTATTTTGTCGCCTTTAACGCGAGAGAAGGTTCGAAGAGGATTTAAAGTTTAAATGGCTGCCGCTGTCATCTGTCGCATCCCCTGCAGAGAGACTTTTAAGCCCGTCTGATACAGACAGCATCTCCACCAGCTAGTGAACTCTTGACAAGAATCGTAGTGCCTAAATACGTAGTGACTTGGGAGACTTACTCAAGAGACAGGGAGTAGCACGCGGAATGACAGTGCTGTACGAAAGTGACGAGAAGCCCGTAGCTTCGATACGAAACAAAATCAGCAACGAAGTTAAAGTTTATATTAAAAAAAAACCAGTCACCAAATCTTTACAGCATCCTCAATACAGTATATCAGATCGTATACTCGGTATATTTGCATCAGTTAAAATTTCCAAATTATTTATCCGCCATCTTGCTTCTCTCGCTTTACGACTCGCAGCTGCGAAAGGGCTGCCACTCTGCTACACTCAAATACCACGTGGTTACTAGACGCAGAGAGGAGCAAAGTAAATTCAAAGACAATTTATAGAACGCTAAAGTAAAAACTATAGTGCGTATGCAGGCATATGGCGCGCCATTGCTATTTATTTTATAAACCTCTACGATCCCGTGTTCAATTGCTGCCTGGTACATTGGAACCTCTACATCTCAAAGGGATGCTGACTCAGAGTGGAGGATCTCGTTCTTTTGTCAACTTGAAAATGTAAAACGTGATGCGCGTCGCAAGACGTGTGCCTTCCAAGAGGTTTCTTTGAAGTTCAACGTTTCTCTTGTAAATTCGAGTGCAGCCCCTTTTTCTTTTCGTCATATAAATTAATACAGTCCTAAACGATGCAATCATAGGACACTTTCTCGATGGCATCCATGAATTCATGAATAAAATTCAACCCTCCGTATTTCCATATTGTTTTACAAAGAACGCAAATACAATATTAACTCGATACAAGCTTTTTGTAATATCCCAAATATTATTTTGAGTTTTATTATCGTCTAGCAAATCTTACGTTCCACTCCTCCATTTTGTCTCGCTTGAATGCGCTTCTTGGACAGCCACTAGACGCAACAAGACTAATGTCAAGACGTCTCAGCATGGGGGAACGTCGTCGGGGTTGACAAAAAGTGTAGCACGGTGATGATTTTAAAAATAACAAACCCAACCCCCCGTTCCCCGCCCCCACGACGTCTCTGAGAATCTGAAACATTCTTGGAAATGTTCCTGGCGTCCCGATGCGTAATCTCTGTTTTGATTCCGCTTAACATAAATTGTCAGACTTCGTCGTCTTCGTCTTCTTCTTGCAGCTAACGTCCGTTTCCGCAAACAGGGATGAGACTTTGATTTCCTGGAAGTGTCTGCGACCCGTTTATTAATAAAACAACCGATGACTCTGCTTCTGCTTATTTTATATATAGGATCTCATCGTACGAAGGACAGTGACTCTAGTCGATATCCAAAAAGTGTCTTATATGGATTACCCACAGGTGGCGAAATCTACAAATAGATTCTATACAGACATATCAACATGTTTATCGATTTTATCATTATTAGGCACAACTGCATGGTACATGCAAGTGTTTTATGCAGTCGCCATAATAAAAAATATATGCAGTCGCCATAATAAAAAATATATGCAGTGACATATATTTGCATACAAGATATCAAAAGAACTTTTAAATCCATAGATTTGAAATTTACACGAGATATTACATTCCGGATATAGATGGCGCAGTAACGTTTACGGATGCCAAACAAACCGCATGTGCGAAATAAATTCTTTATGCAATGCCAAATACATCAGACGCGACTGCATGGTCCAAGCAGTCGTACCTTACGGCAGGCAAAGGCATGTACCCAAATATTTTTTTTTCTTTACGTACTTTCCAACGTTTCGTAGAATTACACAGTCTGCTTCGTTATTCCATTATTATTCGAGTATCCGTATTACGCAAAGCTTCTTGGAGAAATACATTTTTAATCCATCCACCGGTAACAATTCTCGTTATCCGTGCTGCTTTGCTCCACAAATATCCTTTTTATTTACAATCCCGACCGCGCACTGCCGTATTTTACTTTTCATTCGTCGTTAAGCCATTAAGCTTTGCTAATTCCTTGCAATCCTCACTGCGAACAACTATTTTTCAAGCATCTACGAAAAATCTCCATAGTCAACGATTCATGGCGAATGGACCGCCCCCGAAACGCAACCATACTTCAAGATTGATCCATTTGATAATCACGTAAAAAAAGACAAGCTCATTGACGGTACAGACAATATCGAAAATATCGTGTTGGGCAGGTACGTTACGTAAGAGATCAAGAAGAATCGGTTCACCGTCAAGAAATACATGATGGACGTCATAATCCATTTCGCTAATTCTTTCTTCACCGTTTACATCCATTCGTCCATTGATCTCGCAATTTTCCTTCTTCTTGTTATCCCTCCACCCTTCTGGTGCCACTAGGACGTCCTTATCGATATCCGAGCAAAAGTTTCCCATTGGTCGTTTATTATTGTCTGGCGGCTACGAAGCAGAAGAAACGTGATCGAAGATGACAATAACTGTACTTGATCTACGGCAAATGGACACGACCGATTGCTTACTCGTTGCTGCTTCCTGGTTGCTGCCAATGAGACTCGTGCTCCACCTCATCGCCAACTGCCCCGTTACCTAACTTCCTGAGAGACCGTCATCGTCTTAACTGCGACCGAAATTAGTTTGCTGATTACGAAACTATACCAACTGTAATCATCGACGTCAAGTTGACGATCTAATTTTGGATTTTTACCAATTTTCCTTCTTCGCGGTATATAACGGTTTTCACGAATTTTTTTTGTCGGCAACTTCTTCTATTCCTTATCAACCATAGCTGAAAGAGTGGATGATGTTAAAAAAAGCGTATAAAACTTTTCCGCTTCTCATTTAAATTATCAAAAGAGCATTGTTACGAGTATCTTATCTTGCGTTAGATAACCAACTTTGGGAGCTCAGTGTAGAGGCAGTTGGGATACAGTTCTTAGGGGGGGTCTTAAGTTCACACAGGTGGAATGACCTTTGTTGACCCGGCCCCATACTACGTGCACTGTCTATTGTATGCTGAATACCATAGAATTATTTGATGCGATTAAAAAAAAAAGATAATCCATTCTCTTTATAATTCGTTACGAACCAGGATGAGAGAAGCGTGTGAGTGAGCGTAACGACCGGAAGTGTTTCCGGGATTTTTGAAAAATTCCGGAAAGAGGTAAAACTTGGTTTTTCCATGTGGCGCGAGGCAACGCTCGAATTACGACGACGGAAACGATTTAGCTAAGTTTGATTAGAAAAAGTTTCTCTTTCGCTTAAAACTAAGCAATCTTACGGGCAATGACAATAACAATTTGGCTCTTAAGGGATAAAAGCCATTTTGGATCTGTTTCTTCTGACGAGTATTGAATCTCTGTATTTCTCTATTCTCTCATAAAGTGCAACGTGAATTCAGGGCATTGACTCACGTCTTCGTCTATAAATACAGAGTCGACTGCTCCCTCGAAAGTACTCCTAGGCTCCTGAAGCTCTTAAAATAGCGAGATTCACGAGACGCCATGACGATTCGTAACCCTTAAAAAATATATGCATTGCGAGAACACGAAAATTTTGGAATAAATAAAACGTGCGATTAAAATAAAAAAAAAAATCGATAATACGAAACGCATTGAAAATCCATAAAAATATATGGAATATTGATATATCGTGAAAAAAAATTTGACAGTGATCGATTTATTATTACGCGTGATTCAGACAACCCTTACTGGTTTGATTAGTTTAGTATTTGTCAGTATTATCCAATATTACCTTATTTCCAATACCCATTTGATACACGTAATATTACGTACGAATAATGAATCCATGACAATGCGAGTGAATTGAATCGACCCCAATGGAACGGACCAATTCAATTATACCAATTGAGATGGATGTATGTACAAGATTACTTGAGCTGTCAGGGAAAGTTCCAAACGCCATGAAATTCCGGAGTAAAATTACTTTAATAATTGCACGCATAATCAGTGGTTACCAGTGCGCGCTGTACGGAAATAGAAGGAAATCGTTAGAGCGACGGGTTAGAAACACGAGCAGCACGCAAATCCTCGGAAACGATTGGTTTGAATAATTAAATCGGCATTTTCCGTTCGATTACGATTAATACGTCGATAAAGCCTTGCCACAAGTAGTAGCTGGTTAACTATACTTATATATATGTGTATATTGATTTTTCTTATGCACCGCAAGTACATCGCACTGCAGCTCTTTGAATATCTCGAGGGTTCAGGCCTTGACCTTATAACCTTGACTAAGGCCGACTTTCTCGGTATCTACGTGAACCTGGCACCCGACTTTTCATAAATATTATAATTTTCAAGACGCAAACGGAATTTCATTTACTCAGTCTTTTTTTTGAACCCTCGAACCAGCTGACCTGCCATAATGCTTCTACCGGGACAATATTAAGCCTGCTTTGCCGCCACCTATGGAGCTAGCACTGCCACAAGATTTTTTTTTTGAAAAACATTTAATTCGGTAACAGAGCATTAAATTAGCTTAAAATGAGTCCTCGACTATGAAGCACCTTTTTTTTTCTTTTTTTTTGTGGCAGTGCCTAGCTTGAAGGAAATGCACTAACTGCATCTTTTACGTAGGTCCAACTATACTGTGTTTACAGTGCACAAGATCATGCAGTGTGCTTATACTAGTATGAATAGACTGCAGTGAATGAGACGTGAGGCATAAAAAAAAATTTTCAGGCAAATTTTGTTGGTGCCTGGAAACCATTCGTTTTTTCCAATGACGTCAAAGACGTTGGTCGCGATATTACATTTTTTAGGCCAGAGCCGCAGTTGCACTTGTTATTTTAAATGGAAGCGAAAATATTTTTTTTTTCTTCCAGCTTCTTGGAAAGGCACTGATGAATTCAATGAAACAGAAGTAAGTGTCATTCTCGAAGGAGACACACGGTAAATATTGCTGTTCAATGTACGAAATACAAAATTGAATTTCGCGTGACTCCAGTCGAGTTTAAATATTGTGCATATTATATTCCCATTGCGAATTTTATTATTGCAATATTTTACAAGTGACTCATATACCAGCTGTGCTACAGCTCACTATCACTGTAGTCGCCATACCATTTATTTACATATCAGTAGCCTAAAGTATGCAATTAGACTGTATTTGCAAAATAATTGCAACTGCATCGAAGTGCCAAAAAAATAAAATACCGCACACATGAGATAACTATTGATAGAGTTATCAATTCCCTCCTAATTAATTTCTCTCCAAATCCAATTTACAGCAAACGCATAGCCTATTAAAATGTGAGATATTTCATTGGTTCACCCTGTATACAGTGACGTCACCGTGTCCCCCTTTTTATTTACCTTAGCGCTAGCTTTTCTTTTTCTAAAAAAAACTACCCCTGTAACATATATATATATATCGTCTCTAAGAATTTCTTCAACAGTATATTTGACGTCACAGCTTCCCCACAAATATATAACAAACTACAGTGCGATGAATATATATTAGCATAATTTCACACTGGACGTATCTAATTTTACTTTTTTTTTTCCAAGAAGTCTTTAATTATCATCATACAACAGCGGGATGCTGGATGAATCACTTCTATGTAGAATAAGACCACAGATAACGTACATAAAACATAAACCTAATACTATTACATATATATATCATGAGATTGATCTCTCTATCATCCTAATTACATAACTAAGAAAAATGCAAGCTCATCTATCCAGCAATCATCTTAACCCCAGTCCCAAAATTAGCATAGAGGTACATATATACATATATGAAACTAAGGTACTCAGGACTTTGTTATAGCAATATAAAATTTACATATGATAAAAATGAGCCACTGCTGAAAGGGTGCTACTGATAAAGATTGCTTGGGTCAACGATGACGGAAAAGCAAGGTGAAAGAACTCGTCATTTCATATGAAGTGGAGTTGTACGAGGTTAGTGCACCGATGTGAACGATCCTTGTTAACAGAGAGAGGATCATCGTGGGAGGACGAGAATCTAGGGAAAAGGAAAATGGCGGGAGAGAGAGAGACAGAGGGGAAATAGAACAGAGATGAGAGAATGGCTGGCTGACTGGATGGTGGCTGGACGACTTGGCTGGTTTGGTACGGATCGATAGGATGAAGCTGCGTGGTACACACGGTTTTCCAGACGCAGCCATACAAGTAGATACGACATGGAGGAGGAGATGTATAAACGCGTGCACGTGCGTTTAACATACCGATAAATAGAAGAGTACTGTGAATGAGAATTGCATTCCGTTCATAGGCAGGTTTATATATATATATGTGTGTATAGTAATATATAGATTATTTAGATGTAGGTACATAATGATATGACGAAGGAACACGTGCAAGCAGATTGGCTAAAGTTGTAAGATATTCTTTTCTGATCTGTGATCTATGATAGTATATAAATTGTATATTTGTAGTACGGTTGTCCAGGACTATTGTATTTTGCTACGTGACAACCTCGGGATTTGGTTGCGCGAAGGTACGTGACAAAGGAAACGAAAATACGTGTTTCCTCGAATTTATGAATATTATGGAGGATACTGATATAGACTGATTCAAGGACTGTCTCAGGTTTGGAATTCTTAATGAAATAGGATGAGAGAATCAGCATTGTAGTTTGTTGATTCGAATGGTGGTAATTAATTGTTTATATGGGGATCAACGCATTTTTTTTAATGGATTTTTAGTATCTTATCAATCCCGCGAACGTTAAAGTTACGTTTTGTATTTGCGAAAGATTCGGACTTTAGTATTTTGATAAGTTGGAGCTTTTGTAGCTTGAAGCTTTTTGAATTATGTTTAAAACTGTTTTAATCGTATGGAAAAATATGAAGGTGAAGGAAGGTTATTGTCTGTCAGCTACTAACGCTTTTGTACATTATTGAGAAAGGCTATTTCCGTACGGTTAGAAAAATAAATGACGGTAAGCTATACGTCTAGAATCAATGACGTAACTCGTGACGTCTTTCATGGGTCGCTCACCCCTGCGTCCGGCTAAATAAAAGGTCAAAGGAATTTCCACTGACAGGGATATATATTTAATTGACCATAAAGGGTTGTCGATGGGGCGTAGTTTCGTTCGCTATAAAGAGAATACCCTAATCTAACCTGCTACCGGGCAACAGATGACGCATTACGTACGACATAATATTCCTAGTTTAATGATTCGGTTTACCCTGAACCTTCTATTAAAAGAATAAAAAGCAAATGATATTCACAAGAATTCTTTACACGTTATTACAAACATCCTCTCGTCGTTCCCGCCTAATTCGAATCAGAAACGAAAAATCTTGTATAAAAAAAGAACGAAATATTTAAAGGGCATTGACGGATGTGATAACAGCATATAATTTCGCAATGCAATTAACGTTCATTAACGAATGAGAACCCACGTGGTTATCAACAGTAACATATCGGCAAAGTACAGAAATACGACGGCGCAGATGAATCCCGCCATAAACGTCATCGTCATAGACGCCGCCATTAAGTGACGTCCTTAGAATACAATTACCAAAAACCAATGACTAAATACAAAAGTTTACTCACATATTCTCGTCCACCCCTAGCTCGCAAGATGATTTATCTCTGTCATTATCCTTGAACACCATCGCAGTTTGCGCAGCATGACTCCTCGCCGGTTTCCATCACACGTCCCCTCCGCGATGCCCGTGATTTCACAATAAACAACACGCGCCCCGCATTTTTTCCGGCAAACCGTAAATGCGATAATAACTAACTCACGCGTAAGGACTGACGGATTATTTAAGACTGTTTAAGACTATTTACAGGGGGCGAATTTCACCCTCGACTACCCGGTTGATCGCAGCGCCATCTGTCCGGGCGTTCTCTTCGAAAAGGTAATACAAGTCTCGCGCAGAGACCGTTCGAATTATAGTGGCGACGCCTGGTGGAATTTTCGGGCAACATAATTCAAACGATCGATATACAAGAAAATACGTACGTAGTAACGATTATTGATATTAACTTTATGAAATTGATTGGCTACTGTACTTCGTTGTGCGAATATTAATTGAACTCGTGTGCTTTCAGCTGTTTCCATTAAAAAAAGCCTTATTTCTTTCAACGAACTTGCATTTCTTTTCACGGTTTTATTGGGGCCGATTAAACAAGGAATTTTTTAATGGCTACGATGTATATTTGTCTTAGGTCTAATTTACGTGCCCTTCGTCATTAAATTCCCATGGACAGAGGAAACAAGGAGCAAGGGGTCAATTCAGAATGACGTAGGTACCACCGGTGATTGTCAGTATCTGATTTACGGAATGTCTTGGAAAATAACATGATTATACCAGACGGCAGATTGGGCAGATCTTGCTTGACGCGTTATTTGCTAAATGATTACCTTTGTCTGGTATCTTATTCAGGGTGGTTAATGTCAGACTGACAGTTAACACTGAGAATTTTAGATCCCTTATAAATAAAACTTCGTTTCTTTGCCTGAATGTTAAATTACAGTAACGCTAAGAACAATAAATTAGTCGTACGCTAGAATAAAAGTGTTTCAGCCGTTTTCTTCGTGACCTTAAAAAAAGTGTAACGATACAATGAACACTATGAAAGAGTCTTTGAACTCTCTTGAATTAATGCTACGTCACTGTTACAGGGGCTAATGAGTCTCTTAGACTGCCACTTTGATTGATTGTTTGTATCAAGAAATTAATTGACTACCGAAAACCGTAAACATGCCTTATGTTTTTCAAATCTTTCTTATGGACCTCAAACAGAGAAAATTTACAAGATAAATGCATCGCGTGTCTTTCATAGAAATGGCGGAGCAAACCACACTTTTTTCACAGCTCAACGAAATAAACTGCGTTCCATTTGGATATTTGCCAGCAAACGTGGCTCCTTTTAAGTTTAACCTACTTTGCAACCTTGACCTTGAAGTTGCGTGGTACTACTGGATAACATAATATAACATGCTTAAGCATATGTAGGTAAATCGTGCCTGCCTCTTGGTAATTAATTACAATGTTATCCAGACGTTTATATTATCCTTGGCAAATGGCGTGGTTAAAATTGCTTTCTATTATTTTATAATAATTATGCTCGGTATACGTAAGTTCATTAACGCGAAAGAAGTAGTAGACATGCTATCAGTATAAAGTCTATTGTTTTTTATAAAACACTCTTTTATTGTGATACTTTTGAGATCGCTGTTATAGCCAAGTGTCAATCGAGTACAATTATTCTTTTTGTTTTACATTTAATTACTCACGACATTATATTTATTGTTAACGCTTTGGTCTTTGTGAGTATAACAAGAATATATATATATATTGTGCAGTACGACAAACGAAACCGTAGGAGTTTAATAACAATATTCTAAAATGTTCTGCTATAGCTTGCGGGCTTTGAACATTTTCCTGGAGTACATAGGAAAATTTAATTACTGCACTAACTCTTTATGGATTTCATTTTTAAGATAGCGAATCTATCAATACAGTTTGTAATCTTAATATTCAGGTTTTTACAGTACAGAGGGATGCAGTAGTCAATGAGGTATTGACGCTTCGATGACGTCACGATTATCACTAATGATTGTGTTCTCTAGATTCATCTTAAAACACCCTGTATAGATTTTGTAACAATGGACGGTTTTACTGTTAATACTAAGAGCGAATAATTATTAACAAAGAAAAATCAAGGTTTCTATACAAATAACATTATCTAATTTTTCTTATCATTAGCGCGACGCTTCTGGTCGTATTTAAAGGAATACGAAAAATTGGTGAAATTGATATGGATTAAAAGAAAATTTAAAAAACAGTACTCTTCTACGTTGTAAAATATGTTGAGCGCTCTTAAAAAATATTCCCTTGCATAATCTAAAGGATTGTCGCGTAACGATGTAAAAGTAAAAGTTAGTCCGTTCTTCTGAGCATTTTAGAAGCAGACTGTAATTAGTTCTCCTTTTTCTCATCCTCGTGGGAATCTTCAATCTGTTCCAATCCCCCGCCCTCTGCGTTAATTCCAGGATTTTCCTCATTATCAACGTCTGCGCCATTCGCCGAATTCTCCGCCTTATCCTCCTCAAGAAGATAGTCCCAATCATTGATATCACCGCCATCGCGCACGCGATTCAATTCGCGCTTCAGCATCTCCAGACATTCGCGTCTCTCCTTCCACTTCTCGGCGTTAGAATGATTTTCGGATTTCTCACCGCCCTCGCAAAAATTCTCCAAATTGCTGTCCACGCCCATTGCCCGATCCTTTTCCTCGCACTCCAATAAGTATCTCTCGTAACTGTCGACCTGAGAAAAATCCACGATTCGAGAGAATTAAATTCAAAGAAAAAATTACATTCCGCAAAGAAAAAAAGAATCGAAATTAAATAAATCTTCTAACTTTATCCTGCAACATTTTTTGCACGTCGTTTTGCTTGCGCAAATGTCGCGGCAGCCAGAAACAAGCCTGAAGAAGTCGCAAGAAGATCCAAGCCGCGCCGGCAAGTGCCAAATACGAACAAGCCGTCATCACCATATTGACCAAATCCACAGACACCTGTTGATACTTCATAATTCAAAATTCTGCTGAATTCCTGAAAAAACAAAGAAAAAAATTCCAAATAACAATAACACCACCTACCAATTCCCCAAGCACCGACAACAATACGATCTCTAAAACTAAACCTCAATTCCCCAACCATACACTATAATATCATAAAACGCCTGCAGTACGTATCATAATTAATTCAATGCCTTATAAAACAAAAAAAAATAATTCCCATAAACGGTCACGATTCTAACAAAAACCTGTTCAATCTTTCATATATGATAGCAGATACCCATTCTCCTACGATTGTCAAGAATATTGATTTCCCATGTACATACGACACACACGACATACGCAGTGGCCTCGTGTGCTAGAGAGATACTTATTTTTCTTTTTCAACAACGCGTAGCATAGTACGAATTACTTCACAGCGTCACTTCCGGTAATTTTCATTATCAGAACAAAATAAGCCCAGGTAATTACGAATGACGATGCAACTGTCACGTGACTTATAAGCAGGTGCATAATCATTATGAAATTGAACAATGCGATCAGCAGGTATGTTTACTGCACGTGGGTATACTGTGTTGGCATTCATTGTCGTATAGTTAAATATCGATCGTGCTTTCTTTGCAGTAGTATATAATGGTACGTATATACCTCTTGTGGGTGTATATATAATATATATGCATACATCATATATTGAATACTCACCATACTGACCTATATCAGCGATAAACTCAATTCGACATCTGACGACGCGTATAGCTCGATAATTATGTAAATAAAACAATACATTAATTGACCCCAGGTGAATGAATCGATGCCACGTATAACGGGGAGGCTAATTAAAAATTTTACAAAGTTCACCTCAGTCGTCCAAAGTGTATCGAGTATACGTAATTTGTTGGTGACGCGATCGCCATTTTGATTTTAATTACCGTATACGCGTAACTTAATAACACGTGGTGGCTGACTTTGTAACATTATTAATTAGCAATGCGAATCGATGACAGCGTCGAGTATAGTAATTAGTAATACACAGGTAACGTAAATGACTGTTATAAGTTATACTGATAATTATATAAATTTTTCAATAGTGATTATTAATAAAAATTTCCATTGAACAGCTTTCTCGAATCTTTCGTATTTTCGGCTTTTAACGTGTCTAGTTTGAATGTAATAACGGTCGGCGGATAAGAGTTGTCGCGAGTGTTAATTACGTCGAATGAGGGAACTCACCTTTTTATAGTAATGACGAAGAACGCATATCCAATTTTGGAAAAAGGAAAATTTGATTAGGCTTAACCGACGGGACGTTATCGGTTGTGAGACGGACGGAAGTAGAAGAAAGTACGATGTGTCAGGCTGACTGTCACAGAGCGACTATACTACTGACCCCTTAGTGAAATAATCGATATATGGATAGCCACGTATGATTGACTGGGTACCGTAATAAAAACATGAAATTCATATAGCTAGGACGTACTTGGAAATGGGAGCTCAAATGGGTCGAGTAGGTTAGTACAAGGAATTGGTGCCATGTTGGATTCAAAGAAGTAGGAGAGGGTTAACGAAAGAATTTGATGAGTAAAAGAATTTGATGAGTGAAAGAATTTGACGAGTGAAAAAGTTGATGAGTGAAATGAAAATAATGACCATTGAATTTTTCTCAGTTTCGACTAGGAGAAGGAAATATGAATTATAGTAGTGTTAAAAAAATTTCTTTTTTGTAATGCTTTTTTTTATAACGGGTTGAAACTGATAGCAATGGATTCCGTGGTATATTTCATACGTGGAAATGCTATTTTTTTAATTCTGCTTCTGGTAAGAGAAAACGTAACTTGTCACGGGTGGGTTCAAGTGTCGCGAATAAAAGGATACAATGTCAGTACACCGCGGTGTGGTATTATTTTGCGACTATTTTTCGAAATATATTACTTCCGGCTGTTGGTAGCGGAAATGAGATAAGGAGCAGAGGAAATTGTTAGCGCGAACGGGATATACGTATCGACGGTGGGAACGACAGTTTCGTGACGCCATTGAACGTGAAAGTGATAAAATCTAAATATTTACGTATTCCGGTAAATTAAAAATCAATTGAAATATATATATATACACATATACGTAGAGAAAAATGAATTATTTGAATATTTTCCATTTATTTTGCATTACTTAATAAATCATTACATTCGATCATGATTCAAGTGCAGCCCATATACAATCATTGCATTTTTAATAAAAAATAAAATATAAGTCATCCTAAAATGGATACTGAAACAAGATGTAGGGATATTCGAGTGCGGATTGACAGATCATTCAGACATGATACAATTTTACATTTTCTTATTTTTTTTTTTCTACTAGACACACTCTCTCCGTTAACATGCCTTTACAACTCGTATTTCCCAATATCCGATCAGGCCTCGCATAGCTACCTTCTTTGTACTCAGTGCAACAAGATCTTGTATTTCGAACAATAGAATTTTGAGAAAATCCAATATTTTTCGTTATTTTATGCCAGACGCTTTACGTACGTTTACTGAAAATAGGAATTTCGTCGATTTTCAGTAAGCGTTAAAATTCATCACGCGGTGACTGACGGCGACGAACAATTCGCAACAATGGCCGCAACACTTAAGACAGATATGACTCCACTCGAAATTCGTCCATTGGAAAAGTATGCCTTTACGCCATTCGTCAAAATTCACGACAGTCACGAAAAAGCCTTTCATATATTTTATAAGGAACTCACGCGAGACCCGATTGAATTTACAGATTTTTTTTCATTGAAATGTATTTCTTTTGTCTCTCGCGATGCGTAACGCATGGGATGACGTTTGTTTTTGGATTTATTATCATTATTCTTTCTTTGTGGTTTTTTTTTCGTTTCTCTCCAACGCGCTCAAATTGCCCCTCTCGTTAAAAGTACAGGCTGAAATGTGCTATGCTCGTTTTCTTTGACGCTCTAGTACAATTTTATTCTCAGCCGATTTCTCAAAAAATCTCAACAGGAAGGATACGGTGTCGTGCAATAATTCACAAGGGATGATCTTTCAAAAATTCACTTATCACCGATTCGCGGGACAGACGAATGAAAAGAAAAAAATTTTGCACTTGTAGAATAATTTTGTGTTTTACTATATTCGAAGTCATTGACAAAGGTACTGATAGGTCGTCCACGAATATATCGTATGATTTAATTAATTTTTCAATTATAATAACCTTTTTTAATTTCCCCCTCTCCCTCCCCTATTTTCACTTTCAACCCTGCACTTTCAGAAAGTACAGAAAGTATCCTTCTGGCGGAGATTTTTTGATACGCCATCGCGTACACCCAACGGAATACAATCTTATGTTATCCTGAATGCGATATAGATAATGAATTTGCGCATAATTATCATCAGTATAGTAATGACGTCAACAGGCGTCTACATAATACGAAGCAAAATGATTTGACAACCGAATGACAGAATTGGCTCGAATGACAAGATCCCGGCAGTATACGATTCCCGAATGACATCGAATCGTCATCGACTCAGTAAAAGACGTTAAATGCGATAATCATTTTTTTAAATTTGAAAAAAGGAAAATATCGATCAAGGGATATTAAAGTCATTAAATGCTTCATCCTTCAACAATGAGATACCGCGTGACGTCATTTCCTCGATACAAAAATCGTTCGTTAACCATTCAACGAACAACAATGCAAAAACGATCACCGCGAATGAAAAGACGATCCAGACAAGAATAAAAAGCAAAATGATCTCAAAAGATCAATTCCGTTCTACGATCCCTTGGCAATTTCGTAATAAGCAGCACTTCGTTCGATTGACTAAATCCTCAAGCATCGTACAATATTGAATTCCGCAACGCCCAACAATTCCGTATCTACCATTGTACACTAATCACTAATAAATAACTCCAAGAAAGTCATTAGCGAATAATAACGAGACACTGATCGTCCAATCCGATCCAACGTACGAAATAATATTCGATAAACCTTATCAATGGTTATTCGGTGATAAGAAAAACGGAGCGCAGCAGCATTCCACGTCGGACAGGACTTACGGCCATGGATTTGCATATTCTATCATTAATTAAAGTAAAAATCTCTACCTAGTATTAACTAATATCAAACTAATGTATACAATTCGCATTGATGCGGCGTAACGTTAAATCTCGTTATTATTAAATGACAAAACGAATGTACATTCCAAGTAATACGCATACGACTCGGACGATCCACGTGGATTACAAAGCAGTCTGATTAGATGAATCGATAGATTTTAATAGAGACATAGGAAAGAAAGAGAAATAGGTAGAAGAAGAGAAGGTAGTAGAGGGGGAGAGGGGGGGAAGGGGAGTGGAGCAATTATATGAAATAACGAAAGAGAGGAAGGTCGATAGGAGGGAGAGTAGAATAAATTGGTAACGCTGCTAAATTCATTTCGATTCTCCCTAACGAATGACTAATTTCACGTTAACGGAAAAAGCTTGATGAATCTGACAATTGATATTTCCTATTTACGTATCACGTGTATGACTGGCGATGCAATTTAACGTTGAAAGGTTACGTGCATTCGTTTCGATGATTCGTGGTAAAGTATTGGTGTTGTATTTAATTAGTGTCGAGTAATAGGGATGGGGATGGTGATGAGGGGGGGGGGGGGGGCGAGGGGATAATGACGATTACTAGAAACGCTTCCTTCGCTTGGAAGAAAAAGAAGACTATCGCGTAACGTCTAAGTTCGTTTCTACGGGAAGCGATGATTTCTTTTGTACAATTGTTTAATTAATTAACGCGCCGAATGACTTTGTACAATTTTATATATAGCTCGTCGATTAATTTCTTTTCTTTTTTTCGTCATTATTTACAATGTCAAATTCGTTGTTGACGAGACCATTCTTTAAATTACAATGCGCGACGGCCCGTGGGGCTCTCGAGAGGTCTTTACGAACGAGGTCATCTTGATGATGAGCATCATCTTTTTTTTAGATTTATATAAAACGTCATTACAATCGTGGTTGAGGAGTGACGGGTGGATACGATAGTAAAGAGTGTAGTTTGCTTTGCGGTGCAGCCTTACGTTTTGAGAAACGGGTCGCCCCTTATGCATTCAGCGTTATTATCATATTTGGATATAAGTATTGTCAAGGTCGTACAATTAATTAATGACTTTCTTGTTTTCTTTTTTTAAGACCGGTCGCAAAAAACTCGCTGATTTGCAATGTAAAACGTAAGAGCTGCACAAAAGCGATTTATACCGATAAAGTAAAGAGGGATTGTTATTGCGTGTGAATTTGAAGCTGATTGAAGTTGGCAGTTCTTTTTTAATGCTTTGTTATTGGTAGTGATAATAAAATGTTTTATTTTTGTTTGTCAAAATGATTTTCCTTATCAATTTTTCCGATTAATCGAGTCTCTCGTTTTTTTTTTAATATCGCCTCAAGCGGGTTAATAATTTTTCTTTTCTTTTGCGTCGGCATAGAATTCATATCAGTCGCGCGATAACAGTTTACCAAACCACGAATCAAACAATGATTAATATTAATTACTGATACGATTCATCAAACTTATTCAGAAACTGTAATATAACGACGATACAATATACGATATTTGTTTTACCGAAGGAAATACAGCGTTCAATTGTGTTACATTAATTGTAAAAATCGATTAATTCCTTAAAAAACCGCAGTTGCTCGCAAGGCTCTCGCTATGTTATCTAATTAATTAACGGATTTATTAATTAACAGCTGACACAATGCAAGAAGACGTTAAAAAGTGTCCTAAGACAGTTCTCGTTAACGTACCAGAAAGTAAAATCGCACGTGACCCCTTGCCAATGTGCCAATTGCATATTGCAAATAATTATCTATTCAACATAGTGCTACTCGGTAAGAACGGTAAGTCTTAAGTAAACAGCGTAGGCGATCGATGCTCTATGCTAATCCCAATCGGCGCAATGATTTTTTTTTCCTCTAATTATGCAAATTTACTATCTCTCCAGGATTACGGCATCTCTCTTGCTTTTTCTCATCCTTCAACTGTACCAAACGGAAAAACCAACACGGGTCACAAACGCACGACGCGATATCGTCATCTTAATCGAATAAAAGTCTTAATAAAAATCTACATTAAAACACAGTACACGAGACGCGCGTCATTGACAGAATAAAAAGGATTTCGCACATATTTTTCATTCGACAAATCATTCATAAAAATCATTTTCCATTCCCATCGCCCTTTGCGAATTTTCGCATTCGTTTCCCCGTCCATATATTTCAGCAACGTCACACAGAGACTCGGGTACAAAGGTCACGCATTAATTAATGATCTAGCTTCTTAATGATTTTCAACAATTCGCAAGCAATCGAATGTACTTCACGTCAATGACAAGAAAAAGAAAAAAGATATGGTATCATCCTCAAACAGAATATCAGCGATGCTATAAATTTAACGACCTTCAAATCGGCTATCACATGACGTAACAATCAAAGTACCTTGAGATATTGCTACTTGGGGACAGAGGGATGTATTAATCCATTAATCCTGAAGTTTAACAACTTGCCGACAGCCAACGCGACAGTCACTAGACTTTTATTCTGAGCTATTGATGAATTTTGGAGCACGTTCGTCGACTGATCTTCGTCATTATACAGGGTGTTCCGTCTAACGAATCGAGTAGGATGATTATGGCTTCTCTCGAGCCAAGTGACGCCCGTGCTTATTCCAAACAATTTAGGAGACTTCGATTCTACTAAGTGGGAAATGTGACTGAACTCCCACCCTTATCAAACTACAAGAGTATCAAATAATAAGGACGCATGGGCGTGACTTGGCTCGGGCGAAGCTACAACCCTTACACAGCTCGGACTCCCTATAGACAGTACACTCTGTACTTACTGAAATGATAGAGTAGTTTAATGATTTATCAAAACTACAGTCCTGAAAAATCCTTGCACTAAATTTCTGCGCTCTGGAATTTCGCATATGTAAACGAGCGTCTCCTTCTCGTAATCACCATACAGCGATCGTTATAAAACGGGAAAAAAAAGGAAACAACTGCGTATATCTAAATTAAAACAATCGACTCGTTAATGAATAATAATCACTGTTATCCTCAAGGGGATATAGTACAAGTATTCCTTCGCAATAGAAACTTTGGGAAATACCTATGCTCTCGTGTGCCAATCGTTTGGCTTAGGATCACTTAATTACTTCCCCACCCACCTCTCTCTCTCTCTACTACTAACAAATAAGTTGAACAGAAATATTCTTATAACGCAAAATGTTAATTGTAAGGTAATTGAATGTAACGCGATATCTCGTTAAGCTTTGTAAATCTCGGTGGTCTGTTTTCTGTTTTCGAGTATTTATACTTATCATTCTTCGTAAATACTTCTTTGCCCTTGCGTGCTGCTCTCATTTGGCACCTCGTCAACGTACGGCAGTGGTTTCTACGTTTTTGCAATTAAACTACGATTTACTTGTCCCGGGTATGCGCAAGTACGCGATGAAATTGTTACCAACTGTAGTTGCGTCGTTCAGTTCAATTTACAATAAAACGAGTCGGTTGTTTTTCTCCGAAATGATGAATGCTTTTTTTTCAGTGACACTGGCACTGTGCGAACCTTTGAAACTTTTTCGACACTTTTAATGACAACGTACGCATACGCGGGACGGATTATTCTCGAGAATGATTAATGTAAAGTATCATCATCATCATCGCCATTGGGCGTAGCGCAAAGTCTTCTTATGCCAGTTCGTTAATACGTATGTTATAATAATGTTCGGAATGGTTCGGACGAAAGGCAATATTGTTTCAATCACATTATCACGCGTTTCCTAATAGTAACGGTAAAATTAAACTGTAACAATTTCGTCGATGAAATTTTACACACGGTATACGAAAAGCATAGGTATTTTAGCGACGAACAATTTGATCCTTCCGAATATCGGTTAAGTATCGGTAGAGTTTTTGAAAACAACAAAAGACAAAGATTATACGACGCGACTGGGTACAAGAGGGATGGCTATAAGATAAAAGTATAAATCTGGTCTTTCTCTTTTACGAAGAAGGAAGAAAAAAAGGTTAGAGCAAAAGGCTGATATTTTTCTCAGAGAAATCGACCGTCGACATTTATATCCTACTGATAAGAAACAAAGCAAAATCATATCGGCAAGAATGATCGATGTGTCGTGTTTACATTCATTGCAGTCTGAAGAAGGGTTTTTTGAATTGAAAACTACATTGAATTTCGTAATTGATAAATGACGCTTGGCGCGTCCTGTGAAATTAGGCCCAAGATCAGTTAGAAAGATACCTTAGTTTGGTGTAATCTTGTCGGAGAGACGTTACAATATGTATTGACGTACGAAAAATATTTCAAACATATTCGACGAATTCAATGTACAAATACAGAATTATCAAGCCTTACAGCTGTTAATTAAAACTAAAATGCAATTACCTACTTTATACAACATTTACTACAATTACGGCATGAACAAAACCTAATCCTTTACTACTTGCTTTATTCAGTTGTTCATCCGCGCCGTCGACGACGTATTAGAAAATCATTCGAACGGCCTTTCCATCCCAGCCGAACGTCATTAAAAAAAATCAACGAGCATCGACGAAAAACATTACTGTTCGTAAAGTTTAATGATTCGTTCCATTTACGTATGCCTTCGATTATTAAATATTACAAGTCAGCATTCCCGATCTGTTTCGTAATTTATGCTTTATTTGTACAAACAAGCCCTTTCTTTGTTTAAATTGTAAAATAAATTTCTGCCAATCTCTTACAATTAATTAATTCACAAGGCATTGATATTCCGATTTGCTCTCGTTCTCGTCGTAAGCAATGCCGAGATTCAAGTTTAGTGCCAATTAATTGCATTTACGAAATTCAAGAGTCATATAATAATATTGCACGTGGCTCTGTAGGTAAAAAATATATAAATTTCTCTCTCGACTATCTCATAGATCTTCATTACGTTTCTTTTTTTAAATGACAGAAGTCGCTCATACGATTGCACAGGTGATTAAGAAGAGCGGATAGTTTGTGAAGAAAAAAGAAAATGGTTGTATTTCCATTAGGTACTCAAAGTTAGAACTGGCGAGTGAATATTCGAAATTCCTTCGCAGACGTAGAGCCCGGAAGTTCGCATACTAGCAACTGAATGAGCAAGTAGTAGATAATCAATACGGTATACATTAATAAATGGAACTGAACAATAGCTAATGAGTGAATGTCAACTGAAGTTTTACGACACTATGATACGTGAACATCATTACATTATCATACTTACAAATACACTCGCTACAATATTACCTATTTCCTTATATAACATTATCATTATCAATATACGTGGCCAATAAGAACAGATTTGTACTTGCATTGAAATTGTTAAGTCAACTCCAATCACTTTGCACAGCCCAGTATAGCGTGTATGTTTTCATATTTTTTTTGTCTTCGTTTTGTTTAAAAATACAATTTCTCAATGGATGGCAGCATTCATATCAAAAAGTTGGCTTGGAGAATGTTGTAATGACATTTAGGAAGAGGTCAGGACTTTCAACTAGTAGACGCTAATATTTTTTAATAAATATGTGAAATTGTTCCAATTGTTAATGTCAATATCACAGAGGCTTGATCGGAATATCATCATCATCATTTTTTCTTAACTTTTCTTTTTTTAGGAAAATAGGTATCTACATATTACCATGATAATAGAGATTACGATATCCTTAGTATGGGAAAAGTTACTTCTTAAAAATGCAATACACTATACATGGGCTAAACGCATTACAACACGGCTCCCCTTCACCTGGTCATAAGAATTATTCATCAGTGTCTGTCGGTTTGGTTGAATGTGCGGCAATGTGGAGTATTGTAGTATTCGCTATTACAGAGTTAATAGTCGACTTGCGAGTGGTATTGCTAGAGCCAGAATGTAAGAGAAGGAGCGATAGGGCTTTCGTTATCGTTATTATTTATTATTTCCCTTATTGTTACTTGGGCCTAGATCGCAGCGGCTGCTACCTGCGTGAGATCAAACCGTTGCTGGTTCCTACTGTCGGCGTCATTTCCAGTTCGACTAACAGAGGAAAGTGATCTGTAACAGGGAACGCAAATGATATCAATCGTTGAATAAATGGATCCTCTCTACTTGGGCATTAATAGTAAGAAAATTAAATGGAACGTTCAACGTACCGGATGGTACATGGGGATGAGGACAACCGACCACTTTGTGTTCTCTAAACCAGTCAGCACTTAAAGGGCCTAGAAGTCCCAGTGGTACCATACTCTGCTTCGAGTAGAAAATGTAGTCTATTATTCCTTTGAAGTCAAATCTGAAAGAGAAAAAGAGATATACACGGTTAAGTCGGAGACGTATTTATTTTAAGAGGATTACGTCGTGTGGGACATGTTTAGTAAGGAGGATACAAGTTTTTTCAAGTCAGTATGACTTACGTGTAGTTGGTATAAGGCATGATATCTTCGCTGTATGCCGATGCAAGTTTGAACGAGTGTGTAAATTCATTAGGCTTGTCGCAGCCAGAGATCTTTTGTAAGCATGATTTGTAAGCCAAGTCTTTAAAGTCGCGGTGATCCGATGCCACCCGTCCTGATGTTAGAAACTCGATCACTCCTGTGTGATGACGAGATGATTTTTATTAGAACAGTTATACTGCTGAATTATTGTTAAGGGTGAAGGGGTACGATGAAACTTACCAGAGTCAGGTAAAGAGTTGAAGTCACCGCAGAGCAGTAATTGAACATTAGAAGAGTCAGGTTTGTGGCCAGGTCTAAATGATTGGCCTGCTTGGTCTAGAATGGAACGCAATTCGTTACTTAACATCATTGTTTGAATTAGCTTGACGTCGCAGAACTCTGGATCCCAGTGAATGTGCGCTGTGCAAACTAAGATAGGTTGCTGAACTTGTGCTGGATCCGAGGGGAGGCCTGGAAAATAAAAAAAAAATTATGGCTCACCTCATTGTTCGATACAGTACGATGTGATGCAATGAGTTAATTTTAATGTAGATGAAATTCTAAAAGTTCTTAATTAGCAGGATGACTTTGACTCTCGAATAAATAATTGGTTAATTAATTAAACATTCGCATTGTTTGATGTAATCGCAGAATCTAGGGAATTCACTGCAGTTCGTTTTACTATTAAAAGTTACGCAATCAACGTACAGAAAGTACAGGCGTTTTTTGATATTATTTGTGCTGCGAGGGTAGATGAAAGTAATAAAATATTGTGTTGTATTTCCAGTAGAAACTTTATTTACAAATTATAACAAATAACTTAGTTTTAGGAAATCCGTGGATTTTCAATATCATTATGTATTACTTTGAAGTCGTGGTAAGGAGTAAAAATATATTTATGATTACAAAATTACTGTAAATATACTTTTTAATGAACATAAACTCAGCAGAATTAGTTAATGACCCGACTAATGATAGTTTGTGACATCCGGCATTACTGAATGCAATTTATCGTGATAGCATTTTATATATTGCTATGAATATATATATATGGGTATACTGACGAGTTTGGAACTAATATAACTCATACAAGCACATTAAAAGATTTTATTTCCCTATGATCAGCAATGTTCCATAATGTTATTGGCACGAAAGTTTCCTTTTTTCAAGTATGAATCACTCTTGGCTCCTTATTTTCAGTCGATTAACCACATTCGATTTTGAGTTGACGCCACAGAAGTGATTTATAATTATTCAAAAGATTACTATTAACGTAAATACACCATAAAGAAGAAGGCAAGGGTAAGCGATCAGAAGGCGTTGCTTTTCTTCTCCAGACATGGCAGAGAATAGTCTTGACGCAGACAAAGTAGCCCATGAAACTGCCAATGCAGATAGAACCATACCGATGGGACCTCTGAGAGTTGTAAACACACTCAATCCCGCAAGAACTACGACTGGCAAAAGACAGTAACCCAAAACCGAGGCAACTGACGACAGTGTAATATTCCCAGTGCTACTCATTAATGATTGTAGCACATACATCATTATGCAAGAAGTAACTGCGAGGCCATAAACATAACCAAAATGAGCTTTGGACCCAGCCAATAATAGAAATGCAGCGAGAGCTAAGCAAAAAGTAACAGGTCCAGCTAAATCGGAATCTTGCAAAAGGTAATTCGCATCATCGGTTTGTCCTCGTCTGTGAAATGGATTGAGTACAGCTAAAGTCTTCTGCATAATCCTATCGGGATCTATCCCAAGTTCCTCTAGCAGTGGTGGTTCATCTTCTTCTTCTCCAAAACCAGAAGTCCCTGTACCGCAAAGTAAAAGTATTAGTGGACTCGACACAATGCTTATTTACAGTTTAACTTACCCTTGACGTAGTCGTCCTGAGTGTACATATCACCACCGTATGCATTTTGTGTAGGATCAAGAAAGCCTTTTTGTGGATAAGCCGAATAATCACCAGCCTGTTGGTCACCGTACGACTGGAACTCAAATTGTTGGTTAGGTTGACCAAACCCTGAGGTATCAAAGTTGTACTGGCCCTGAGGTGGCTGAGACCAATAATTATCCTGACCAGTATACCCGGCCATTCTTTATCTTGTGAACAGAGTATTCACGCGTTCTTCTACTCCTAAATTTAACGAAAAACCAGATGTTGACAGCAAGACGGAAATAAATACACTATAAAACGGAAATCGTCTACTTACTTTGCTCTGCACACTCTTCTAGGCGCACTAACCAGATGGCGACACTTGTACAAATTATTTCTATCACTCGTAACCGACAGGGCAAATAAAAATATTTTTTAAAAAACTCAGTACTTATACGAAAATGCCCAAAACGAATTGTGAAAGCGCAGTTACTCAAGACATCTTTTAAACCCTAAACCAGATGTCATGCACAGTAAATCAAGCATGTCCCGTAAAAACTGTAACGGACGAAGTCCACCAATCGAAACAAGGATACAGACGACAGTAAAAGCAGATGAAGCGTAACGAGGCTCATCAGTAATGTCTCAGCTTATACCGTAATACCAGCTAAACGACGTCGTCTCGATTAACGAGACAAAGTATATTGAAGTTCTCGTAATTTACATTAACATTAAACCCATTGAATTAAACACAGTAGTCAGTTAGCTCCGACGGCGCTTCACAGTATCTACTCAAGTCATCTTTATAGGTTGAAATCGAATTGATTTCAGATTGTGGTTGATTCCTCTGAAATAGTTGAATCCCTGCTACCATTACAATCCATCAATAAAGCGTGCTCTCGTGCAGTCATTAAACTGCCATTGGAAAGATAATTAAACTTCCCCCACACGACGTCATCGATCAACCATTATACTACGTCAAGGGGGCATCTAATACTACGTAAGAAGTTTCCATCGTCAATTGCATCTATAAATCAAAATTGATCAAGAGATACGCGAAAGAATTGTCAGATTAGTTTCGGAATTTCGCTGAATGCGATACGAAACGCTTTTACCTCTATTTACATTGCAGAAGCAGCCATTTTCCCGCGGCGCGACGACACAAAAAACTCCTCTATCGTAATAGAAGTATCCGATCGCAGTGAACGAAGTAATTTCTCGATGATTCACAAGGTGTGCCAAGCTCGAGCTATCTGCGACCGCGCAATTTCAAGTTTTTCTGCTAAAGCAATTAAGCGCTCGCAAACATCGCGCGAAGTCAGCGAGAAAACGGCGTTCGTACACAAGCGTCGGCACAGCCCCCCCGAGAGAGAGACAGAGGGAATGGCTGCGATTCCCAGAATTATTACCTCCTAGTTTTTCAGCCGCCATTGACTTCCCGTAATTGAAAGTATCGGAGCATGGCCAATCATTACCGCGGATTTCAATTATTTTTACCGGCACCTCGGCTAAAGGCCGACAAACGCTTTTTCTTCGTCGTCAATGCGATTACCCATTGCGCACTCTAAATACGGGGCGAGCAGGTTAACGTCGATACTTGAATCCTCAGTGAAATTCTGTACCGACAGCCAGTAAAATCCTGTAGGATCGATGGTGATTTATTTCCAGACTGACACTTAAAACCAGAGTTACAATGGGGTGCCGGTGTTACTCTTACGGTTGCCTAATAAAAAAAAAGCGGATTAATCGATTCGTTTAAATCACCTATGATTTATGAGCAACAGGTTGATAAAAGTTTCTGCGAAGCAGTTGGTAAACGTGGATGGGGGGGTTATTGTTCCTTCGATAATTTTGAATGAAATAACCTTCAGAAATAAAAGCAGTATATCATTCCGTAAAGCTTCAAGAAGACAAACCCACTTAGAAACGTGAATAAATTGAAAAAGAAAGAAACAGTGTCTACGTTAAATAACGATAACATCCCTGTTACGTAAAAGAAATCTAAACGATTCAAGGTAAATTCATAAGAGAATATCAACCGCGATAAAAAACGTATAAAATCTTTCTGTGCCATGTTGCAGCATCCATAAATGAAGTATTCAAACCCACGAAGAACACGTAACTTCATCAGACCAAAGCGCAAGAATCTAAAATCCCAAGACACGGTCATGAATCACAATTACACGACGCCCAACGAATTGTAAACGAGCACGAATCCTCGATACCAAGGGCAGTTTATTCCGCCTGAAAACACGAATCCAATTGCACTATAGCAACGCTATCCGACGCCATTGCTCTCAAGAATCGAACGCACCTGCTAGCCAACAAAATCTTCAATCATGATCTTTACGAGCCGTCTGTAACGAGCAGCCTCCAGTTACCCTCCATACGAACAGCTCTTACCTATCAATACCGTGCGAAGTACCCACCTAACAATCAGCACCATAAGAGCACATAGGTAGCCAGTCAGCCCCACATGATGAAGAAGAGAGGTCGAGAGGATAGAGGATGATGATAGTTCATATCCAAGACATTTCAATAAGACGATACCAAAAGAAGGATAATTAATAATCCATACAGAGGAGAGTCCGTGAGCTATTTACGTTAATAAAAATAAATCATTTCAGATTAGAATGGAATACGAGTTTCTCCATGTTGGACGGCGTGGTCCCGGACCAAGTTTCTTGGGTACAGAAGTGAGCCGGGCCCGTGTCTCGGGTAATAAATAACGAGGAATCAATATCGTAAGAGTAGGTTTGCAAGAAAGCTTTTATCGGCTGGCAGCCTCTTATAAAGAGTCCAACTTTTTCAGATCGGATCGGTCGGTAGGTCGTTCCCAAAGGGATTGAGGAGCGAGAGCGCGGAGCACCAGCAGCTCCCTGGCTTCCTTCTTGGCTGGTGTGGCTCGCTGCCGGCCCCCGCCTTCTACGACCCGTACTACACCGAAGCCAATCATAAATTCTATAGCAGTCAAAGTGTCAGAGCTAATAATATCGGGCTGTCGACCGTGAAAGCCTTTACAGCCACTCCTCTGGCCTCCCGACCCGAATGCGTTTGCGATACCTTCCTCCCTCCCCAGCATCCACTCTCGTCCGCTTACAATTACCATCGAGCCTTGCTCTCATCGTTCCCTCCTCGTCCTACCAGCTGCCACCTGGCGCATCACTTCTCTTTTGCTCTCTTCAACCCGTACGAAGTTCCCTTACTTCCGGGCTTTCATGCACTGGACTCGCCCTTGATCTTAGTTCTGAACAAAGAATTAGATGGTGAGGGAGGGGGGCAGAGAGGGGGTAGGGCAAAAGACATAGAGGATAGAAGAAACTATCTTCGTGGTCAGACGCCAGATGCCTTCCTTTTTCTGTCTTGCATCACGGAACTTCATTCATTGACATCTGACCTTCGACCTACGGGCGTCACGAGTCAATCGATATAATAAAAATTGCCCGTGTTATGCCATACGAGAGTTTGATTGATTATTGGGCTGAGATATCTGCTCGCTGGGGAGATACAATATTTGTGAAATTTCGAATATTTGATTTTTTACGGATTTTAACGAATGCGTTGGTTATACGTTGTATTACGTAATGTGACGTAGTGAGGAATCGTGGAGAGGGACTTGGTGACGTGAAACGAGGGAAGATCGTGGACGAGTAGACGAGCGAGTTCACGCTTCAATTTACACTGGTGGAGACGATGGGGTTTTGGTGGGCGTGTAATTAAATAATTAATTAGTAACTCGAGTTACTCGCTTGTGGTTCTTTTCGGTTTCGCACATAGCGTCTCGTCCGGTATTCAAGGGAGCGACGCGTATCAGACAGTCCGGACTACCTGGTCTTCGTGTCAGAGATTAATTGTGTGGCTGAATTTCGTAATGGCCAAACCTAAGGGAAGTGTTTCCTGAACGTTTCTTTTGGGCGTAATTAACAACGGGACAGGGCCGTCGTCGCCATCTTTGTTGAAGCGTAACGTAAGGGCGCAAAGAAACGTGAGAACCCGCCTATAATTACGAAAGCGGAGTGGGAATAAGAAATGTTTATCACAGTCGGTTAATCGTAACGCGAATTCGGTGTTGTCAGGTACGATAGTTCGCGTGCGAGTCCCAGGGACTTGGTAATTAACAGTGGCGGCCATATTTGTATGCATCCTCTTGCTTGATATTCCGCTCGTATTTCAACGCACTTATTAATCCTCTCGCGATGCCATCCAGAAGGACACGCAGGAGGTCTGGTATGGTTGGCACAGATTTATTAGGTGGGACCCTATCCCTGTGGGACTTAGGTCCCGTACAGCTGATACTTTTCACTTGGCACTTATACTTCTTGCTTACTGATCGGGCTGCATCCCTCATCAATTACAGTTGATTGCGCGTTAATTGGCTTGAATTACAGAAATGCGTATTCTAATGCTCGTTAACCGTCAGCGGTGCAAAGTGATTATAAGGAGAAAACTCGATGAACGACGCTACGCGTCGCTTTTCCCTATGAAATATTCCTCGTCGTCCCTTCCGATCGTTATACGGGGTGTCGTTCCGCCATTTGTCACGGGGACGTAACGACGTCCTGGCAAAATACTGAATTATACACCCTCGCCTACGATAATAATCCGTAAAGGGACGTTAACTCTGCAATTGCGTTAGTACAGTGCAGACTGCGCGCTAATTACGTACGTTCTGGAAAAAAAAAATAAAATAAAATTCCCAAAGGCAATGCCAGGTAGTGCTGACTGATGGGTGGGGGGTTAATCAGCCAGGAGTACGATACGTCGTGTGTATTTACGCGAAGCTCAGGCAAATATTCAGATGATAGAAAAGAAAATGTCTAAAGCCTTCGCAACTGGTAGACGAGTATTTATGGATTGTTGCGACGTTGTTACGTCGACAGATAAGCTTATCGAGTACCTGCAATACGCAATCAGCGATTTTCAATGGTTATCCCCTCTTCACTCCTTCACAGATTTTTCTATTACCTATCGATTCTGTCTTCTTTCCTTCTTATTATCTATCCCTCTCTACCGTCCTCGCTGCACCCTTCTTCCACTGTCACAGTAAAGCTTCCTTTGTTCCGAGTAACATCAATGCCCGGAATAACTGACAAATCCGAAGAGTCAGTGGCAAAGAACTAGTTTAATGAGTGCCCAGAGGACAACGACCACTGGGTTGTATCAGTCAGCATTATCCCCTTTGCTTGCGAAAGTAGAAGGTAAACAGACACTGCGTTTGTTATCCAACGGAAAATACCTTCCTGGTGTATCAAAGAGACTCTAAAACGTTCTTTGAGCTTAGAGGAAATTATCCTTTTTCAAAATTCAATTTATACACAGGGAATGAAGGTGCTTCGGCATCGTTATTGGTTATATCCTATATTGTATTATTTTATGCTTATGAAAAAATTCACTAACGAACCTGGACGTACCTACTTTTTAAACGCTCGCAAAATTTACGTTACAATTGTTGTAAAATATTTTTCAAAAAATTATTCAACCTATTACATAATTCACTCACCATTGTCCCACGCGGCCTCCTTTGTCCTAAGTAGGGCTGCCAAACCGATATTGTCCTTTGGCATAACTCTATTCAACATGTTATCCGAACCCTCCGCATTAGCCATGGCAAGTTGATTAAATTCCACTAGGTGTTCCTTTATCAGCGTAAATCTGAAAAAGAAATTTTAAAAAGGGCAGTTCAGTAAAGCATATCCATACACGATATTCATGCAGAATAATTGTATCACTTAAGCCGGGAATGGTCGCGCGATTTTATTTTCCCATTTAAAAAGCATTGAACTGGGGCGTCTCAGACACCCCCTGCGACCACTCCTGGGTTAAAAGGGCTTTTATACGGTTTGATAACACAAATTGTATCTACATATATATGACGTTTACGGTTTACGATACGCCACGAGGCGTGACATTCCTGTGTAGCCCTGGGAATGTAACGTTTCCCAATATCCGAGTGAAATGGGGTATTTTAGATTTTCGGATTAACATTCATTTTGAGTTTCGGTTCATGTGTCCACGTCATGGTTTGCTATGTCAAACTTGATTTTCTCCTCGTACAAAGGGTGTTTCTTCCTGGAAAATGTACTTCTGCTCTCCTGTATACAATATATATATGTATAGATTGTACGATTTTCCTCGAAAAACGTGTAAGCAGGCGTATCACGTATTACATGTAGAATACAATCTTGCTTGCCGATGTATAGCACGTAATTCGTAAAATATATTCTTTGGCGAAACCCTATTACAGGCCATCATCTCCCTTAGGTATATGGACCAGCGAAGGAGATTGAATTGATGGCGTTGAGAGATGCAACAGATGCTTTTTGAAAATTGAATAAGTATAATTGTTGAGTGGAAGGAAGAGGGGGAGAGAGAAGGAGAGATAAAGAATGATATCCTTGGATGTAATGATACAGATTTTTCCTTAGAAATCCAGCAGATTCACATTTTCTCATTGCGTGAGGCAGCTGTTAAAGAAAACAATGAGAAACGCAAAAATAACGTTAACAACGGTTTCGTTTCTTGGCCTGGAACACGCCATTATCAAGCAAGGATAATTCGCTTCTCTAATCGGCCTAGTTCGAAGAGAAGAGAAATGCCAGGTTCCCTTTATTAATTGTGACTTGCACAATTGCACGACTTATCTGCAGCTGAACTTACGGAAAGACTGAAGCGTAACTGAAACATTTCACAGACAATACCTGCTAATTAGAGAGTAACGAAGAATCCATTAACCGAATAGCTGAGACAATGGAATACGACAACTACAGGCTTCAATGTCTTCACAGTCTAATAGTTACTGGCACATAAATTGTATATCATCGATACAGTATATCGATATTCGTCGATGCTGCAATTGCACCTCACAGAGTTCAATGAACCTTCGGATTCCAAAACAAGGAAATTTTTATGACAGCGGACAAACGTCAAAGAGAATCATCTTATTCCGTCCTGACCTTCTATATAATCGTGTCACGATGTCGCAAGAAGCTGCAAAGTGTTTTCGGCGATGATTCGATGCCACTGTCACGTTGACACCTGACTATAACAGTTACAGGAGCAGTAAGGAAACCAGTAAAACAGTCAGCGGCCACAAATCACGTCGCTGAGTTAACAGCGGCTGTCATAAAAGTCTAATCCGTGAACCCTCGTAAAGCGCTGAGGCCGCACCTCGTGACTCCTTTTAGATTCTATCTACGCACCCTTTACACTTTACACCTTTCGCTCACTCTCTCTCTCTCCCGTCTGTCATAACCTCTGTAAAGAAGTCACGGTGCGTAACGTCGACCCTGGGACTCGGGTTCCTTATTGTTCCTAACCTATACCAGAGGTAGATATTACATTGCGTACTTCCTTTGAGAAACAAACAGGACTACTGTACTGTGCGATGATCATAATATTTCCTCGTTCACTGAGTTTCCCTCAACATCCTTCAGGACATGACTACCTTGCAGCAGCATCCCTTTGAACAGTTATATAACAACGACTACCTAACCTATACGTCTCATTTTAAACCGTCTACATCGCCCGTTCTTTCTGTCCCTATACTCTTTCTACAGGTGCAGTTAGTTTAAATCATAAAAATTACCTTGACACTGAAAGAGGTGCGCTGCACTTTCTGCAATGTCGGTATACGTTATTAGCCCAGCAATGCTGCCGTATTCATTGCTGTCCGTGTAATAGGGAGCGAATAGATAACGACTTTCGCAGGTACGATCGAACGGCGTAGCCTTTGAAGACGTTGCGTTTAGTCTCGAGGCATCGGTATACGTAGTACGTTAGCTGGTAACAGAGGCCATTTGTGCACCAGGCCATTTCTGTCTCGTATCTTGTTATCCCCTGAGATGCGAGCAACGATATCCAATATTTCCGCACCGCGCCCTGTGCTGCAATCTTCGGCTTAAGGCCACTGCTGCAACTTCCACTGGGATCGTTAATCCACAGTAAATATTATCGTACGTGTGTACGATACTTGTAAACAAATAACAGTCTCATATGAAACTACGTGTCGAGGAGCGAAAGTAAGCGTGGCTTTAAGAGTAAGTACAGGAGAGACTCGCAATCAAGAAGGATACCGAGACGCCATGACAGTTACTAGTAACTCGCTCTGGTGGCGTCGATTGGAATCATCGACGCACTACGTTATGACGAATTCAAAATGCCTTCCCGCGTTCCCGCACGAACCGTGGGTACTGCCGAAACTCTTTGGAACTTATCTTTCAGTGAGATTGGAATTAAGAGCTTCTTATTTTCCTTCTCGACCGTAGGATCTACGATAGCAGTTAGAAGGTAAGCTTCTATTGCCCACTAGCGAGAACACGATATTCTGACCTAACTACTTACTGCCATCGTATTATATCTTTCTCAGAATAAAACAATGACGTACTGCTGGTTATGAAGTTTCAGAAAAATATATTTTACGATATATCTCTTTTTAATTCACTCTATTCTCGATGCGTGATATATATTCTCTATATTGAATGATCCTCTTCTTTTTAAATCAATTTAACGTCGTTAATAAGTGCTCACGCCGTACAGTAACCGTCACGGATTCTCAAGATGGCAAAAATTTTACGACTGATCGTTTCACGTCGAGAAAATAAAGTTTCCTGAGGATTTCGAAACTCGAGCATGATGAACGCTTCACTCCATTTCACAGAGATGCTGCGGAGGTATCGACTCCACTGGCTGTCGTCTCGGCTATGCTTTCAAAAAGTTTATATCTATCTGCCACCGGCGTGTCGTACTTCAAACAACTTTCCGTTCCAACTAACAGGAAAGTTCGTAAGGGCTGAGAGGCGACCGAGGAAGAAGGCCCGTGGTATTCTATCAATTCGAGGCGTGTGCAGTCCTTGAGATACGACTGTTTCAGATCTACGATCGCGGAGAGACGTATGTACGTGTATTTTAGTTTTCACGCGATTTCTAGCGCCATGACGTATCTTCTTTCTAATACAGTTTCACTCCGCGGATCTTCTTTTACGTTTTTCCTACAGCTTCCGGTCGTCGGTTTGTCGACTTTGAAAACTTGGTTATTTTCTTCGAGCTACATTAATTTTCTGGGTTAACCCCATACAATTGTAGCAATGCCACAACTTTGGTTTTACAAGTAAAACCTAATCGACTAGTATATATAGCTTTAAAAACTTTCCCGTAAAACCATTAGCGCAGCATCACGTGTATAAATAACGTACAAGATTGTATCGTTTAGTTGGTACGCGTGTTACTGCATGATATATATACATATTTATCCAAGTGTTAATAAACAGCGTGGATATAACGATTGGAGTTAGCACGTTGATCTGACATAAACGAACTGGTCGAATAATTTTCAAATATCACTACACGATTGTATTTGAATATCAAATGGAAAAAAAGAAAATGACGAAACGGCCTTGCGCCATGTACCGAAGTAATGGCCTATCAGCGCACGACGAACCCGGACGTCTCGTTAACAAATGTTGCAAACTGGAATTCAATTAAACTGCAACATTGACGATAAATCTGTCATGGAGAAAACAACGATAGGATGAGCTACGCCATTATGCGTCGCGTCTGGTCTCCGCCAGAAGTTTCCCATCGCCGTGAAAGGGGAGAGACATTTTTTTTTTCCGCATGAACTCTTTACAACTGCCATACACTCTTACCCGGTAATACGCGTATTCTTAATGTACTCCAGTAGTTTGGCAGCGAGCCCGTTTTTCATAAATGCCGTAACATTACGGTCATAAAGGTCTCGAGAAGCTCGATAAACTTTGCCCATTCGTCGCTTAGGGAAATTCGAACGTTAGTGGGCGCCATAAGAATTAAGTTCTCGCGATGACTGTACCACGTAGCTAAAAGTATATAAATCCTCATCTCGGACAATGTCAAGTATACATTAACGTTTTCATGAAACTGCAAAGATACATAAATATGTAATATCTCGAGGAATTTCTTTCTGGAACGCAGTGACCTTTTCGCATTGGGTAGTTTATCCCTCTGGGTTGATATATTGCCCACCAAGGACGTTACCCTCTAACGAATTCCGTTATTCCAAAAGGACCCTAAATTCGACCACTGTCGCCCTTCGATCATCCGGGTTCTTTTGCAGTGGCCGAAGACCGTGATACGGAAACGGACTAAATTTTCCACTGATAGGTTAGGTTAGGTAAGTTAAACTTTATGATCCAGCTGGAAATTGGAGATTTAGGTTACGTAACGTGTATCATGCCTAGGGAACATTCCCTAGATACATTCCCTAGATAGATTTGAACATTCAAACTCGATAAATGAATTTTGAATGACTATTTGCATATGGTGAAAATCGCAATATACTTAGTGCAAGAATCGTAATGACGTTGGATATGATTATCGATAGAAAATACAAGATGAATCATTCGCGTTATTCACCAGAGAATCTTTTGCGAAAGTAAAATATCGTGAACGTTTCGTATCACGGCGTATACGAGCGGAAATGAAAGATCGCCCCAGGCGCGTGCTCGGAGGTTACTTTAAGAAGGAGGCAGCCAAGACACAAAGACTCCACTCTGATGAACAGTCTCCCCTTCATTTTTCTACCTCTGGTACAACAGAACGAAAGAGAAAGAGAGAGGGAACGAAAACGCTTGGAATAAAAAGTTGACAAGAAGAAAGATAACATTTCTCACTTTTGCCGTAATTAAGTGTGTCGGGACAAAAAGTAAGAAACCATTAAGATCCAGCATCCGATAATATGTACCAAGGAATGGAGATCACCTGCGAGAAGTGTTTTCCGGAAAGAAGGAAGAAATTTCTTCAAGAGCTATATGTACCTATATATATATAGTGTGCAGAAATAGCCGTATCATCCCTATAGATAATGAGATTACCGCCCGTATACGTATATAGGACATAGGTTATTCGATTATTAGATAAGGTTAGGTTAGCTTACAGTAATACTCAAGTAAAGTTCACTCACTTAGCCGTTCTGTAAAAAATGGCGCATCCGTCGACGTACTTCCGATCGTTTTCCGCCATCGTCTTGGCTCGCGACTTCGGCGAGAATATCCCGTCGTAGCCGTCGTGCTTGAGCTCGGGTAGAAAGAAATTGTAGAACTGATCGGTCTCGACTTCCTGGAGGCTGATGATGTCGGCCGCGTAATGTCTTATCTCGTCGAGGATGCCCTTTTTTCGATACTCCCAATCGAGCGCCCAGCTCGGACAGTATCCGTACATTTGCCGTGTTGCGTATTTGTCGCACAGTACGTTGTAGCACATGACCGTGAATATACCTGAAACAATGGAGAGCACGAAGATTATTTAGAGATCGAACGGACTGAATTCGCTGGTAAGTGTATGCAGTTGTGCATCAGGAGTGCGAATGGCCGGGACTGGATTCTCTCCCACGCGTCCTCCGCGTTCTTCAGGGCTTTACGATTTTACGTGGTTCGTAAATTTTCCATAGACGATTAAACTGGTCTGGGTATAGGGAAGGGTAGAAAACTTAAGCCTGGGCTTCAAAAAAATATTCTACAAGGGTAAAACGGTGTTTTGAAAAATATGGCGGAGATTCTTATTAGCATTGAACATATGGTAGTGGTACGGAAAAGGGAGGGGAGATAAGAGGGGGCGAGATAAAAAACGAAAAGCTGATATAGGTGGTGGATCATGTATATATGTATAGAATGACTCGTTTTTTTTTGTGGTAAAATAAAAAGCCGGCTTAAGGGATGGTCGGCGGACATTAACTAGAAAATAAGTAATAAACTGTCTAATCTGTGGAGACGCACAAGTCGAAAGAGGACTTTAATCTCGGAGGGACTTGATACAACTTCCCAGGCAACTATCCTAGCTGGAGAAGTTCTCGGTTTTATCGCTGTAATGAAATAGCCATTTTAGCCTTTTACGAGCGCCATCCCCCAATTCTATTTCCGAGGGTGGATTGGCTGTCCGGGTGTGTCTACGGGGGTCTGCCAAGTAAGGATTAGATTCGCGCCGATGTTCTTTCGAGTGGAAAGAAAAACATTTTTTAATTTACTGACATTAATAGGTTCAAGTCCCGTATACGAAAGACCGGAAGTGGGCAACTACGACAGTGGGGAAGGTCCAGGTGGATTCACTGAGAACGTCAACCGCAGGAAATCGTCGGAGTCTACTGTAGTACCCTTTTGGCTCCAGAGGAACCAGGTTGACATGACTTCGGGATAAGAGGATCATCGTAAAGCCAGCTGTCCTCCCGACGTCCTTCCGACGTCGCCTGCATAAATTCCGTACCTGCGTATCTACCGATCTCAAACTTACGTACACCCTATATATCGTATCTGTGTATCTACGTTGCTACGTATTTTCATAACTCTATATATATACACAAAATGGATGATACGCCAGTGAATTACAACCCGTCGAAGTTACGTGGCGCACCGTGATTAGACTTTGAATACGAATTAGCTCCGTAACCTTTATTTCCGATTGGTTGGGAATTCTTGGAAGAAACAGGTATGAGTCCCCGGAAGAGATCCTGATAGAAATTTCATACCCACCATAGGTGGTTACCATCATGCAGCTACCACGTATCCAATTCAAGTACTATGATTGATAAACGTGAGGTTACACGAGACAGCCTATAATTAGCATCCTTAATAATTACATATTGATTAACGTTTCAAGTGAATTTTACGATGTCAAATTTTTTTCAACAACGACACGTTGGTACCAGTCTGTTGGTCTGACAGAAAAAATTCCCATTTTTTGTTTTCCACACAGGGAATTTCACTTGGTCCTAGAAATGGATGGTCAAGTTAACTCAGTAAATCAGCGGTTCCATAACCGCGAACGGGTGGTAGCAGCGTAAATAATTGAGGTGCAGCAGAGACTCGCCGCAATCCAATAGCACAAACATGTTTCGCAACTATGTATAGTAGGCAGGTTAAAGCACTCCATATATACATATGCTCTAGTGTAACTCAGAGAATCTGTTATCAGGCACAAAAGCATACCGTGCGGAACCGTTAGAGACTGCGATATGGTTATGGTCGAATGCTTGTAGTTTTTTTCAAAAAAAAGCTCGACCTTTGTTAGACAAGGCTAGAAGATGAAAGAGCAAAAATAGAAACAGCAACCCCCAACCCCTACGTCTTGAGCTCAATACCGGTGAGATCTCATGCATGACTGCCAGTCATCGAACGAAATGAAAGGAATAAAGGAACGTCGATTAAAAATCGATAAGCATTTTTATTCTTTTTTTCAAATTACATATTTTCCTCCTTTATTCAATTAAAAGAAAGTTCATCTCTACCACGATGATATTCTCGTATGTAACACATTTTACTTGGTACTGTCATGTTACGTATACAATTTTTTCTTTTTCTTCGACTGACGTCACAATGCTCTATTTTTTTTTTATAAAACTAACAAATATATATATATACCTTGCTGAAGATGCTGTTTGTTTCCTATAGGAGTCAGCCTGTTGCGGCCGCCTATAGCAAAACAGGGGCCGCATGGAGCTCCCTTCGGCCGTAGATGGAGAGTCGGCCATTTTAAAGATAACCAGTCGGATAGACTCCGTACCGTAATTGTATTCTTGCAATGGAATATACATTCCGTCGGTAACGATGGCTTCATCCAATAGGGGCCCAGGCCCTTTTTCGATTGTCAATAGAGTCGTTAGGGGATTTACGGGGTTGGTTTATGCCCCCCCCGCTCTTCTCCGTATACTTTTTTTCTTTTTTTATCCTTTTTCCTTCTACTCGAGTACTATATCCCTTCTTTGTTCGTCGTGCCCCCTCTACCCCTCGTCACGGCTTACAACCACTGCTAGGAGGGACCGAGTCAGATAGTTAACACGAATTCAACATCTCTCTTGTGAATCCGTCGGAGTGATCGTGTTAAGAGGGCATTATTCGGGCTCGATGTTGCGTGAGATATGCGTCGTTAATGGCCGCTCCCGTCGATCCCCTTATATTCCCTTATATTCCCTTGAGAAGACAGTGACGTATTCGCGGGAAGCCCTTTTATCGTGTGGCGAAGACCTTACCGATAAAGAGGATAAGGATCCTCTCTTAAAAGTTTGCCAAGTTATTCACGCCTCGGTGAATACGCTACGCGGGGTGCACTGGGGATGGTCGTGAAGAAGGCGTGGGGGGATGATATATATACAAATATATATTACGAAAAATGAAAAAAACGTTTGGAGCGTTACGTCCGTTTTGATTGTTCGGATTGTTTGTTATATAAAAAAAAAATGACTGTATATAAATTCCGTATTTTTAAAGAGATAACAAAGTTTTTATCGGACGACAAATCCTCCCTTGTCATCCCTATATGTTTTAATTTCCTTAATGTACATGGGTACGGATATACTGTAATAATGTAATCCGTAATATTGTCCCGGAAGTCAAGAGGGACTTGTTTTATTGTCCGGATTAGATGGGACTAATGCATTTGATCCATTTTCCCTTGGCACAATTGCAGTCGTTCTGATAAAGTGGCTACGGTCAGCAAAGTAAGTGTCCTGAATCGAGATAAGTGGGGGTCAGGTGGCGAGAATGGAGAGCAGGTCTGCGACTGTGCCAGGTGTACAGGAGGTATGCCAAGGAGTAGTGCAGGTTGTTTCTATGAGAGAGCTGCCTTCGCTGACCAGCCAGCCGGCCGTGCAGCCGTAGTAGGTAGGGCCGTATGGCCGGATCCGTAGTGTACTATATGTATGTATGTATATAGTCGTCCGGCCTACCGGTCATTCCTTCGTTCGTTCGTTCGTCTACATTGCGGAATTCAATTAACTGCGCGTGCTGTATCGTCCGACGCATTCCGTGTGATGTTTTGCAAAGTGCAATTTAACCCCTTCGTATTACAGGAGCGAGGCCGAGAGTTGTTGTTGTTGTTCTCATTTCTTATACCTCCATTCTTCTGTCTTATCAAAGAACCCGGCAAGCGTTCGTACTGTACGAGGATACCAGAGCGACTGGCAAGCCTGCTTTTCGATACGTGTCAACGACAGAATTCAGTAGCTGAGGAATGGATACGTCACTTGAGATCTTGAGATCTACTCGAGACTTTGATACGCGGCTGGATGAAGGAGGTCCAGCGTCACTGACCCCTGCCGTCGTGGTAGGAAGGAAAAAAAACGATAAAACCGATAACGACGTTTGAACCCTGGAGCTAATCAATTTTTGCCATTTCATTAGGGCAAATATCTTATTACGAAGGATCATTGATAGGTTGGGTAATGAGATTAGGACGGCAGCCTCAGGGACCGGTAACGAAGCGAAGGTGCTGGAAATGGAATGGCAATTTCGTGGGGCCAGGAAGAGACATATCTATATACTCCAATACACAAACAAATATATACAGTCCACGAAGAGGATAGAGGAAACAGGAAAATGGACGACGGACGTGAAAGGGGGGAGATGAGTATTCGCAGCATCCCCAGCCCAATGTATATGGTAATTAGAAGTGTAATTTTTTTCCACAGGATTGGTCGCTGCTGAAACTATTTTCGCGAATGTAAATAAGACTGACAGTACCTGTACATAAAATCTCATGAGAGCAATGAAGCGAGGTTAGGTCATCCAGAATACAGTAATATCCCAGACTGATATATCAAGCTCACGCAATGTTCAATAAAAGATAAAAAAATCCTAGTACAGAAGTAAAAGGTAGTTTTATCCGCGCGATCGCAGTTTATAAAATGAAAAAATAAAGATTCAACAACCAAAGCAAAGTATCCGGAAGTTGATAAGGCTTGATTATATCTATAGCAAAATCCGTTGCACCAGGAGGTATATAGAGTCAGCATCAGTGACGAGGAACAAGAACCAATGCGAACCGATCCGTGTCTGGAGATAGGGACTCCGTGAGATCTGTATCTACCCCGTATCTGGCCAACTAGAGGACGATAGTTTGTCATGGAGTGGACAGTAGTACCAACCGGCAACGGGTAGTTCGAAGGACGAGAATCTGCAAGTCGTAAACTAAACAGATGCGCAGCCCGAGGCGAAGCCCTAGTGTCGACGAGACGCCGCTCGCCGCGCCACCGTCGTCTGAGCCGGGAATGGAGACCAAAGCATCGCTTCAAAGCCAGCCAACTTGTTAATCACTTTCCCCACGAAGTGTTTACCACGGAGAAATATGTAGTAGCCGCTGTTGAAGCCTCCAGGCAACGACACCACTAGCTGCACGTTACCTATCCGGGACGACAGTATAGAGGTTATGTGTGCATTGCTTACCTACCTACCTACCTATATGGCCGACTGGTTTTCGCCAACGGAAATTTAATACCAGCTGTATCCAGAGACACTTTCTGTTAATTATTACAGGATCAATCGTTACGGTATCCACTGTTATTTATTTCGCAGATATTCTACGACTCTCGTTCAATGGCATTCGGACGGATCTAGGGAGTATGGGTACGAGAGAGATTTTATTTGTTTCTCACGATTTTTATTATGCCCTGTGTTTAACTGCGTCTCTGTACTTTGTACCAGGTATACGCGTTCTTCGTGCGCATTCTGCTACACTGCAGTTTCCGTGCAATAAAACAAGCAGGAATAGTAGCAGCTACTAATTGCACGATGTCACTGGTCCCTTACCCTCCCACGAAGTCTACCTCTCCGCTTTCGCGTTGCATCTCTACAGTCTGCCGTGTAATCAGCATTCCCTTGATAATGGCTCGGCTGGACAAGATAGTTATAGTCGAGGCTCGTCACTCCTTGGTGTTATGAAATTATTCAATGATATTATTTTCATTAGCCATCATAACCGAACGTGCTTTTTATACTAATATCTTACGTCAACCGTGATATCCTGCAGTATACTTTCTGATAGAATTTTTCTTTTTAATAAAAATCAGAATTTCTCTTTCCGTAAATTCAATATGGATAAGTAAGATACTGAATCGTACCACTGAAACAGTAAACTCGTATACGGGTGAGAACGTATTTCCTGACTAGATCTTTCTCTGAATTCTGATTCCGTTCCCAGGTTGACGGTACCTATACTCAGGGGATGAGCTATCGCCAGGATGATCGTCAAGTTCCAGGATGAATGCGCGGCTGGTAATCAATTTCGAGGCTTTTGTACCTTCCACCGCACGATAGGCATCGGTGTTATTTAACAGTCCCCTCGACGAAGGCTTTCCATGGTGGTCGGAAGTAAAAGAGGGAGATTGAAAATGGTATGGGACGAAGACGACGACGTGAATGGCGGACAAGTGTGGGATAATCGATGGATACAGATAGAGGCGTCGGCGTCGCCTTAACTTTATATAGGCATAATCCTAACGTCCTTCTTGGAACATTGGCCTAATTACTCCATAAAGTTTTAACACGCAATTATCATATCTGAAACGGCACAGCCACTTGAGATAGGTACAACCAGGTGGCATTGCAAAGACGTGAGATGTTGAGGTAGAAGATTACGCCATTATCACGTTAATTAACAATCTTATGTATTTATACATAGAGTATATATATATACCTAGAGTATGTAAGGCTTGCGAACGCGCTGGAGATAAGTGGCTGGACCGGGATAGACTTCCAAAATGATTTGTACAAAGAGCTACAGTTTAATGGCTAACCGCTAAGACCGCGCGATTAATCTTCTTGCTCTCTACGTGCACCGTAGTGTTCCTGTGAACGGAACTTAAATAACATGGCGTCTATAAACATCTGGAAAATTCATGTATTTCTTTGCGAGAGGGACGCGGTGTTAATATTTTCTTTTTCTTCACTGCTCGTCACTTCAGGGAATAAATGATAATCATAAATTTGTCGACGTATATAAACATACGTGTCGACGGCGAAACTTGTTATGAAAAGTAAAAGTGCGATCGTTTAATCACCGTGCGAATGACGCGTCTCTTTCGTTTCTTGGCAAATATACGTCACGGACCTTGCGTATCATCGAGTGTACGTACGAATGCGTGTAGCTGGATTCATTCAAGACCAGCTTTGGAATTGTCGAGGTCATCGATGCCATGACCTGCCTCAAGAGTTCGAGAAAGCAGTTCCATAAAATCCAGACAGGCTGGTTTAATTTATGCATAGGGGCGTATCGTGTACGGGACGTAATATGGGGACGTAAGGTTGATATTTCTATGGACCTGTAGAGGCATTAACAATTCCGTGCTACAACCTTAAAAGAAATATATATACGACCTTTCACCCTAAGGAATTACGTAAAATCGCCAAATGCGACTAGAGATCGTGATATCCATTAAAAAAAAATTAAGGAGAGACCGAACGAAGTGAAAGGGTGGAGACAAAGAAAAAACTGAAACTAAAGTGAATTAGAAAGGGAAGCATCGTCCAGAAAATCGTCAAGAGAAACTTAACGTAAGTGAAGTAATAAAAGAACCTTGAAAGAAAGAAAGCGCTTTTGCCGTAACACAGAGAGTTTGTTGTGCGCGACTAATTCAATTCTGTTGTCGCCACCTGTTTGCTTTTCTTTCGTTCGCCACCAGAGGCGCCACCGTAGCGTTGAAGTTCATGGCCAGCAGTCCGTTGATGATACACTTACAGAGTTAAATGAATCGGTCAGCACGTAGCGTCGGTGTGTAAAATAGCTCGTTGGTAGTTTGTAAAGCATAGTTAACGGCACTTTGTTTGAGAAGTGAGCACTTACGTAGTAATATATCAAGACCGGCTGCCAGGCAGAAGGGCCTTTCGACTCTCGGCTAAGCTCGACGAGTCTCGGTCCGCTTCGGTTTTCTGTAAACGAAATGTTGCTATGGCTGCGGACCCACACAGCCCCGTTCGCTCCAACAACTAAATTAAACTTCGAGCCAGACAAACTGCGCGGTGAAGATTCTCGGCCATAAATAAACGAGTTTGCCCGATTCGATACCGAAATCGGTAATGCGCTTTATCGCGCCATAAATCGCTCCGGGGATCTAAACCTCGCGAGTTGCGAGTTGCGGTACAGGAGAGACGGAGGCTGTTCCCATTGCGTGGCCATGATTACGCGTGACCGCCAATAAATAATCGTCCCGGCTACTATCGATCGCCTTTTACATGTGCCGGGTATAATGACCATGGCCGTGAGATGTGTCGCAAATAGAAATAATTATGACGCACAATCCCGCCGCAGTCGTTAATCCTCTTTTCCTCGTACCATCTATATATATATTTCTGGTGCCGTTCTTGCGGTCTTGCGGCTTTCCACAGGCAGCGATTATGCCTGTTTTCACCAGAAATAAATCCACTCAGATATTCATTATGCGTTTTACACTTACATAAATATACTGTATCTATCAATCGATATACCAAAAGCTTATCACTGCACGGTGATTTCTTATCGCGTCTATCAGTTTCCAATACCTAAGCTCTATTTCACCACAACGTGAACTTTTGGCTGAGGGAATAACAGTCGTTCTCGTTCCGGAGGTCGTAACTTCCGCAACGATCAGTTTCTCCCAACGGTATACAAGAAGAAGAAGAAGAAGAAGAAGAAGAAGTAGGAGGAGGAGAAGGGGTGGACCTTGATGGAGGAAGAGGAAGGAATAAGAGGATCGGCGGGGAGTGAGGGGATCGGTGGGGGAGCAGGAGGAATGGTCCACGAATAAAAAGACGAGTATACCGCGTACATCGGAAATATAATGGGATCGCATTATAAATAATGAATAGCGTAAACTATAATGAAATGATTTATTGCTTCTATTCTGTAGGAGCTGACAATGGCTTCTTTTTGGCCAGAAGCGGTTGTGCTCTGCCGTGCCGAGCTTCGCCGTGCAATAAATCTGTCCAGATGGTGCGCCCTGGTACCTTGGCACGACGTGCTGCTCCAGGCAGCGAAACTCGCCAGCCTGCTACGTCAGAGTACTGACCAATCCTGACCAGTACTGACCGCTCCTCAAGGTGGAAATCGTTGAGGAAGGTTGCGTAGCTTCACCTTGTCTCACTCCACCTTGGCTGATCTCGTCACGCTTCATCAAACCAGACCTAACTCTTCGCTTTGGCTAACCCTGCATTGATCTTCATTATATGTATTTGTGTGTGTGTTTATATATATATATATCTTCTACTGTACGATTACAGGATCATTATTGGATGATCTATGACGCAAGCCGAATCTTGGAATTTTGTATAATTATATAGAGGTTAAAGGGCCTTTTATATATCAAACTTTGACATGCGCGATATCTTTCTAATTGGCACATGCACGAATTACCATATACTGTACTGTACGAGACTTTTGCGATAGGACTATTACCGTAATCTAGAATCGCTCAGCCACGACCGGTACGGACGATTGCAGACCTACAAGTCAGCCGCCATTTATCGATTTACATTTGTTACAAGGATAACGCACCGAATGCCAGATACTCTCCCCCTACCAGGTCGACTCCGACCCTGTCGAATATATTCGATTGTCTCGGTCTAATTACGATGAGCCAAGCTTTGTCCTTGGTTGAACAAGATTCGATTACGCTTGGGATCAAAAGAAAATGTTTTCTTTGGCCTGATTCGTATTGTTCGTAATTAATGATAATCGAATTATAAATGTTATTTTTTTTGTATAATCTTGACGATTATCAATTAACCGCGTCCTCATTATTAGGATGCATTAATGGCGTTACTGTGTCAATGAGTTATGAGTCTCCTTAGGCGGTTACTACGTTCCTTGCATACAGAGATCTGTAATGGACTCTTCGTTACGGTAATTTTCTAACTAAGACGAGCTTTAATAATTGCAATCGATTACTGTCATTGTAATGATACATGGAATCCAGTTATGATATTGTTTTGTCTGGTTTGAACAGACCGACCCTCCGCAAGGAGTCTTCTGTGCCATAACAATTTTCCATCCCGAAACGCGCGTAAATAACAGACGATGCAAGTTCCAGTGTTGTATTTGTATTTTCAAACAAATGACAGACACAACAAACACTCGAGCTACAGCGAGGGAGAGCTGATACTGGAAATTGTAATTGAAAAATTTGTCGCGAGAGGCAGCACTGGCTACTGTAGTAGCCGAGTGGAGGGGGAACTGTCTGGTAATACGAGGAGTGTAGCGGCTGGGAGATCTCATTCCTCCACGGACCTTCTTCCTTCTTGGGCGCGTGCGTACTTCCCCTTCCATTTCTCTATTTTCCTCTGTCTCTTTTCTCTTACTTTCATTGTCACTCCTACCAATTCTTCCTACTTCTATCTGTGAAGCTAGAACTTCTCCGTGATGTTACTTTGATATCACTGTCAAATCCGTAGCAAATACGTCAGGACGGTTTTAAGAGGTGGGGTATCCCAAGTTGGCGTTGGCATCCCTTACTGCGCTCTCTAGGGGAGCGGTCACGTCCATCTGCGTTCGTTTGTGCTACTCCAATTGGCGTATGGGTGCATTTTACAGTCACCTGATAATTTCTAATCACCCTCTGTTGGACACACTTTGCACGGGGATCGACAACTAACGGGGTTCGCTGCCGATGACGAACGTGGTTCTCCTTACGTCTAACCTGCTTTGAGCTTCGGATTGGTAGGGATGATGGAGGTTGTAGCGTTAATAATTGATCCCTGGAGGATCTCCAGACTTTGGTTGGGTGCTACGCCCGTGGTCTTAGGCTGCGGTGGGTTTGACCAGGGGTAACCAAGATTTTTTTGGTCTGGCTTCTCTTCCGGTGCTCTGAGACTGCGACGGAAGCGAACAGCCTAGTCCAGACAAGATCTCAAGGCTTGGACTTTTTCCTCAATCAACAAAAACGATCCCTAGTTGGACCACGGAGAGGCCGTGACTCCCTTGTAGCGAGGTAGGGCCTTGTGGAAGTAGGCAACGAGGGACAAATTCCACAGCATATTTTCATAAAAATTCCAAGTACTTTGACACATAATTTCATAAAGCTATTTCATATTGTACCTATTTACTACCAACGCACGATATACCTTTTAGGTTATAAAGTGACAGAATTGCAACGTTAAAGTCAAATAGACGCGATTTAACCTGCAATATGATTATTTCCGTTTATGAAAGTGCATATGCGAAAAACCACGTCGTTAAATTCGCCAACTTGACGCACGCATAACCCGCTGATTTCATAGAGAGGAAATCGAAAGGGAAGTCGACATTTCTGCCGTTACTTCGTCGATTCAATTTCCGGTTGATTAAATAGAGAAAGTTTGATGGATTTTCAGCGGTTAGAAAATATTCTTTAAAAATGATCTCAGTCAAATCGCCTTGGATCTTCTTAGTCAAAAATATAAAATAATAATAAAAATGAAGACTTTATATACCAGCAGTCTCGTAAGTATAAATCAGAATGGAATGATTTAATTATTCAAATTTCCATTAGGTCCGACGAGTTTCTCGTCTTTCCGGCCGGAAGTCGTGGTCACGCGTACGTCACGTCCGATTGCGGCAAGATTCCGGCGCGCGATTTAAATGCTCTTTTGTCACGTAGCAACCAAAGTGGATACAATCCACTTCGCGATGATTTTGTCCTCGTTACAATTTCATTGCAATCGTCATTTACGCGAAGAAACGTTATCACGCATTATTTATCTCTAAACAATACCGAGTAACGTCATTAAATCGATCTAACGTCAATGACTGAACTTTACTAAATATCAATTTAATATCTACTTGAAAAATATAATTCACTTACAAGTGGGCCTTGTCCTGTTGGGCCTGGTCAAAGGAATCCACGGTCGTTGCGGTGGATGATTTGCCGTGACTGAAATAAGAAAAAGTAAATAAAATTTTTGTATAAAAAAAAATTAGTTAATAATTTACAATGAAAATTCTATCCAAGATCACCGAATATTCAGTAACAATAATTTCATTCGTACAAACAATTATAACGGTACAAAGTATTGTCCGTTAAATCAGAAATGACGTATTGCGTAAAATGGCGTCGATACGTCCAACCTGTCTCTGTATAACTTTATCTTAACGAACGCGTTAAGCCAGCTAGGATATTGCGAGTCGTACAAGAACACACGGTATTTTCTGAGATCCGACCGTTAATTATTTCAGGACGATCGAGTTAATTGCAGAGACAGACAAGATTGTTGCGTAACGAGTTCGTCCTCTAGATCTTCCTTAGATTTTATACAAGCTTAATTGCTGCGTCGGTACGGCCTCCTGTCGTCTTTCCTTTACAGTCAGACAATAACCAGGTCTCCTACTTGAAGATGGCACGCTCTGCCCCCGCGTTCCACCAAATTTACATTCATATACATTCCGATCCACCATGGTGGAAATTTGCATAAGTCCAGAGGGCGCCTTGGCAGGGTAGACGACCTGCCGTGAATCTTCCTACGAAATATATATATGGGTCCAGGAAGCAAATAGGTTATCACAGCTTCACCCGCAATGGTACAAGGAAGTACAAAGTAATCAGATAAATTAAAAAAAAATGGAATTTACCAAAATAGATTATGGGGAAAAAAAAAATTTCAATGCAAAACACATAATAAACTCTCGTCAACAAAGCGTATCAGAATATTAAAAAAAAATAAGTAAACTGACTCCATCCCTTTGTTTAATTTTTATCAAAACTTTCTCTTAGTCAGGAGTCTAGAGAGAAGCAAGCAGGATCGCAGTATGGCACGCAATTATCAATTCACGAGTCTGCTGGATTAAAAATGCAAAAGCGGTTCGCCAGGAGCTCTTCCCCTCCCACCCCTCCCCTTCCTCGAGCTATGGTCTCAGGACTCTGGTTTGCACTGTTCATAGCGCCTAGCATACCGGCCTCAGGGTTTCCCAACCTGAAGTTTTCGAAGTCTCGTATCAGGAGTAAGAGTTTAGGCAAACCGATAGGGGATATCTATGTATATAGAGTGCCTGATGGTTACATCGGTTAAGGGTTTAGGAAAGCCCTTATCGTCCTGGCAACCCATATTCCTGGAAGGCTGTTAGGCATTCGTGTACCAATGACTGTAAGCCTCTCTCAATTTACAGAAGGGTTTTCGAGGTTAGGTCTCCTATTTATTCGTAAATGAGCGCCCCCCCGACAGATGGCAAGAACGTCGAAAATCCGCAAGGCAGATCATTAGCCAACCAACGTCGATTCGCAACATGAACGGGATGCTTGGTATTGCGATAACGCGAATGCCGTTAATGGAATCAATATGGTTACCCTTGGCAGAGCCGTTGCGAATAGCTAGGAAATTTCTATTGGATACCTCGTATTGCATGGAGGAAAATGCGCGGTATGAATTTGAATTGGGTGGGGGAGGGGGTTGGGGGAGGACGGTTATTACGTTTCTCTTGTAGGGGAGATTATTATATAATTATAATTCGAAACTTTCGGCAGACGGTACGATGGTAGTTTAAGATGGCGGCTGAGAGACCCTGTCGCTATTAACTCTGAAGGAAAATGAAAGATCCTTACTGAAGGTTCGGATTAGAGTAGCGTTCATGATCGCTTTAAGATAATCGTTAGTCGACACGCAAACCGCATAATGGATCTAAATACGCAGCATCTTCTCTTACTGCACAAGATGGCTGACTTAAAGATCCGAAATTTTACGGTCTTCGTACGAGGATGTTTTTACTTGTAATGAACGATTTTTAAAATGGGTATATTTTCAGGTAATCGTTATCAACGTTGATGCTCGTGTACGATTTTAATGATGAAAAAAAAAAGTACAAGAATTTAGCGTATCAACGTTATCTCGAGTAACGAGTGCTTAACGTATCTGATAGGGAATAAAGTCGATTCCACTTAAAGTCCCACTCTGTCCTGAATATAACGAGGACCGGTGAAAAATCGGAAAAGTTAGAAGCGAGTGGCGCTAACGACTTTCCTCAAATGGCAGTAACATCTCCGAAGCCCGAAATGTGATTCAACTCTGCCATAAATGGTAGGACATTAGGTGAAAGGTGGGTAGGTTAAAGTACCTAGATGTTGAATGGCGAAGAGAGGGGAAGAGGGGAAGAGGGGGGAGGGGGTAGGTATAGGGGGGTTGCGCTGAGGTATGAGGCGGTAGGTGGGGTTGTGAGGGTAATCAGAATTAACAATTCAGAGTTGGAGGTGGGAAAGAGGTGAACGAGCTGAAGGAGGTGAGGGGTATGACGTAAGAGCTAGGGGTGGAGAAGGGATGGAAGAAGCTAGTTCCCTGTGAAGGAAGAAACAGGAAGAGCTGTATAAGGGTGGATTGGCAAGGTGGGGTTATTAGAAATTCAAATATTTTCGTCAACTGCCCTCTGGTATCGTATAAAAAAGCTGTAATTAAATACTCGTGTATCGGGGGATGGGGGATGAATGTTATTTTTCATTTATTCTTACGGGCGACCTTTAACCCTTCACTTAATCAACTTTTAGGTGCTTAATTTTTACCGGTCGAGATGCGCTAATGGCTGTTATAAAAAATTGACCCCATGGATATACGACCCTTTGGAAATTTGTTGTAAGGTGTAAAGGGAGGGGGGTGGCTGTTTGATATCGATTAATCGATCTTGAATAATTAACAATGGGTCAATTGAATTGAAGGAAGGTTTTATACGTCTTTTACGCGATGGGGATGAAAGGTGCGATTAGATTATGCAAGTCTAAGTCAAGTAATCCCCCTAGACTTTGAACCTCCTTTGACGCCATCTGGGGAATCCTTACGAGTTTCCTATTTTGGACATTTCGAAAATTTGCGTTTTATGTCATTTTAATGGCCAACTCGTTTCGCTTCAATTGCAGTGAATTTCTTGGGCAACCTTGACCTTTTGACCTGGGTCAGGACGAACGATGTGACTCGGTAATACATTTCGATTCTGGAACGTGATACTCTTACGCATTTGCATAAGACTATCAATTACCAGGGCGTTGCCGGGTTAGTAATGTAAACTCTCGAGCTTACGTAATACACAGTATACACCTGTATACTGACATACCTAATCATTCATTAGAGGTGTACACGTAAGGCAACCTAATTGATTGTAACTTTGTTTGCTATCAGCACTGCAGTATCTCTTGATCAGTACAGTACAGTTACGTTACAGTACAGTGCAATATACAGAGAGAGAAAGAGAGAGAGTAAAATAACAGTACCAATCAATTGTCATCCCTAATAAACAAATTTGTCTAATTACATAAATCACCCGATTCAAAAAAATTCTAAATAAAATCTAATTCAAAAAACCCTGTTTGCCTTTGAAAAAAAAATCAGATCACTTAAAACAAAGTACAAGGTTGAAGAAGGGTGAAGAATCCAGTCCGAGCAATAACTACCCCACTTACCCCTACAATACAGCAAAAAAAAACATTCCCCGTTTAATCCTTTGAACCCTCATCCGAGGGTTAAATAAAACTATTAGTAATCCACCCTCAATTCTCCTCCACGACTACTGGATAATAATAACAAAAAAAAACTTAGAAAATCAAAATTTGAATTAACAACCCCTAATCCATAACTGATACCAGTATCGAATTTATCAATGCACACGTATCCATATGCTAAATCGCGTGTTCTATATTCACAGGTAAAATCGTAAATACATTTGATAGATATTAACACGGATCCCGCATTAGAATGTCATTATCGAAGGTGTACGTAATGGCGATACACGAAGTTCCCACAGTAACAATGCATTCCCTGGTAATTATTGTAGCCTTGTAGCTCCGGGTATCGGTTCATAGAAATGAATGCCCAGTGCAGTTCCACCACGTGGAGGATCTACCAGGTCGGGGCTTACAATAATTATCATAGTCACGATACATACCTACCTACGTGGGTACTTGACTCCCTCCCTCCCCCCTCCCCCCCTCTCTCTCTCTCTCTCTCTCTCTCTTTCTTTCATCTTGAACTACGTTCCTGACGTTGCAACATTTCAGTGACATCTCAAACCGTAGACAGCATCGTGCTGACTACGTTATTATAATTGCAAAGCGATGGCTACCCTGGCACATAGGTATATTGCTACGAGCAGAACTCTTAGGGAACACTCATTAAACAAGTTCATTATACGTGCTTCATTTAATCTTATATACCTGTGCATATATATATATACACACACATAAAACAAGATCATATACCTACGCGTGTAATTAGCCAGTAAGAAAATGATCGTTTACTCAGATTTCTCTGTCTCTTTAGCAATACGTATATATCACTGTTCCGAATGATTTCTAAGGGATGATTTAATGAGAAATCTTCTTTTTTTATGTAAAATTCTTGAAGCACTTGACGGTATTTATGGGGCTGTACCAGACGGGTATCTCGAATCTGAAGTTTACTTGCCGAGGAATAATATTTGAATTACTGGAATGCAGCGGAGACAAGGGGTGGCTTTGGAATGATCAAAGACACGTCTCTACCCTTGGCTTGTTAATAATTGGGCTCTGTGTGGATTGGATCTGACGTCATCTTCCAGGAGAAAGGATGGACCCTTGGGCTGTCAGGAAATCTGGGTTCTACGTCTGGCGCGAGAAGAGGATCCAAGGGGATGGACCTGTGCGAGGGATGCAAATTTAGGCCTCTTATATATATATATTTTTCTTTTCAGTGATCCTTTAAGAATCTTGACGTCTCTTGAATTTTATGGCTCTTACGTCACCCTCGTCTTACGCTTTCTGCTTTCGCTATCGTGACGCACGGGTAGCGGCTGAGCTTCTCCCTTATCGCGATAAACGAATACACTATAAATTGAAAGTTTGGATTTTTCTTTGTCAAGAAACCGAATATCAGTAATACATATTATTTTTATGCTCTAATATAAAAAAACATTCTTTTACAATTTTCATTTAATCTTTTTCCAACAGATCTACATATCTACCATTATAATATGATTGGGGGTGAGTTTACAGACTACATAGATTATATATATATATCAAAGAAGATCGAACGTTAAAGTTTCCAATGAGACGACAGGAGACCCCAGTGTAATAATGCTCGAAGCTTACGCACGCTAGATTGACTTTCGTAGTGTAATTCCAAGATGGCTGAAGGCAAGGGGGGAGGAAAAGGAGGAGGAGGGACCGACAGCAATGGCGTTACTCATGCAGCGATAAACGCCAGGACTTTTTCCAATATCGAAGTACTCTTTATCACGGATGCCTGCGGCCTCTCCTTTCTTCGATCCGCAAGCTACAAAACCCTGTCGAACCAAAGTATACTTATATATATACTTTCTACGTATATATAGCACCTATTCTTTATTATTTCTCTTTTACTTTCCCACCCTCATTTCTCTCGCGTCACACAGAGAAAAGCATGCTGCTGGGCAAGCACAACCCACGAAATACGAGGGTTGTGATACAGCTTCGGTGGATGATCGTCGATCCGAATATCCGCAGGCAGTTAAGAGAAAAAGCTCTCGAGTTCCGAAAGTGATTTCCATAAGGTGAAAAGTTTCTTCAGGCTACGCCGTTGGATACGTGCATTAGCGCGCGGACTTGCAGCGATCGTCGATTTTACAGGGTAAAAGGAATGAGGGTAGTGTCTTTCAACCCTCCATAGTCTCCTGGCGCCTTACCCTCATTTTCACGGCTATCTTCGGATCTTCGCAGGCGCTGAGAACTTTCGAACTTTCAAGGAAATCTTATATATGTGTATACACGTTATTCGAGGGCTCTTTGTTTGATGCCAAGAGCAAATTTGGTCCTGGTGGTCTCAGATACCGGGATAACCCCCCCCCCCTCCCCCCGATTAACGGCGTCGCATAAATAATTAACGTTTAAATATAGTGCTGCGATTAGGAAATGTAGTTACGGCAAGTAGATGATCGCGAATGGAAATGCTGTGTTAAGGTATAATATATGGATATATATATATTGTTTAGGTACCTATATATCTTTAAGGGTGAAACGTGTCCCGGAATGACGTAAGATGGGGGTAGCTACGTGACGTGATGCCGGGTTTGAAACTCGACGCGATTAATGAGGCGTGAGGTTGCCATCTGATGAGAGGATAAATACATTAGGCGTGCGTAAAATTGACAATTCTCATGTAAATTTCTTAATTATATCTGAAGGAAGGAAGAAAGTGGTGGTGGGGGGAGAGAGAGAGGGGAGGGAGGACGAGACAGTTAGGTTAGGGGTTGTCAGAACGATGCTGGCTGCTGCACGAAAAGGGGTCGAAGGAAAGGAGTCAGTAGAAACTGAATCGGAGTTCCAACACCCAAAGGTGTAATTGACTTTGATAATTAGTTGAATTAGCACTGACTGTACACGAGGGATCCTGGTTGGTTTCCTTTTCGCGTGGCATCTAATCAAAGGGACTTTTCAGTCTTATTCCTTGACTATTTTTAATCTTTGAATTAAATAACTTTTGAATTGGAGTATATCGATTAGATCGATGATATCGATCGACAGTCGATCCATCGAATAAAATTTATCGTTAAATCATGGCTGCTTGGTAATTCGACTACGGCTGATTAAATCTCGTCCTCGTTATAACAGCTTCCATTATCCTTCCAAGAATCGAGGTCAAAGTTCACGTCGTCTTGATACAACGTGAACTTGCAGTTTAAACGGGTCGAAGAATAAACGTAGAAATTCCCCCGCGGTTTTCTCAAGGGAGAAGTTGGCCGCTTATGGCGGCTGTCCTTGTCGGCTTCAACGTGAAAACGGAGAGGGAAGATCTTGATGAAGCAGAAAGAGTAAGAGGAAGAGAATAAGATTAACAGGAGTAACTTCAAGTAAAAGTGCACGTCCCTAGAGGGGGCAAGGGCCTTGGCACCTTCTAATATTCTCGTATTCTATCTGCGCTTTACGAGTTCATCTCGAAACACTTTGTTACGTAATAAAACTTCCTTCATCCATCCTGGAATCACGTAGGAATTATTCAGTTCGGTGAAAAATTTACTGGTTCGTTTACGAGCAGATATGGACCCGAATTACTTCTAGGGGCGCGGACTTCATAACCCCCCTTGACTACTCGCAGCATCCGCGAAGACGTGATTGGTTCTTCGGTGTAGATCACTAGCTTATATATATATACACACACATATCATCTCAGATCTCGCATCCCACACTGGATGAAAATATAGTACGATCACGTTTATTTTTCGCCCTGCAACAAACCCGGGTGCCTGTATGCATTAACCGTTGTTGGAAAAGGATATTACGCGGGCATCGATCATTTCGCCATCAATACCCGACACTGAATTACGATTCAGCATCCATGGTTAATCAGGATGCTCGACAAGAAATTCGCACCTGCTATTGAACCGTTGGCATTAATAAGTATCGATATCAGGATTTGCCGATCAGGTATAGGTAGTCAGCATTCCTCAAAATCTCAGAGGTAATTAAGATCTCTGATCGAGTGAAAAGAGCACCGACGTAATCTACTATATATATACATACATATAACTGTGATATACAAGTCAGGTTAGGTAAGCCGTCAGGTATGCAGTTGCAAGGTATAGGTTATAATCGCAGGTGAAAAGTATGCCAGACCTGCATATAAAAGTATGAGGACAGCCACGGCACGTAAACTCGACGAAGATACATATTATACGTTGGAGGTTAATGGCATATTGCACGTAATGGCGGAGCCGGTAGCCAGGCTGAAATCAATAATTACGATAATAGGGTTACAGTAACCGTACCGTAACACGTTTCGGTGGACGTGATTTAGAGGCTGACAATCCCAGCAGTGCAGCCTACCTCCTTCTGTCCACAGTCCAAGCATGCACCGTCCGAGCTTATTAAACTTGATGGAATCGGGGTGAGAATCGAGCCACTCGATCTATGGCGGTTCTCTTTTTCTTTTCGAGAGACACAGGCGGTTACGTATATTACCCGGAGTCGTGACAGAGTTTGATATACGTGTAAGATTGTAATTGCAGTGGGTATTTTTATTGCGCGAATATATCAGAAACGTCCTACGGATGTCCCGCGTGGGACTTTGTTCGCCAGCGAAAGCATTACGGTGTGTCGATATGACGTTTCAGCGCCAACTTCATTGCCAATCCGCACCGTGGCGCTGCGGACGCTCCGATGCTAATGCACGATTTCACGACGCTATAATATCGCTCGGATTTATCAAGGCCTGACCACAATAAATTCTTATCGCGGAATTTAATAGCATCCCTACGTACTATATACGAGGAGCGAGTCATTGTGCACTTAGCCGGGCGTCTCGTATATTACAATTACTTCAATGGACGATGCATGCGGCGATCACAGTCAATAATGCAACAGTCTCGCGAAAGTGGGGACGCCGCGACGTCAGAGAGAACGAATTTACGACGCCGCCGTCGCACGCTCTCCTCTCGGCTTATTTTACTCCGTCAGACGCCTCGGATAAACTTCGAACTTGATAAATCGCTCTCGCCACTACCTGTACGCGAGAGACGCTTTATGAGGGACGCCATGACAGTTTCGTTCGAAATTACTAGGCGGAATTTGTCCTATGGATTTTGGAGGTTAGTTTACGTTATTAGGTGAAAAGTTTTTTTAATTATCAGCGCTCCTTTTTTTAATTTCACACTAATATCCTGCTCACTGGTTTATATTGTGGTAGGAAATATATATTACTGTTTACGTCCAGTACCCAGTGCACTTTTGAACTTCTAACCGACATTTTGGAGAACTCCACGCGTAATTAGCGCGACCGGAAGTCTCTAGTACGTTAACGTTTTCTGAACACAGTGGGCTCGGAGTTGGACGAGAAACCCAACGGTAAAATAGGTCTTTAGGACTCAATGGCAAGATTTCCTCATCCACCCCTCGCCATTCCCCCCTAAAGGGCTAAAGGTCTAATGGCACTGCGTTATTACAGTCAACGTAGATTGTTTATGAAAATTAGGGACGGCTCGCGCTTCGTTGAATTTCCCGCTTCTGTGACTCTCTTCCCGACTCGTTGGACTCAGTGAAAGGAAGTCGCAGAATCTATTTGCAAAGGGGCATCCGAGAGTGGATTATAAGAGAAGTAGTAAAGAGCTGTTGTAAATTTCAGCACTAATTGTAATTAATTTGCATCGTTCAGTGATCAATGAAAAAGAGAATATTAAATTGTGCGAGGAAAACTATTTAGGAATGAAGTATTTTTAAATTTACTCTATCCATAGTGTACTGCTTCCCGCTTAGCAGTAGCTGCATCGCGACTGAAAGTGACTACTCGTTTGCTGAGTAAATCGAAAAAGTTTAACAACTTTCGAAGCGTGCTGTAGCATCGACTAGGAATCGATATAAAATTTTCTTGAATACAAGTATGAGAAAGAATACAAGATTTTCTTATTTTTATTCGATCTTTTATCATTTATTAGAATAATGTCTATGGTTTCCATGGGGTACGCTATACGCTATATTTAAATACATTTTATCCCATAATTTCTCGAAATTTGTAAATGAGTTCTCCTACAAGCCAACTGACAATAATAACCCAGTGAATTGTCGGTTAGTGGCTAAATCGGAAAAGTTGAAGGAAACTACAAGGGGAAATGAGAGAAAGAGAGAGAGAAAGAGAGAGAGAAAGAGAGAGAGAAAGAGAGAGAGAGAAAAAGGAAGAAAGTTGAATAAGAAGATGTTGGTCTGTATCTTAGGAGGGGAGTTGTCCCGGCGAAATCGGAAAGCCGAGCGGACTCGAGACCGAAGTTTCCCGAACTTCGAAGAACTCGGATTAGTTTTGAAGTAAGGAATATGTTTTAGTTTACTCCGGCGCTAGAATGAAACTGTGAAATGTTGATAAACTCCTTGGGAACTTCGTTATTAAGCCTGGGGTAAACGGAGTTAATTTCAGTTTTTCCCAGCCACCTCGACGCCCGGCGTCGAATCGGCGTCGATGACTGACCTGTCATTACCGGTAACGCTACGATCCACCATTTAAAGACTAATTTCTATTACAACCCTTATATTATCTTAGCCATCCGCAATCTTTATTATTTACGTAATAAAACTTCATCTGCTTCCCGATCCTCCAATGTAATTTAAACGTCGGTTTAAAGGTGTCGTTCACACCTGACGAATTCACAGTCTCCCTCTTATATATGTATATACGACTCGTGCACTTTTCTCATTCGCTATTGACGATCAGCTGTTCGACTTAATGACTCGCGTCGAATTGATGACTTTCCTGCGTCGAATCGCAGTAAACTCGCTGTAGTTACGCTCGATGATTTTACTTAAATTAGACAATTTGCCGACCCGTGCTTCAGCGCTGTTACGCATGACGTGGATACTGAAAAGGAGGGGTCGAGGGGGGGGGGGGGGGATGAGTTGTGTCACTACCTTACGACGTGCGTACGAGCTCCTCTAATGAAACTTCCGGATCATCAATTGTCTCTCACTTGAAGGGTTTCTGGGTAATTTTATCCAGAGAATTCTTCAATGGGATTTAGGAGACACGAAAAATTTTACGGATATTAACGTTTCGAGATCGATCGTAATTAATCGTGTTATCATTTAATGATTTCAGATAAATTTCACGCGTAAACCTTCGATAACGTTAACGCACACCGTGGACTTAATGCAATTGCATTTTATTACGACATACGTGACAAGGATGCTTAAGTATCCTTGTCAGGTATGTTTTTCATGCAAAATGCACTTTACGTCGTTATCATAAAAAATGATAATCCGATGATTGGATAATCTCGAGTAATAGATCCAGCGTGCGCCAAGGTAATCGATATTTAATGAACACCTTGCGTAAAAGGTATAACCAGGCGTAGCTTTATTAATGATATAATTATTCGCCACAGGGTGAGTCCTTCGTCCGCCATGATGGCCCCGTGCGAAATGTCATCGATAGAATAATTTATAGATAAGAACGAATGCAAGATGACTATAAAATACAAGCATATTACAGTGGGTGTACGATAATGATATAAAAGTCCCCAGATAATATTCCCTAAGAAATTATTATTGATCCCGACATTTTTTTCCCCCAGGGTGCGCATTTAGCCGGAAGTATCCCTTACTACTTTTTTTCGTACTTTCTACGTTTTTTTCTTTCCTTCTTCCTTCCCTCTCTCTCTCTTCCTTTATATCGCGCAGCACGAAGTCACAAAGCTTTCGTATGTATGAGATTATACTCTTGAAAGGGTTTATCCATTTTTAGGCACTGCTCCGCGGCATACCGGAGTACCTTATTCTCAGGGAATGCAGGGCACTCCGCCATTTACGGTTATTCAAGGAAACAGCGATATTTTACCTTTCCGGCTTCAAGGTTTAGCGATTTATTTTCCTACGGCTGCGACCTTTGAAAATTCCAAAGCTTCTCTCCTGGACACTTTGCACGCATACCACGGACAGAGCTGGCTGCCTCCAGGATATTTGTTATTTCATGGAAAACAATATCCACGAGCTTTGGAAGTCGTTGCTTTTTCGAAAAAAAAAAGAAAAAAATACCTTTAACGTTACTCGTATACCTCTCTTTGTTTATCACCCACGAAATTCTCTCCTGTCTCTATTTTCCTTATTTTCCTCTATACACGTATACATAGGAATTGCCTTTATCTCTTTCTCCCTTCTACGTTAATACCCTATACCCTCTGTCCTTCCTGTACTTATTCGATTATCCGCCATGTGAGAGCTCTGGACTCCCCTGCTCCGTCAGAGAGTATTCGAGTAAATCAGATAATTGGAAAGCAAACAGTAAATGCGGAAAGGCACGCAGCTACGAATCCTACCGATTTGGCAGAGATCGTAGCAATCAAAGTCGAATTCACTTATTTCGGTAGCCAAGGTATATATACGTATACAGTCAGTGGTGTTAGAACCGAGGAAAAAGGCCACAGGGTGATTTCTACTTCGAATTCAAAGCACACCTGGTGTTCCAAGTAATGAAATGTTCAATCGTTTCTCCGCAAGTTGTTCGATTGCCGGCGCAAAAGAGCTGTACGAGGGAAGTTCGAATCGGCGGGTAATTCAAATACGATCAAAGAGCTACCAACGAAATATATACACGCATATATATTTATATACGAATCTATTTTTTCTCTTTAATTCACTTCGTAAAGTCCCTATGGAATTTCTCATCGGAATTCTGTATGGAAATAGAAATTCGTACGGGGGGTTCGGTTTTTCAAACTATTTTCAAAAGAAATTTCTAAAAGGAACAGGGCCACCAATGTATATTACATCCGGTTTCAATTCCACTCGTTCCGTATCCCAATATAACCGTCTCTTACATAACTAGCTGCATATGCAGATACAGAGCGTGTATCGTATTCTGCCAAATGGCAAATGGCGAAATTTCATTTGCTATGCACTCGGTAAGGGGCTGCACTCTGGAACTCTTCTTACTAACCCAACCCCTTTCCCCCTAACCCTAAGTCTGGCTACTTGCCGACTTTCCATCCTGTGGACTTGCTGACTTGCCGACTGGTGTCTGGCATTCCTTCTTTATACTTGCTTCAACTTTACTATATACCTTTCCTTTACTTTCCTTTACTTTACTCTCTTGGTTGCACATCCTCCCCCACTTTCCTCTTCTCCTTTACCTTTTTCCTTCTCTTCATCGGTTCCCTGCTCAACGGCTCACGCAATCCCTCTTACCAACATGGGAGGGTGGGGTCCCGGCTAAGCTTTTCGATATTATGAATTCATACAAGTATTCTCCGTCTAGCGGGAAGATATATCTCTGTGGCTGAACAAACAGAGCGTCTCCAGGTATAATCTCGGAAGATGAATGAAATTACTCCAGTCTCCGTTTGAATACTTAAAATCCGTAGTTGGACGCAGATCGCGCATGCGCCTTAGTCCTTTACTGCATCAAAGTGCAACCGGACTTGCATTTGTATGCAGTCGGCGAATGGTCCAGACTTATAACCACAAGTATTATTCTGAAATATGATACCAAATAGTATCATTGGCCTCGAGTTACGTGCGGGTCGCGTCGCGACGCCGGTTACGGCTCGCAAGTTCGTAGACTGTGCGCATGCGCAGATTTGATACGCTGTTCGTAGCGGGAAAATAGGAAAGAAATATTTTTTTAAAAATTCTTTGCAAAGTTGCACTTTTTTTAAAACGATGTTCCCTATTTTTTCAAAGGGACTTGGGAGGCGCGAGCGTGTTACTTGAAGGGGTGAGCATAATTTTTGAAAATTTTCCAAAAATTATCTCTACTTGAATCGCAAGCGTATGAGGTTGCTTCGCGAAAAATTTTCATTATTAATGCTACATTGCGTAACTACTTTAATATTAATATCGATACCAGTGGGGCTGCTTTCACGTAAGCTCCTGGGCATTAGCGTGATGTATGACGGCTACACTACCAAGCTAAGAGGGTTTCCAATGACTTATAGCTATTAGGGACTTGCACGAACATTTCTGAACGAGTCTATGGTAATTCCAATTTCCAATAATCGTTCGTAATACAAAAACCGAAAGGCTGCCGAATACATAGCCTTGCGTTATATGCCCCTGGTTGGGACGCATAGACTTTACCTTTTCTATTCTTGGCCCGGATGCCGCTTGGAAAGTTAATAAAAATAAAGTTCCTGCACTCGAAAGTTTTACCACTTGGGACATTGAGCGCGTGATTTCCTTGCGGACCAAAAGGTATTATTTACTTGTCTAGGCGGTAACGTCGTTAATCTCGTTTTTAATAAAGTCGCCAATTTTTCAGGAACGCTGCGCCAACTTCCTGTTACTGGCTATATATACGTATATATATATACACACCTATTGTATATGTATATATATAGTATTTCGAGGTTTCGTGGCTTTACAACGTGGCGAAAAGTTTTACTCTGATTATACTCCCAGTGATTTTACTTGATTAAGCGATAGTGCCAAAAGGGCAGCAACTTGTTGCCAGTTTTGTAATGAGACAACGGAACCTCATCCTCCTTTGAATGACTTACTGATTAAGGGTACTTTATATTAGCGAGTGCCACGAAAAAGCTGGAGTATTTCTAAAGCACGCAATAAGGCTTGTACGCGAGTGAGATACCGCGGGTGTGTGTATGTATATATATATTTCTCTGTGACCGCCATTGCCATGGAAATGAAATGCTGAAAGTTTAAATATCCAACGGCGTAGGCCAAAGAAGGAGGGCGTTACTGCAAGCCCGCAAAAGCATTACTCAGAACCACGAAACCCATTTGTAACCTCCCACTAGCAGCAATTAGCATAAACGTTTGTTTATCTCGTCGACATTTTTAGCCAAACTTATTATTCCTTCTTTATGGACACAAAGCTTTTTGCAAAGTCCCAACGTTCAACTGAGTTTAAGTTTTTTTTCTGGTTACTTAAAAAATTTTTTTCCTCAACTTCCTACATCCCTTTTTCGCGAAAGTTCGATGGATATAAAAATTACGTAAAATGAGGATGATGGATTACGTTTGAACTGCCCAAGAATCACGTCTATATCGACTGATACTTCGTTTCCGTTTTTATGAATAAATGCCTGCCACGCTTTCCGAATGAAAAGTCATTTTCCTACGTTCGCGGGAAAACTTTTCAAGTTTTAACGAGTGCTTGGTGAAGTGGACGAAAAGTATGAGATAAAACAATGATAAATATTTTGACAGAATTTTTATAAAATCCAAGCGTTTCTCGGTGGTTCGAAATTCGTATTTGTAGGGTAAAAAAATTTCTTTTTTCTTCAGGGTTAAAATGCAAAATGAATTATAAATGAAAAAAAAATGGTGTGTTCACTAGGTCTATTTATAAATGCATACCTAGTAACGTCCTCAAGATTATGCATATACGACGCAACTTGAAGGATAATCAAGCTTATCCTTCCTGCTTATCTCCATGGCTGATTGTGGATTCGCAATGAGGAATTTTTTTTTCTTTTTGACGTCTCCTTCTCTCGGCTGCAATTCTACAAAGTTTCCAGGATCGTTTCATCCTCAGGAAAGATAAAGCTCGGCCCGGAAGCCATGCTCCGAAATGCGTCGCATTTGAAAGGCAATTTCATATGGAACAATTTGTCAGCATGATAAATCACGCCAAGTGGAGCACATTTGCATTGAAGGACTCGAGGCGGCCTTTATGTCGCAGAGTTATATTGTTCCTGGGGCCATGACACCGAGCCCCGGGCATCAGGTACCAAGTCTCGCCCTGCCCTCATCTACCCACGACACACCTGGAACTTTCTACGAATACCATATATATATAGTTCAAGTCTTCGAGACACGCGATCCTTCGTGCAGGAAAGTGGGATCACCCTGTATTACAAGAATAGCTCATTATTAGAGTGGCAAACCGAAAACTTACAGGAAATACACAGGGGGTAGACAGGTCAGTTATAAAAAAACGAATGACAGAACGAAGCACGAATAATAAAGGACTGAAAAAAAATTATAACGAAAACTGAATTTTCTTACGCGATCAGTCATTGGACGACGATTTCATTAGAGAAATTATTTTGGTTTTCCATTTTTCGCGTGTCCGTGAGACTCGATGGAATTTTCGATTCGCTTGTCTCTTTTGAAATTTTTTTTTTTTCCCGAGTCCACTGAAAAACTACGCCGAAGTGGCGAGATTCAAAAAGAATTTAACGCACGAACTTCCCTGAAATGGACCGGTGGGGGATGGATGTGAAACCAAAAAAATGGAAAAGTATTGGGGGTGATAAAAGTACAGGCTTCCACGAGGAGGATGGCTTTTAAATATTCACAGAATGTTCAACGCGTCGCGACGCCACTAGCTACGTCGAGAACGCTACTTTCAACGCGCTGAGTACTGGGGAAAAATGTGGGGGGTTGAGGGGTGGTAGCTTTTGTATCCCCGCGGGCGTACATACTTTCTCACGTGTAGGAAACGCTTTTCATTCGCCTTTGCGAGAGACACGAGTTTTTCGTATAATTTTACATCCGCTTCTCTCATTAAAGCGATCGATAAAGATTCGTCCCCATGAAATTTTCTCTATTTTCCATTCCGCCCCAAGAGGAAATAAATTAACAATAATTTCAATAATCATAACGACCAAAAAAATCTAATTGAAATCAATCTCAAGCATACGCAAAAAAAACTGCGAAAGGACACCCTTAATAAATATCCAAACCGAAATCCAAATTGCGTCGAAGTGCGAAACTGTCGAAGCAGGTGATTTTCCGCGAAATAAAATTCGCCACGAGTCAAACAATGGTAGCAATTGCGCGGGGACACTTTCGACTGTGTAAATTCGAGCCAATTGCAGATCCCCCTCCCCGGGGCATTGTTTCCGTGAACCTCCAAATGCGCAGAGCCGAATCAACAGAATCAACAAGAGTCACGTGCCAATCGCCGATCCAGAATCAGCCGACGGACAATTTCAAATCCAGTTTTGTCTCCGGCTGGAACGCCCGTATACCGTACTATTTACGTCCCCATGAATTTCAGTACCCTCGGGATCAGCAAGGGTTGCCACAGGAATCACACCCAAAATCCGAGACAAGGTGATAAATCAGACAACGGATCCTCCACCAAATCCCAAGATTCTCCAGTTGGATGAGCGAACAGGTAGACATATATATATACACACGTATACCCATATAATGTTACATATTCACCATTATCCTGACAACGGGGGTACGTAAACTTTTGCATATACATACATATATATAGCTATATTAAAATTTTGAATAAATCATCCATCGATCAATCACTCTAGCTAACTATCATATAAATAAAGTAACGGATCAATGAGATTCAAATAGACGTATATATATTTCGCTATGGTACGTGTATAAATCTATATCTATACATCTATCCCTTAAATGGTAATTCGAGGAGTTGGCGAGAAGGAATAAAGTACCCCGGGGAAGATTCACGCATTATCCAGGACGTATCTGGACCTAACTATTAACGTTCAGCAGGGATCGCCAGTGATCGGAGTTGCGATAAAAAAAAAGAAGAAGAAAGATTTGCGATTCCGATGGATTTATCGCGGAAGGCAGAATGAGCGTTACGGCGGTAGCGGGATCGTGATGTTTCAATCCCAGAGGATATCGTACCAGGAAATAAATATACGAGCGCATCGAGGCCGACTCACGCTATCGTAATCGCACGGCTACGAAATACATCGACGCGAATGTAAATTCCAATGTAAGCAGTGGCGTGTCGCGCGGCCATTAAGGCGTTATCGCGCTGTTAATAAAATGGTAGAAACTTGGGTAGCCATGAGCGGGAGCGTTAGTAGGTTGAAGATCAGCCTTGTGAACGAGCCCTTAATAAAATCTGAAAATTGAGTGGAGCGCATTGCGTTACAGCCTTGCGAGAGAATAGGTAATCCTGGGAATCTCCCTTCATTTTTTTAAATATAATTAAAAAGATGGGCGAAAATTAGGAATTCAAAAATAGGGGACGATTAGAAGAGGCGATGATTTTTGTAAAAATTTATTGATAACGGGTCGCTGCAATACGGTGACTCGAGGGTGAATTTAGATTTTAAAAACTCTGAATTAACCTCAATTTTCGTGGAACCATTCGAATACAGGAAACTACCCTTGGAAGCTGTAAATACCTTTGGTGGATTCACTACCCCGTTAAATGCGAGGGTTAAAAGGCAATGGGGGGTTTTTATGTGCATTAGCAGCAGGGTATGGCAGTGGTCCGAAGGGGTTGTCATCGGAAGCGTCAACCAACCCCTTCCACTGTTTGGTTTATATATGGGTTAGGTCAGGTAAAGGGAGGACCGTCGAATGATTAGTTTTTCGAATGTCTAGTCTGATGGACGTGAGTTTAGCCAGACGTGCGCAGCACACGGCGCACGACGTATGGGACAGCACACGTAGTGCGGATCACACAGCACATAGAGCATGTATACACAGTATATATATATATACACACATGGAAGGTATAGTGACCACCCCTAAACGTTATACTATACTATAGTGACACGTAGGTACAGTATATGCCTATAGAATACATAGGGGTTGGTCCCTGTCGCGAATTTCAAGTAAGCGTGAATTTGCAAAAACTTTAAAGCGATAAAATACTCGTGGACGTTCTCTATAATTAAATGGTTTCGTATTATGGGGTTGAAAAAAAAATGAAAGAATTTAAGCATTTGCCATAGCCAGAGAGCGATAGTATGTGTGTATATATATCCCCTATAGGAGAAGTACATGGACAGGAGGGTTGAAGAGGGAAATCTTTGAAAGTAGAGGAAACAGCATTCGCGAATGGTGTGGGCATCCCTTCCATGGACCATTAATGTCGGGCTGTGTACAGGGGTTGATATCCATGGTATATCCCCTAAGCCAATGTTTAAAGGATACATGATCACGACGATCGTGTTTGGATCTTACGAAAATATTTACCGTTATACGAAATTTCAATTAAACATTCATACGACGTCATTCAATTATTTTCAAGTAACAATCATCGCTTGATTTATCATTTCTTATCAATTGAACTACGATTCGACCGACTACTGCACCTTTAATGCAATCACAGAGAAATACAAGGTCCGTATCTCGTTATGAATAGCTTATAATTTAATTTTAATCATGTACCGGCTGGAATTAGCATATTCAATCTGTTAAGGAAATTACTTCCGACGCCGCTTCATCCCGATGGTAAAAAAAAAAAGAAAACAGAAAATCAAGTGAGCTAATGCGCGTGCCAGTATTTCATGGCGTTTTAAATGGCGATTTGCCTGGCGCGTCAGGTGTACGTATATACCCTGGCTTCAGGTAATTTAATAGACGAAGGTTACTCGGGGTGAAGAGAAACGAGACAGGAACCGCGGGTGGTAAGGAACCTATAGATACGCGTTAAGAAACCCGGATATCATTCCGGTATGATCATCCTACCAAAAAGTGGTTGCCCTTTTACGGCAAGTCACGAAATTTCGAAATTAAAAATGATAATTATCACCGTTACGAAAGTTACTGTCACGCGATCTCATTACGTAACTCGTCAAAGTCGAACAATGAAGATAAAAAAAAAGTATATTCTCATAACCTCTCTGATACGTGCATAAGTAGTTTAGAACTTTATTAATTCTGAAAGATGAAATTTTATAAAGAAAAGTTTTAATTGGATGCATTAAGAATTTGATAATTTATAGTGATATTAGTCGTTAAGATATATATATGTATATTAGGTTTGCGATAAGGCTTCAGATAATATTGATACGATGAAAATATTGGAACGTTAATTAACTATTTATTTTATGACGTCGTATACGTTTGATATCTTTTTTTTTTAATCGAATCGAAGCTTTTAACCCGCGAGCATAAGGGTGGATAGGGGTAAGCTATGATAATATTCGAGGAATCTCGTAATAATTTCATTCTCGTCTTTTAACTTTCAATGTGACGTTCAATCGAACGTTCTACAAATAAGGGTGGAGAGACATGGCAGCTTTCGAAGATTAAAAATAACTCTCGCCACTTTTCGAGTCTTTGCGAATGCTCGAATAATAAGAGTGGAGGGGTCAAGGGGGTTAGGAGGGATGGGGGGTGGAGGGTGGTTAAAGAAGAGAAAAACAATGAGCACTTCGCTCCTTATTTCTTTAGCCGGTTCTTCCCGTAGGATAAAACCACCTGAACAGCCAATGGGGAAGGTAGCGTCGCTTTCAACGTTTGAAATATCAGCCAATCACAGAGCGAGGAAACAACGCGATCTTCGCCGTTGAATTCGCTATGCAAATCTATCAGAACAGATTGGCAACCCTGCTTGTAATCTGACCCTCTCTCCATTTCTCTACTTGGCTAGATTCACTTTCGGCACTTTCGCTCGATTAAACTTCCCTAAAGCAAGAGGGATAAAAGTTTTAGTCTGTAAGTTTACACGGAGTTCTTTTAAAAGAGAGAGATAGAGAGAGAGGTAGAGAGAGAGAGATAGAGAGAGAATGAACATGAAAATAGTTTCAAAAGAAACTCGATACAGAAACCATATGAGATTGAAGAGTATCTGTTATTAAAAGAAAAATTGAATACTCACATATCACGTTGATGATTATATTAAATCATCTTGACAGGATCATTAATAATCCCTTACCTGAAACATAAATGACGAACGTCTATAATTAGCGAAAGATTGAGAGGTTGAATATTGAATTTCGAAATAGATTCATGAAATTTTCGGTCCAGTACTGGAAAGCCGAAAGGGATGAAAATTTAAATGACATTTAAATATCCTCTTGGCTCTTATATAAAACAGGACAGGGGTTGATTCCTCGTAGAAGTTCGAGCAGACGGATGCGATAAAGTCCCGCAGGTATAAAATGGGGTGACACCAGGATCGCTGGAGGCTTCCATAGATAAGGGTGAGTTTAGTCACTTTACCATTAGCAATCCTCTGCACCCTCACGTACCACGACAACCATCCCTTGGTAGATCAAGAAAAACGTTCGCAGTCGGACAGAGTGTCGACTTGGTACATCAAATGGTTGTAAAGGGGTGCAATATTTCAGGGTGGAAAATTGCATTGGTTGCGCAGAAAATCGTTAACGAATTTCGCGCCAAATTCAAGGGAAGCTCTAGCTTCGACCTTGGAAGTCGGATTTGGCAAAGTAGGATCGACAGAAAGATTTTCGCGATATCGAATGGCATCGTGCCAGGACTCTATGGCCTCAATGAGATAAATATATATATATATACACAATATCTATATACATAGATAATCAATAAGTCGAAGACACAAATATAGCATACTCCACTCTTGGTCATTGCCAAAGTACAAAAAAAGAAGTTCAAAGAAAAAAAATACAAGGAAACGCTCCTGCCTTTTGTTCTGACTGTATTCAATAATTCACGTGTCCGGTCCACTTTGCCATCTCATGCGTGATTTATGCTTCTTTTTTTTCTTTAGAGAAGCCACGTAAAAATATATGCCTCGAGGGAGATACTGGCCGCATATAGGAGATTGAAATAATATCGCCTTATGCGAGTCATAGCTTAATCTTTCTGATATGTGAGTCTGTGTATATATATATTGCTAGGTTAAAAAAATAAGCAGAGAGAACGGGGCGCGTTTATAGTTATTTTGGCAATCGCAGGATGAATTTCTTTAAGGAATATATATTTTCTGGAAAGAATCGTTCCTTTTCCTGTTCGACGATAAATACTGCAGAGAATAGCGGCTAGTGTGTTGGTCCAGCGAAGATCTATGGAGCGTTACTTTTTTTTACGTTTTTCTTCTTTTTTTTTCTAAAAACCCCTTCCACGCGGTTGAAAACGAGGAAAAGCAACGGGCATCGTACATTTTCCAAATTGCTTTCGAATTTCTGTAGAATTCAGGGAAACGACTATCGCACCGTATAGTTACGTACGTACGGAAAGGAACGAGTGAAAATCCATGTTTTTTTTTATTCCCCCCCTAAAACTAGATTTTAATCCGTGCTCGGCGCCATTTTATCAAGATCCCTATTCCGCTGTCTGACCGCAATATTCTCGAACGTGCCAAATTGTTTCGCTTCGCGTGGAACGACCTCTTCCACGAGGTTTTGTCTACCCGGGAAATCTAAACAGGAGAAAATGGAGCGAACCCCCTGCTTCCCCACCCCATCAGTTATAGAGAGCATTCGTTGTAACTCTCCATTCTCTATGCGTGTAGCTAGAATTTCAGATAGTGGTTGGGAGGGGGATGAAAGTGAGAGGGGATGAATTGAAATGAGATGAAATGGAATTGATATAGAAATAAAAAAGGGAAAGAGTAACTAAGTTAGCAAGAATAGGGTATATCTTTTGATTTTATTCTCAAACTATATGGACTGTGCGTTATTTTATACCCAGTATATATATACTTATGATAAAGACATCTATCTTATCGATCATCTCTATAGATCCGTTTTAATATCTTCTTGATCTACACGAAATTACAGTGAACAGACTCTAGCCATTTAGTATCTACATTACCGACCGCGATATCGTAATAACGTCTATGTACGATAATTGACCGCGCAATGGTCAGACGGTGCGTAATAACTGCTCGACTCGTAATTGAACGAAAATTAATTAACTTCCGACAATAAATCGTAGGATCTATACAAAAATGATATCTGATACTCTGAAAATTATTTCTCCTCGCGTAGCGTGAAAATTCAAAAACTTACAAATTTTTTCTTTTAAATACCAAAAGATAAATGCCACGCCTATCAACCCTTTATAAACACTCGTAATTAAATGCTTCTCTATTTCCAGTGCACTTGCACAATTCATATATGCAGTATCAAATGTTCACAGCGTAAAGGCCGCACGAGTGGTACGTGGAATGCTCCACTTTCCGCATGAACGAAAAATAACTTCGTTTACCTACCCTCGAGTGGAGTACTAATTTATCGTTTCAATGGATACTTGACTCAGTGATTTAGTGACGGCAGATACGGAAATCAATGCTAAATGAAGTCTCGATACCGAACACGTGGGACACGTTTCAATAACGATCTGGCAATGGACCTGAGTAAAGATGCTGGAAATAGAGTAAAATAAGGAGAGGATTGGGGGGGGGGGGGGTGTGAAATAAAGGATCGATTCTCATGGTCAATGATTTTCTATTACGTCGACCATTGCTGCACGAGAACGTAATTAAAAAGGACTAGGTACAGTCTGATTGCAGTAAGATTCGTAGATTGGCTAAATAGTCCGATTAACGAACGTAATTGATCGTTAAAAAGACAGTGATACGTTAATCGATCTTGAATCGTGCGACAACGATACTGCGTGGATACGCAGAAAATTGTTGCGAATAAAACAATAAAGCGTGATTAAAATTATTTTTTAAGCATCGCTGAAACGACTCCCATGGAATTTCTCCGAAACAAGGTTATTCGCGAAAGACGAAGCGCGTAACGGAATTGAATTCTCGGGAAATTTCGGAATTTTAGTAATTTCGTTTCTGTATAATTTTCACGGCGAGATTAAGATTATTTCGCATATTTCCGAGTAAAGGCATGCGTACCTAGTATATACCTGTCGAAGAAAAAGTGAATCCCTCGCTTACGGAGATAACGCTTTAATTAAGGAATGATCTGTCGTTTATCAGTATGTTGAAAAATATTACGTATTATTAACCCATTTGCATCATGACTCTACTGAAATTTCTGTGTTCAAACATCAGGGTCGTTCAACTGATACGCTTGGCCCGTATCAGTAATCCGCGCTCGGTGATAAGAGACGATCGTCATGGGCCGAATATTCCGCTTACGGATGCAAATGGGTTGAAAAAGTTCGTTATGCCAATTGATAATTTCAACGAACGTCAAACTGTCATGGCAGCACGATCGCAATAATTGTTCTTAATTCGTTCAACGTGCCGAACAATTATCCATGTAGCAGAATGGACGACGGGCAATTAAAAGGAGCACTTTAATCCTTTGATATGGACAAACTGGAGTCTGTTATTCAACTTGGCAATTAACCTACATTACAATGTAACTGGACTACATGAATAGGGTAACTACGTTATTCATTCGCATAATTACTCGTTCAATAGTTATACAGTACATATAGCATATATGCTATATGCTATAATATATCATATATGCTATATGCTATAATATATCATTCAAAGGGATTTTGAAATACCACCTGATGACAGCGCGTCCATTTGCTTTCTATAAATTTCTATGATCAAATAATCTTCGCTCGTAGCAACAGTCCTGAATAACCCTGTACATATAAATATGAACAATTGTCCATATTTTATGACGCAACATTGCTTTTATCTGTCAGTTTGTCAAATAATTATTTTTGGCATCTGTAATCCGTCCTGTATAACAGTGCATCCGCTTGCACTTCCCCTGATTGTTATGCATATACCATATGAAAGAGCCTGTACATATATGGATACGAGTATGCCTTTAGTGGAAAGTGAAAAACTCGTATGAAAACTGATATATATATATATACTTTCTAAAGATAGATATACGTATATCGGTAGATATATCGACAGGGAGCAGGTGCACTTGTGAACAGAGCCTTAGGATACATTTGAATTTTACAAGGGGTCGTGCGGGGTGGCGTCAGATTCGCAATATATGAATTATAAAAAGCAATAAATAAATTACGTCAGGGACTTTCTTGCAAATTATCCGATAGAATATATTATTATATTTCAGTGATTTTCTTCCGATCAATATTACACCGGAGTGTATAATAAAAAGTCGATCGCTTCTTGAAATACGTAAATCTGGAGCGTGCCGTGTGTGTATGGGAACGTATGAGGTCATAGGGGTAAACTTGAGGGGTGTATAAAAAAGTCGGTTTAGATAAAATTTATGAAGCCATTAGTTATAAATAAGATTCTAGTAAAAAAAAGGCACAGAGAAAGTCTAGGAGGCAGATTCCATTTGCTTTATTCACTTGGTGAAGAAATTGCACAATTGATAGGAAGGTTCTCCGCTATTGGTTCATAGTATCAATACAATTGGATTGACGTTCCAAAAGATTTTAGTGTAATAGTACAGAATCAGCAATAAGATAACGGATAACGTAACACGTAATAAGTTTAAAATTACATTTATTACGAGAGAGTTCAGCACGTGGTGTTCCTTTCTTCTATTTTGAAAAATAGCAAACAGACGTTTTCTACGTATCGAGATAAAGTTTTCTATAAGTTCAAGCGAAGTTCGACGAAGGAGAAGAAATTGAATTGATTATAAATAATTAACCTGTGACGCAATCACGGTCGTTTGGGAAATCATTAAAGGGGTAGGTATATTCGTTTAAATAAATAATTGGCGCAAGGCTTCAAGGGGATGGCTATTGAGTCTATGAAGCTCGAGAGAGAGAGATATATATATATATATATATATTAACTAAGTAAAGAAAAGAAAGAAAGGAGAGTACAGAGAGAACTTCAGACAGGTTTTCTGGGTGGATCGCACCAGGTCGCCGACCTGGCGGGTCTGGACGAGTTCCGAGAGTGGTTACCTGTCGCGAATGCGCGGAAAAACTTTTTGCACGGTACAGACATGCCCACCATTGCAAACAGGTTAAACTACAGTCGTCTGCTGTATATCCAGTAGTAACCTGCCATTCGTATCTTTGGCTAATATTATGCATTTGCCCTAGTTCACAATTCGCACTTGAGTTCTTGAATTTATTCGCAACAGGAGCACTCGCGAAGTTCGCGAAAAACTCATATAAAAGTAAGTGATGCTGCGCTTTGTCAAATTCATCTATGCTTTCCAGGTATAGTCCTTGTGCCTTGCGTATAATTTATCCGAAATCTGAACCATCTAATTAAACAATTCAAGAACCGTTAATAGGCAAAATCAAAATTATCTCAAGATTATTAAAATCCGTATCATCTTAGATAACCCGGGATGAATCTTTTCCGAGTATTAAAAATACCGGAAAATCTCTTGACTGCAGAGTGCAACAGGATGCTGCATAAGAGAATCTTGGATATAATTCTCGAGATTTCTTAGCAAAAAGGTGTCCTCCCCCCAACCCCCTCTACCCCCCACAGCCACCCACGGTCCTCTTAGCGTGGAGAAACGTGATCGGCGAGCGGATGGGGAAGTACTCCATTTTGTGATCCGACAAGAAGTCTTTATGTACTAATGCAATAAAACGTCCGGATGGGTCCAGCTCGCGCCGGATGCCTGGACCAGTGGAGAGATCGTCCTGCTGGAAGTGACGTGAATGACCGCCATTATAACCGAGGCGTGCGATTATCTGACAAACGGTTCGAGTAACGTCCGGTAGAGTAAATATGGCCGCCCTCCTGACGCATTAAATCGTCACGAGCATAACGTCGCGATCGTCATTGACCCCCTTGCATAATTGTGCAACGGCCCTGACACGATAATCAAGCTCGTCGATTAAGAGATCGACGCGTAAATAATTAATTCAAACTTTTCGGTACAGGGATGCTGCTTCTACGTGAACTGTCGTAATAGTTAAAAAAAAGGTATCCGGTCAGGTTAGGTTCGTCCAATTAGAAAACATGCCTCTGACGTCATAGCGGAAGAGTCCTAGCGACAAAAGGCTTACTTAGAAACTGAAATTGCTTTTGTCGATTCAATTACGAGGAACGTTGAAACAGTTGATTATGAATGGGGCTTTTGGGATATACATTGTGTCCATGTGAATGGCCGTGGTACCACCCGGTATTATCCAATCCCTACCACCCCTCCCCCTCTCGCCTATATGGCATTATGCCATTTATTCGATGTCGCGAGCACAAAGGTCCCTTAATATTTTGCAAAATTATGCCAATAAAGTGGCCGGCCCTGGAATAGCGATAATACTAAATTCACGGCGCTACGCGAACGGATATTGTTTTCGGACGATCGCCTTTATATTATCCTTAAACGGGGAAATAACGTTGCTATACTATGGACGTTACGCAATCTGCTACTATTGTTAGTGGGACGGATAGGATCGTATAGGGATTCCTGTTTGATGTCTTTAAAGGGTTTTCAGATATGCCGTCAATGGATTCGCGCAGGACCAGCGTGACAGTAAATATTGTTTACGACGAATAAAACCGGATGATTGAGTCGCGATAACTACTTGGTGTAAAACTGGCCTGAGTTGTGTATACAGGACGTAAGACTTTAGAGATAACAAAATCTGATTATATTTATAGCAATAAATTATTACAGTAAACGAATGCATGCTGCACCTTGTCAGCAACGTGATAACGTCATTACGCAATATAAACACGCCAATCGAACGTCACTGTCCTAGATGGAACGTGGATCCGAAGCGCCGCGCATTGCAATTACCAGGAAACCAATTAACGACTATAATTATAACTAAACCAACTTGCGTCTGTAAGGCCATGAAATTTAGTATAGTGTCAGAGACTGATGATTAAAGTGTCATTGTGTCAGGTTTTAGGTGCGTCCGGTATTAGGAAATATGGTATAATGGGGGATATGGTATTTCCGTAGGACAACCGTCATTTCAATAATTCTGTACCAGGACCTTGGAACTAATGACAGATACTTTGTTACGTCATTTGACTAATTAGTCATTGAACTCTCTAACGAATTTAAAGAGCGCATCGTCGCGTGACTGCACGACCGAGGCGGTTAACACGTGCAATTATGACGGGAAATTCGCGGACGCCAATCTGTGCCAATGACGTAACACTGTTACGTCAAGGGTCTCTGCGTAACGTGATTCCGAAACATATTGCTTCCGTATACAATGCATCGTGGGTATGCAGCTTTTAAATTGCATCTGATAAATAAATGCATTGTAGCGATGCATTTGCAAAACAGGTCAGAGATAAATGAGCTTCTAAGCCGTTTAAGGAGTGGGAGAATTGTCAGAATATTTGTTGGATTTTTGGAAAAAAATTTATTCCATGTTTATCGATCAGAAGTAACTGTATATGTATATAAGGCAGATATATTAGAAATCGTCAAGCATGATTTTTGCATTGCGAATCTTTCTGGCTTGCGGAATGTATTAATGGATATGGCGGATATAGTATGTCAGTGGCTGCCGTCACGGGGGGATAGTGTTTTAAACGAGAGTAGTTAACGTTTTGAGTTAGTGGGAGAGTTTACAACGAGCATTCGCATAATGCTGGAACGACTGTCATTGAACAGGCCACTGGGATTGCATGTAAGCGATAAATATACAGGATATGATTAATAGATAAGAAGCGTTAAAGATCCTGCTGCGACATATATAGGTCTATATATCCTTTTAGTGTAAGAATCGATATCAGAGTTAATTTGCCACATATTAAAAATATTTCTAAAGTACTGTTGTCGCTTTTTCGCGATACCGATTGGTCGTCGCTATTGTCGTTCAATGCGTGTGAATTTGACGCTTGGCTTGCGCGTTCACAGCATGCCGTCAATTTGATAGCTTGCGGCAACATTTTGGGCCACAACGCGACAAGAAGGTTTCACAGAAAAAAAAAACCCATAATTCTGAGGAGTGCCAATGATTTCCAAAATTAAAAAAAAAATCAAGGCGATACGTATTTTGACGTATGGGGAGGCGGGATCCGAAAATCGATTTTCGGCCATAACTTTGGAACGGATAGGCCTACAGAAAAAATAGGGTGTGTTCTGAGGAGTGCTAACGATTTCCAA